>CM026399.1:56938370-56974236 GCA_014843695.1 Archivesica marissinica
ATGGTGAGCTAGTGTGTATATCTTGTAGAAATGTATGTAGATATGGTGAGACTGTGTGTAGTTATTGTAGTAATGTATGTAAATATGGTGAGATAGTGGATATATCTTGTAGGAATGTATGTAGATATGGTGCTATAGTGTGTAGATCTTGTAGTAATGAATGTAAATATGGTGAGATAGTGGATATATCTTGTAGGAATGTATGTAGATATGGTGATATAGTGTGTAGATCTTGTAGTAATGAATGTATATATGGTGAAATAGTATGTAGATCTTGTAGTAATGAATGTAGATATGGTGAAATAGTGAATAATGTCTTGTAGTAATGTACGTAGATATGGTGAGATAGTGAATAATTTGTTGTAGTAATGTATGTAGATATGGTGAGATACTTTGTATATCTTGTTGTAATGTACGTAAATATGGTGAGATAGTGTGTATATATTGTAGTAATGAATTTATATATGGTGAGATAGTGTGTATATCTTGTAGTAATGTACGTAGATATGGTGAGATACTGTGTATATCTTGTAGTAATGTACGTAGATATGGTGAGTTACTGTGTATATCTTGTAATAATGTACGTAAATATGGTGAGATAGTGGATATATCTTGTAGTAATGTACGTAGATATGGTGAGATAGTGAATACTTTGTTGTAGTAATGTATGTAGATATGGTGAGATACTTTGTATATCTTGTTGTAATGTACGTAGATATGGTGATATAGTGTGTATATCTTGTAGAAATGTATGTAGATATGGTGAGACAGTGTGTAGTTATTGTAGTAATGTATGTAAATATGGTGAGATAGTGGATATATCTTGCAGGAATGTATGTAGATATGATGAGATAGCGTGTATATCTTGTAGTAATGTACGTAAATATGGTGAGCTAGTGTGTATATCTTGTAGTAATGTACGTATATATGGTGAGATAGTTTGTATATCTTGTAGTAATGTACGTAGATATGGTGAGATAGTGTGTATATCTTGTAGAAATGTATGTAGATATGGTGAGACAGTGTGTAGTTATTGTAGTAATGTATGTACATATGGTGAGTTAGTGGATATACATTGTAGGAATGTATGTAGATATGGTGAGATAGTGTGTATATCTTGTAGTAATATAATCATTGTATCGGTATATATCACTATCTTGGATTCTGATTGGTCGGTTATAACGTCATTGGATAAATGATAATAGCAATACCGGTTCTAACTAGTTTTCTATTTATAGTAACGTAGGTATTTGTTATTTATAGCAATACGCTCTCCTCGAATGAATATAAACAGCCTATTCCAACTAGTTTTCTATTTATAGTAACTTAGGTCATTTATAGGATAGGTCTATACGTGTCTAGGCATGATTTCGTGACGCCAACGACTGTCTGATGCAATATTCCGGAAACTATAAACACGCTCAGCGACTTAAGTATCGGATGCCATAGTGTAAAGATATTTAGGTACCTATACGAATTATATAATATCAACATCTTACGATCAAAATGACGATAATAAATATAATCGGTATAATTAGAATGTGTAGAGGGAGTGTGTACGGACATTAGCTACGTAATTAGAATTAAGGGTAGATACGGACAGAAATGGAGCGACACACCCCGAGTCGAATGGACCATTAATATGAGAGATAGTGTTTTCCCGCCATTTTTATCCTCCATTTTGAAAATCGTAGTCGCGGAAGGTATAATCGTTTATCGAAACCCCCGGATAAATAGGACCTATAATAAAGCTTATATAACGAATTTATATCGGTACTTCCGGTTTTTCGGATCACTACTTCCGGTATGAGATCGGACCATTAATTGAGCCGCGGATTCGTCATTGTCTCTTCGAGATCTTTCCGACGATACCAAACACGGCCAGTTTCCTCGAAAGTTCATTTTTCTTCAAACTTATTTACGATTAAAGGGACATAATCAGTATTATAGATATTTAGAATAATGATAGATCAAAATGAAGGGTAGCGTCGGAAAACATCCTGAAAACAGCAAAGCCGTTGTTTTGGAGGATAGTACACGAGGCAGAAGATGCTCCACCGACAGACAGACCGCCAGACGGACGGACGGACGGACGGACAGACAGACAGACAGACAGACAGACAGACAGATATGTATCGAGGGGCACCCTGGGTATTCCCCCACAACTAACAGACACAGGCGTTTGGGGTCTGTACTATTTTTTTTATTTAAACCGGCAGGCAGGCAGGCAGACAGCGTATCTGCTTGCCACTGAGAGAGCATTTCCATTCATTAAATAGACAGTTACCTGGATTTTGATTTGTAACGTATACACACTACGTCAAGAGTCTGTTTATCTAAGCTACTGCATTATTGAGGCTATACAAGCTACATCGCACCAAACAACTGATTAGGTGCGGATGACCTGGTGATTAAGTTATGTAGGCACTCCGGGCTTATCAGATAATCCTCTATGTGGTAGCTTAGAGAAATGTTGTTGGTTAATTAACAGTCTTACCTTTAGCTTTTAACGGATGGCTTTGACAGGTGAAAGCAACCGTGATATGTAAACGTATTAATTACTTTAGAATCATGATACAATTTGCAACGCGAGATTTATAATTATCCGGGCTAGAAATATTTCTCGCATTCCCAGATAAGGTTATTTAGGGTCAACTGGCAAACATATAACCTCATGCCGTTTGGATTCATTATTGGAGGCATTCCGAGCAGAGAATTAACGTGCGTCAGTGTTGGTTCCGTGCTTATGCATTTCTATGGCATTCCATGACACTAATGACGTATGTTGTAGTAAATACTGTTGCAAACGGTTTAGCCTTCATTTTCTGTAGTGATGGTGTGGTGTGAGGTGGCTAAACTGAGATGTATCGTACGGTTGTAGCTGTGCTACGTGTATTTCTCTCGCATTTCTAGATAAGGTTATTTAGGGTCACCTGACAAACATATAACCTCATACCGCTTGGATTCAGTTAATTATGTTACAGGGCATGGAACACCACGTATTATACATTTATATTAATAGTTGTATCACTCTATACGATAAAATACGTGTACTTTATTCGTGTTTCATATACGCTATGGCTATGTCTAGTGACATGCCCTTCTAAAACGTACATTACGGATTATTAATAATTTATCGCGTTTTTATGGAAGTTAACGTAACGATGTAAGATATATATTATTCATTTTCGTACATAGGTTAAGTTTGTATATATCGTATAATTATGATTTCTTACTCGATAAAAACGTACGCCTAGTTTGAATAATATAATGAACTTACCCGTATATTCGTTGAAGCTCGTGAAGCTGCTTGAGGACTGAGACCGTTCTAATCGGTCTATATTTATATAGAAGCGTTCGTAATAGTTATTTATGGATCGGTTCGTAGTCTATATTTATAGAATGGTACGAGATCGCTATTTATAAAGCTATTACCAATAGGCTATATAGTGACGCGTATACACAGGTAAAGAGCTCTGTAGTGGTGGTGGTGACGTATACGCAACAAGTGATGACGTATACACAACACCCAAAGAGCTGCATGTACTACTACTGTCTCTTACCGATCCTTCCATACTTAATCACGTAATATTGTATCATTTTACACTCTTAAGTCAACTATAGTTTATGCTATAGCAAAACGCTTCCACGTATACTAAGCCTATACTAACCATACCTACTATGACTATTGAACTGATATATTTAATAGCCATATCATTTTACTAATTGTTCACCTGCTGTGACACATGCGGAAATGGGGTTGCTGCCTGTCTACCTTCCTTCGTTTTCGTCTTCTTGTTAATTACCTCCACCCGAAAGATTCATGACGAATCTAACAGCTACTACCTCTATCCACCTTAATGTTGCGTCATTATAAACCGACTTATCTTAATCGTCATGTTTCTTTTAACCTGGACAAAAGTATATTCCCCTCTCCTATTGTAAAAACGCTGACAGCAAGTGCTGCGTGTATACCACAAATACTATTACTACTGGGAAAGATTCATGACGACTCTAACAGCTACTACCTCTATCCACCTTAATGTTGCGTCATTATAAACCGACTTATCTTAATCGTCATGGTTCTTTTAACCTGGACAAAAGTATATTCCCCTCTCCTATTGTAAAAACGCTGACAGCAAGTGCTGCGTGTATACCACAAATACTATTACTACTGGCTGGCGATGTCGAACTTAATCCAGGCCCAGTACCTAACCATAGTAATCATGCTACCCCATCTGATCCCTATATCAAACTAACTAACACTGGACTTAGCGTTATGCACTTAAATATACAAATGTTGAAACCCAAAATGGATATCCTGGCCATCGAAGCTCAACCATATGACATTTTCGTTTTCACAGAAACATGGTTATCGTCATCCACACCCAACGACGCACTACATATCCCTAACTTTAACCTACCCTTTGGACTAGATAGAACTGGTCGACCAGGTGGCGGCGTTGCAATCTATACTCGAAACACAATACATGCTATCGAACGTAAAGATCTTATTCAACACGATCTAGAAGCTCTATGGGTCGAAGTCCATGTCAGCCAACGCAAACTCCTGATCGGTGGTATTTACCGCCCACCAAACGCAAACAATACACAATGGCTTAACATGGAACATAACATTGACCTTGCCTTTAACCAACACTTCGACAACATTATCATAACTGACGACTTCAATATAATTGTCAGCGTATCCCCAAACAACAAAATTAACAGACTTATAGATTCGTACAATGCCCACCAGCTCATTACCTCTCCAACACATTTCACCGAGCATTCTAGAACCACCATCGACTTGATGTTTGTCAAGAATCGCCAACATGTCCTACACAGCTTTGTCGCTGACCCTTTCATCACTGACCTTGTCCGCTTCCATTGTCCTATCGTGTCCGTATTCAAGTTTTCTAAACCTACGCAGTCCCCATTTAAACGGCATATATGGCTTTATGACAAAGCCGACTATCCAACATACAGAAACCTTCTCCAGTCATCAGACTGGGAATCTATTCTCGACAGCAATGATATGAACAGTATCGCAATAAATATCGCAGATTCTATAACTGCTGCAGCGTCTAGCAGCATTCCAAACAAAACTGTAACAATCAGACCAAATGACGTTCCATGGATGAATAACAATATATGACAAATGATCAAAGAGCGAAATAAAATTCACCAAAGAGCCAAGTCAACCAATACCGTTTCATCATGGGAAGAATTCAGACACATTCGCAACGCCACAACAGCCATAATCCCCAATTCCAAAGCAGAACATCAATCAGCAATCATCAAGCAAATCAATACTGAAAATATTCCCACAAAATCATGGTTTAAACTCGCAAACAAGCTCAACAACAAAAAATCAAAATCCTCTGTAATTCCTACCCTCTTTCATAATGGCACCGAGGCATCGAACGATGCAACAAAGCAGAATTACTCAATTCCTTCTTCTGCTCCCAGTCAACTCTTGATGATGTCAACCATCCTATCCCAACCATGCACAATCACCCAATGAGTTCCCTATCAGAAATATTCATCTCTAATACGGACGTGAAAGGTGCTATATCGTTAGTAGACCCAGCCATGACAAAGTCAGCCCACGTCTAATCAAGGAGGGCTCAGAGGAACTCGCTGGTCCCTTATCGCACCTTTTTAACTTACTTCTCTCTAACTCTATCTTCCCTCTTTCTTGGAAACAGGCAAATGTGACACCCATCTTTAAAACGTTTGATGCCTCCACACCGTCCAACTATAGGCCTATATCCCTACTTAATTGTCTAGGGAAATAAATGGAGCGATGTATACACAAACAACTCTTCAATTATGTTACATCTAACAACCTTCTCACTTGATTCCAATCTGTATTCATAAAAGGCGATTCGACCGTCAATCAGCTGACATATATGTACAACGATGTCTGCAAAGCTCTTGACGAAGGCAAAGAAGTTCGAGCCGTCTTCTGCGACATTTCTAAAGCCTTTGACAGAGTGTGGCACAAAGGTCTCCTCCATAAACTTGGTTCCATTGGCATAGCTGGTTCTCTCCTTTCTTGGTTCGAGTCTAATCTCTCTAATAGGAAACAGAGAGTCGTATTCGCAAATACCACCTCTTCTTGGGCACCTGTAAACGCCGGCGTCCAACAAAGATCGATTCTAGGCCCTCTACTGTTTATATAATCTATATAAATGACATAGTCACAGATGTTCAAGCCAAAATACGTTTGTTTGCTGACGACACAAGCCTATATGTCATAGTCGACGATCCAGTATCCTCGGCAACACTCATAAATAGTGATCTGGCACGCATATACTCCTGGTCCGAATCATGGTTAGTTACATTCAACCCAAACAAAACAGAGTCAGTTCTGTTCACTAGAAAACGTCGCAAGCTTCCTCACCCAATCATATCTATGGATCAAAATCATATAAAACAAGTGAAAAATCACAGGCACCTCGGCCTTACCTTCTCTGACGACGGATCGTGGTCATCCCACATAACCTCATCGTTAAACAAGGCATGGCAACGAATTGGAATCTTACGATCCCTCAAATACATTCTCTCCCGCCAGAGTCTCCAGCGTATGTACGTCTCTTTCATTAGACCTCTCCTAGAATATGCTGATGTAGTCTGGGACAACTGTTCCAACATATTAAGTAACGACATCGAGGCAGTGCAAAACGAAGCAGCCCGCATAGTCAGTGGTGCTACTAATGCTTTGTAACCTCAACCCTCTCCGGAACCATCTCAACTGGGAAACCCTTGCATCGAGACGTAAAGACCATAGATGTCTTTAAAATGAGGTACAATCTAACTCCCACATATCTTTCTGACATCATACCACAACAACCCATTCAAACCTACTCCCTGTTCCGTTCTTGACTTCCCTTTAATACACACTAAAACGCAAGCGTATGTTCATTCATTTCTTCCAGCAACCATCCGCGATTGGAACTCTCTCCCTTATGACACACGTAACTCCATAAATGTATCCGAATTTAAATCCAAACTCAGCAAGCCTAAGAAATATTCTCCTCTATAAGACGTGGGAACCAGGAGGCTTCAGATTATCCATGCTCATCTACGACTAGGATGTAGTTCTTTGAATTTCGACCTCCATCGCCAAACTGTGCATGAGGAGCAGTGGAAACAACGGTGCATTACCTTACGCAGTGCCCACGATACAACAAAGCTCGTCGCCTACTTTTGTCCAATATCCCTTGCGCACTGACAACAAATAATCTTCTGTATGGCCACGATCGTTTACCATTCAAAAACAACAAATCCATCTTTCTAACTGTCCAGGCTTACATTGCAGCTACAAAGAGGTTTGATGCATGATCCGACTACCTGGTGGGTATTCCAGGTAAATCCTTCCTTTTCTGTGTGTAACAGCAACCCATTTCATTTCATCCCATTTACTAATTTTCCATACCTTCCAATTCAGTTCACCACCAATTAGTGCACGCATGATGCCAACACTTGTTACAAATTGCCCCACTAATCACAAGTACGCATACAAGCACCCAAGACCAATCGGGGCTAAAGATTTTTTCAAATACTTTTTCTATTACACTTAAGAGTGAGACTGGACGATAATTTCCAGGTGAGGACCGGTCTCCAGCTTTAAAGATAGGCGTTACAAATGCTTCCTTCCAAACATCTGGACACTGAAATGAAGAGAGAGATTGGTTGAAAAGATCAGCTAGTTCGGACGATAATTCTTTAAGAATTCTGTTATTAATAGTATCAGGATCTGTAGCTTTTCCAAGTGTCATCGATTTAAGTACATCTTCAAGTTCTGTTGGTGTTATCGTAAATATTTCCATGGTAATATCGCTATTTCTGGCCATCAGTTCCGGTGCATTTCCAGTATCTCGCATTGTTTGGTTTCGAAAGAAATTCTTTAGTATGTTTGCTTTCGTTATTTCGTCGTCTACGATATCAACGTCGTCATCTTGAAGAGAAGGAATAGTTGAAGAGTTTGAGTTTGGTTTAATAAATGCCTTCAAGGTTGACCATCATGTCATGGAGTTATTTGAATATGTCTTGAGGTTATCCACCAATTTCTGGGTATGACATTGTTTGGCAGTTCTGATCTCACTGACTAGTTGGTTGCGCAAAGTTCTAAAATGTGTCCAGTCTTCGGCATTGTTCGAACGTTATGCTTTCTTGTAAGCTCTGCGTCTGTGTCCTATTAACCTCTTTATACGAGTTGAAATCCATGGAGGTTCACTTGGGCGAATGGTAACTTCTTTGTTTGGAATACAGTCAAACCTGTGTTAGTGGTCACCTCTATTAGGCAACCAACCTGTATTAAGCAGCCAGTTTCCATATTCCCAATCGGTTGTTTTATTATATATTTGACCTCTATTAAGCAACCACCTGTGCTAAGCAGCCACTTTCTCTGACTCCCTTGGCTGGCTGCTTAAGACAGGTTTGACTGTACATAGCTTAGATATAATAAGAATAGTTGATATGATTTTACTTGCATATGTATTTGTATCATAAACCTTGAGAAGTTCCCAATCGACGTTAGCAGCTTTGTCACGGAGATGGTAGCTCCCTTTGTCGAAGAGCCAAATGTGGCGTTTGAAAACATTTTGTTTCGACTTTTTGAGACTGAGAAGCCCAAAGACCGGACAGTGATAGCGAAAATAGTTTGCTCCAAGCATGGGTCACCAACACCTGTCATACATAAGATATTTTGGTTCGATGATAGAACAATATCAATTAAAGAAGAAGAATGTTCAGTAAAATGGGTAGGATCAGAAATGCACTGGGCGAGAGATAACTGCTGACATAATGTAGAAAGTTTTCTTGATGTAGTGGGATCTTGCATGTTGATGTTAAAATCACCGGTAATGATAATATCATCTATACCTGTTTCAACAGCGAGATGTATTGAGTTCTCAATTTTGGAACGTTGGAAGGCTGTAGTGTTTGGAGGTCTATAAAATACGCCAAATATAACACATTTTGAGGTTGTAGAAACATAGAACATCCAAATAAATTCGACGCCCGAGATCTCTAACTCGGATTTTCTTTAATAGCGAAGTATATTCCTAACATACAACAACACCCCTCCGTGACTGTCTCCAGGTCTGTCCTTCCTTTCCGGATCGTGAACTCCATCGAACATTAAATCCATTGTAGGAGTTGCTACATCCAACCAAGCCACGAAATTCGGTAGATAGAATGTCCAGTTTATGCTTGATACTCTGAACATTGTAATGCATGAAAGCAATATGTTTTGACAGGTCAATTGACGCTGTAGAGCTTGAGGATGAAGTAGAATTCAGTCGCTGTGTTTCTGGTCCAGGATTTGGATGTACATCTCCAGATAAGCTGATAAGTAAAATGAGGAAAGTAAGCAATGTGCTCATTATATAGAAAACCAGTTGCAATAATATATGAAAAAACAATGTTTGAAAGGTGTTGGTGTGATAACGGATATCTTCTATGTACGTTTATGTGCGTTTCTGTGCGTATACGTGCGTTGATGTACGCCTATGTGCGTTTATGTACATTTATGTGCGCTTATGTGGGTTAATGTGCTGTTGTGTACGTTTATATGCGTCTATGTGCGTTTATGTACGTTAATGTACGTATATGTGCGGTTGTTTACCTTTATGCACGTTAATGCACGTATAAGCACGTTTATGTGCGGTTGTGTATGTTTATGTGCGTTGATGTACGTTTGTGTGCGTTTATGTACGTTTATGCACGTTAATGCACGTCTATGCACGTTTATGTACGTTTATGTGCGTGTATGTACGTTTATGTGCGTTTATGTGCGGTTGTGTACGTTTATGTACGTTTATGTACGTTTATGTGCGTGTATGTACGTTTATGTGCGTTTATGTGCGTTTATGTGCGTTTATGTGCGTTTATGTGCGGTTGTGTACGTTTATGTGCGTCTATGTACGTGTATGCACGTATATGCATGTTTATGTACGTCTATGTACGTGTATGCACGTCTATGCATGTTTATGTACGTCTATATGCATTTATGTACGTTTATGTGGGTTTATGTGCGTTTATGTGTGATTGTATGTACATTTATGTACGATTATGCACGTTCTTGCACGTTTATGTGTGTTTATGTGCGTATATGTGCGTTTATGTACGCATATGTGCGGTTATGTATGTTTATGTGCGTTCCTGAACGTGTATGTGCATTTATGTAGGTTATGTACGTCTATGCACGTTTATGTGCGTTGATGTGCGTTTATGTACGTTTATGTGCGTTTATGTGTGATTGTGTACGTTTATGTGCATTGGTGCACGTATATGTGCGTTTATGTGCGTTCTTGGAAGTTTATGTGCTTGTATGTGCATTTATGTACGTTTATGTACGTTTATGTACGTTTCTGTGCGTTCCTGTGCGTTTATGTACGTCTATGTGCGTGTATGTGAGTATATGTGCGTTTATGAACGTTTATGTACATTTATGTGCGTTTCTGTACGTTTCTTTATGTCTATGTGCGTTTATGTGAGTGATGTGCGTTTAATTACGTTTCTGTGCGTTGATGTGTGATTATGTGCGTTTATGTTCGTTTGTTATGCGTGTATGTGTGTTCCTGCACGTTTATGTGCGTTTATGTGCGTTGATGTGAATGTATGTGCGTTTGTATGCGTTTATATGCGTATGTGTGCGGCTATGAACGTTTATTTGTGCGTTTATGTGCGATACTGTGAGTTTATGTACGTTTATGTGCGATACTGTGAGTTTATGTACGTTTATGTGTGTTGGTATACGTCTATACATTTACAAGAAGTACTGTTCTAAGAAGGGACAGTTGGACATGAAAATACTATCCTAATCGAAGACGCGTATGTAGAATTGGGTTCCGTCGTCAACCGACATTGTATAGAGGAGGAGATGTAGAAGAAGGTTGTATTTTGCGTTTGAATGAGTACAAAGTGCTAGAGTTGCGGACGTCCAGAGGAAGACGGTTCCAAGCGCGGATTGTAGCCGGAAGAAATGAATTACTATACAACTGTGTTCTGGTTGGTAAGGTTGGTATGTTGGCCGAGTTTCGCAAATGATATCGCTCATGGTTCATAATGGGAATTAAGCCTGAAAGGTAGGTAGGAGTAAGTGTGTTCGTCATTTTGTAAAAACAATAATAACCTATGATTCTTTCTTTTCGAAGTCATAGACTCCCAGCGCAGATCAGACAGTAGAGTTTGTATGTTGCACAGTTTAGTGGCACCAGCTACTATACTGGCTACCTCATTATGAACTGATGCTACCTCGTTAAGTAAGGCGGAGGTGGAATTATCCCAAATAACGTCTCCATATTCCAGAAGAGGTCGTATGAAGCTAATGTACATCTTCTCCAAACTGGAGCGGTGGAGATGGAATTTAAGTGACCTCATCAGACCGATCCTCTTCCATGCCTTGTCTAGAATGAACGAGATATGTTTATTCCATTTGGCGTCGTTCGTCAGAAAAATACAAATAGGTACATTATTTATATAAAGGGTAGGATGAATAGGTTTAATTTTACGCCTGAAGAATATAATGGACTCTGTTTTAGGAGGGTTAAATTTTACTAAATTCGTTTTGAACCATGCGAATATCTTTTGGAGGTCAGAATTGAAAATGGTAGCTGATGATTCCGGTTTGTCATTGATAATGTAAAGACTTGTATCACCTGCAAAGAGGTGGATGTTAGCCACGATATTAGTAACAATGTCGTTTATGTAAATGAGAAAAATTAGGGTACCAAGTATAGAACCATGTGGGACACCAGCAGACAATTCGGACCAGGATGAAGTAATGATAGAGATGACAACCCTCTAGTTATCGATCGGACAAGTATGAAGAAAACCAACGCAAGAGGTCGCCTTGGACACCGATGGACGAGAGCTTATGTATTAATCCACGATGCCACACCCTGTCGAAGGCCTTAGAAATATCACAAAACACTGCCCTAGCTTCTTTTCCTTCACCCTTCTTTTCCTTGGATATCATTGTAAAGAAACGTTAGTTGATTGATAGTTGAGTCGCCCTTGACAAAACCTGACTGATAAGAAGATAATAGATTGTTATTGGTGACGTAGAGGTATTTGAGGATGCAACGTTCCATTAACTTGTCAATACAACTAAGAAGTGCCACGGGGCGGTAGTTGGAAGGATTCGATGGGTCTGCCTATTTATATTGGGGTAATGTTCGCAATCTTCCATGGAGAAGGAAATACAGATTGATGAAGAAGTTTATTAAAATATGTCGATAGAGGTGCTGCTAGTTCGTTTGCCCCTTCTCGAATTAGCTTTGGGCTGATCAGATCTGGACCACATGCTTTTGAAGGGTCTATTAGAGAAATGGCGTCTTTAACATATTGTACAGACAGCCTGATGTTGTGAGCAAGTTGGACGGAATGTAGGATTAGATTAAGATTGCTGAAAGTCATCGACAGTCGACTGTGAGCAAAAGAAGTTATTGAGTAATTCGGCCAGTGATGATTCAGTATCGTTATTAATCAAAGTAGGAATAGTGTTACACAATTTCTTGTTAATAAATTGTTTGGTTATCTTGAACCATTGTTACCAGCAGTAACGTTGACGAATTTATTTGATAAATTAACTTTTTATTGTACTTAGATTTAGATTTACGAATGGCTTTAGTGACTTCATTTCTAATATGTCTAAAATTAGCCCATGCTGTTTCGGTATTTGAATGTTTCGCTTTTTTATGAAGTTTATTTCGTTTCTTTATAATATTTCTAATAAGATTGTTTATCCAAGGAATATCATGTGGTATTATTGTTACGATTATGTTGGGAATTGACCTTGAAGCTGCAGTAGTTATGATGTCAGCTATGTTTGAAGCAACTGAATTAAGATCATCTTTATTGAGAGCAGAGTTCCAATCAGTACATTGAAGTTGCTCTCTATACTGAGTATAATTTCCCTTGTCGTATAGCCAGATCCTACGATTAAAACAGGGAGGCTTAGGCTTGCTAAATTTTAAGACGCAAACAATGGGACAATGGAATCGAATGTGATTCGGTACAAAAGTGTCAGCAACAAAGCTAGTAATAACATTTTGAAGACATTTAACAAACATTAGGTCGATTAAGGAACTGAAGTTCTCTGTAAAGTGAGTAGGAGTATCAATTAGCTGATGTGCATTGTAAGAAGAAATGAGCCTAGATATTTTATTAGATGGAGACGGTTGTATGTTGATGTTAAAATCACCAGCTACTAATATGTTGTCACAGCTTTCATGGAACGCGAGATCGATACTTTGTTCGAATAATTGCCAGTAGCTAATATTAGAATTAGGTGGATGATAAGTACCACCAATTAATACTTTGCGTTTATTAATTGATATTTCGACCCATATTGCTTCGAGATCCTTCACTAACAAGATGGGTTTACCGACATACTGGATATTTTCTTGTACATAAATAACGACGCCTCCACCGAGTCTATCGTTACGATCACACCTAAAAGGTGGACTAAAATGCGGAATTAAGATTTCGTCGTTAGAAGTTTGATCTGAAAGCAAAGTTTCTGTAAATATCAAAACATCATAAAGTTGGGATTCCACTTCCAATAGATCTAGTTTGGGTTTTAGACTCTGGATGTTTAGGTGCATGGCAGAGAGACCGCTAGATAAGATATGTGAATATGATGCTGTGATGAATTATCAGAGGCTGATGTGACAGTTGGACCAGGATTAGGATGAACATCGCCCGATAAGGAGAGCAGAACGAATGCCAAATAATTGAGGACTAGGGTACCAGTTGGATTAAGCACGAGTGTCAGTTGGTTCGAGTAAAAGGAAAGCCGACACACAATGACATGACGTGACCCTATACTCATACTAAGATGGGTGGCATAGATTCCAATAAAAACACAACAGTGTCATTTGTGTATCGACAGTACAAGTTGTAGGTGGAGAAGTACCGAGGTGACCAGGCGATCTGCGAGCATCATGTGTGGTTTCAATGAATAGACGAAAACACATAATTATATAGTGTAAAAATGAAAACAAGATATCGCATAGCTGTAATAAAAATATTCGCCAATTATTCCGGACAAAGATTAAATTGTAAACAAAAAAGCATATAAAGTAATATAATGGACACAATGCATTGACTATATGATCAGATAAATATCGCACATAATACGTGTGGTGTAATGTTGCAAAGCAAATTATGCAATATTCAGTATACATGTACACTACTATCAGCATTGAACAAGTTTCGTATATAAAGCCTCATTATACGTTTAATTAGAATGTGTCGCATGCTGAGATAGTACAGGGAACGGACACATATTTTGGGTTATTGTTGTATATCATATTCAATAATATATTGTTACGACAAAAGGTAACATATTTCCAATATTGCCACAAACGACCCTGCTTATGTGAAGTTACCATTTGTAAAATTACCTCCCTCTATGGTCAAAGGTAAAATTTGGTCATAAACGACCCTACTTATGTGCATTTGTAACTTACATCCCTTTATAGGAATTATTATTTAACAATCAACCAAACAGTCTGTAAATGGTTGTGTAATAATGTTGACACTGGGATATGTTGGCCCTAGGAAAACTCTGCATATGAATTATAGTATTATTTTTCCGGCCGGAGAATTACTAGCGCATGTATAGGTTTTAGCCGGAGCGCGACATGTGTGTGTGATACTGTAATTATTTATGTGTTATCTATAAGCAATTACGCTACGTATAATGCGTTATGCAATGCTTAGTAATACCTGAATAGAGAAGGAATTACATATGGATTGGATATCCCGACATGTGAATTAAGATAGGAACGAGTCATCTCTTATAGATGTATGATCGCAATATAGTATTCAAATTTAAGGTCTTGATTTTGTCGTACTTTAAAAAAGATACTAAGTACGAATTGCAGGGTACAGATTGGAAGAAATCTATTAAACGTGTAAAAATCTCCCGTATATATCCCGTATATATAGGCTAGTCTTGCGTGTGTTAGGTTAGGTTAGGTTGTACAGTTTTCTTGAAAACAGCAAAGAAATCACAATGTAGTTAAGTTATTCAGTTTCCACGGAAACAGCAACGAAAACCCAGTGAAGTGTATCTATGCAGGTTAAGTTATACAGTTCCCATGGAAACAGCAAAGAAAACAGTGAAGTGTATCTATACAGGTTAAGTTATACAGTTCCCATAGAAACAGCAAAGAAAACAGTGAAGTGTATCTATACAGGTTAAGTTATACAGTTCCCATGGAAATAGCAAAGAAAACAGTGACGTGTATCTATACAGGTTAAGTTATACAGGTTGCATGAAAACAGTAAAGAAAACACACTGAAGTGTATCAATACAGGTTAAGTTATACAGTTCCCATGGAAACAGCAAAGAAAACAGTGGCATGTATATATACAGGTTAAGTTATACAGTTCCCATGGAAACAGCAAAGAAAACAGTGGCATGTATATATACAGGTTAAGTTATACAGTTCCCATGGAAACATCAAAGAAAACAGTGAAGTGTATCAATACAGGTTAAGTTATACAGTTCCCATGGAAACAGCAAAGAAAACAGTGGCATGTATATATACAGGTTAAGTTATACAGTTCCCATGGAAACAGCAAAGAAAACAGTGGCATGTATATATACAGGTTAAGTTATACAGTTCCCATGGAAACAGCAAAGAAAACAGTGGCATGTATATATACAGGTTAAGTTATACAGTTCCCATGGAAACAGCAAAGAAAACAGTGAAGTGTATCAATACAGGTTAAGTTATACAGTTCCCATGGAAACAGCAAAGAAAACAGTGAAGTGTATCTATACAGGTTAAGTTATACAAGTTGCATGAAAACAGCAAAGAAAACACAAGGAACTGGTTCAGACTATAAAAACAAATATACATACGAGCAAGGAAATATGTACATGGATATGCGTAGAACATTATACATGTTTGCGTATTTAGTACACATAGCACTCGTATATACGTATGTACGTGCTGCAAGTGTTCTAGATACAAATGCAGACTATATGTATAACATATATAGTGTAAAATGTATTTAGCACATGCACACATAGATAAGCACATTAATATACATACATGAGAAATAAAACCAAAACAATTTGAAGAAAAACAACTAGCATAATACTGTCCACTATCGGTATACGAGGTGGTCGTGTGCTTCGGTAAGTATACGTTACTAGACCTGAGTATACTGAGCATGTTAGTTGACAAATGATTATTCCAACCCAAGGTTGGCCTTGACAGATTCAAGAGCATTCAATGACTCAATCCTATGGACATGCTGGGAATTGTCTTTGACAAACACTATACCATCGAATGTCCACGCACCACTGACCACCTTACGTTTCACCATCTGGCGTGCCTGAAAGTAGATTTCTGCTCGAGATTTTGTTCGAATCTTTGAGCTTAGTACGTAATTTGTAGAGGTTTTGACGTGCCCTGTATGAGATAATGTCCCTGGGGCGACGGCTAGCAATCGATCCATGTTTGGGCCTGGGTATGCCAAGTATGTTTACACTAGGTCTAAGGAAATATCAGCACCGACTGCCGATATAAGGCCCATTACAATCTTGTCAGTGTGTTAGTTTATGTACGTTTATGTACGTTTACGCACGTTTGTGCACGTTTATACACGTTTATGCACGCTTATGTGCGTTTATTTGCGTGTATGTACGTTTATGTACGTTTCTGTGCGTTTCTGTGCGTTTCAGTACGTTTATGTTCGGTTATGTTCGGTTATGTGCGTTGATGTGCGTTTATGTACGTTTATGTGCGTGTATGTGAATTTATTTACGTTTATGTACGTTTATGCACGTTTATCTGCGTTTTTGTAAGTTTATGAACGTTTCTGTGCGTTCCTGTGCGTTCCTGTGCGTTCCTGTGCGTTTATGTACGTATATGTGCGTTTTTGTACGTATATGTACGATTATACACGTTTGTTCATGTTAATGTGCGTTTATGTACGCCTGTATCCGTTTATGAACGTCTATGTGCATTGATGTGCACTGATGTGCGTCTATGTGCGTTCTTGCACGTTTATGTGCGTTTATTTAAGTTTGAGTGCGTTGATGTACGTCTATATGTGTTTATGTGCGCTTATGTATATTTCAGTGCGTTTCTGTGCGTTTCTGTGCGTTTCTGTACGTTCATATGCGTTTATTATGCGTTTATGTGCGTTTATGTGCGTTTATATACGCTTATGTGCGTCTATGTACGTCTATGTGCTTGTATGTGCGTCTATGTTCGTTGATGTGTATTGATGTGCTTTTATGTATGTCTATGTGCGTTTATTATGCGTTTATGTATAAGCTAGTGTATAAGCTAGTGTATAAGCTAGAGTATAAGCTAGTGTATAAGCTAGAGTATAAGCTAGTGTATAACCAAGTGTATAAGCTAGAGTATAAGCTAGAGTATAAGCTAGTGTATAAGCTAGTGTATAAGCTAGAGTATAAGCTAGAGTATAAGCTAGAGTATAAGCTAGTGCATAAGCTAGAGTATAAGCTAGAGTATAAGCTAGAGTATAAGCTAGTGTATAACCTAGTGTATAAGCTAGAGTATAAGCTAGTATATAAGCTAGAGTATAAGCTAGAGTATAAGCTAGTGTATAACCTAGTGTATAAGCTAGAGTATAAGCTAGAGTATAAGCTAGAGTATAAGCTAGTGTATAACCTAGTGTATAAGCTAGAGTATAAGCTAGTGTATAAGCTAGAGTATAAGCTAGTGTATAAGCTAGTGTATAAGCTAGAGTATAAGCTAGAGTATAAGCTAGTGTATAAGCTAGTGTATAAGATAGTGTATAAGCTAGTGTATAAGCTAGTGTATAAGCTAGAGTATAAGCTAGAGTATAAGCTAGAGTATAAGATAGTGTATAAGATAGTGTATAAGCTAGTGTATAAGCTAGAGTATAAGCTAGTGTATAAGCTAGAGTATAAGCTAGTGTATAAGCTAGAGTATAAGATATAGTATAAGCTAGTGTATAACCTAGTGTACAAGCTAGAGTATAATCTAGTGTATAAGCTAGAGTATAAGCTAGAGTATAAGCTAGAGTATAAGCTAGTGTATAAGATAGTGTATAAGCTAGTGTATAAGATAGTGTATAAGCTAGAGTATAAGCTAGTGTATAAGCTAGAGTATAAGCTAGTGTATAAGCTAGAGTATAAGGTAGTGTATAAGCTAGAGTATAAGCTAGAGTATAAGCTAGTGTATAAGCTAGTGTATTAGCTAGAGTATAAGCTAGAGTATAAACTAGAGTATAAGCTAGTGTATATGATAGTGTATAAGCTAGTGTATAAGGTAGTGTATAAGCTAGAGTATAAGCTAGAGTATAAGCTAGAGTATTAGCTAGTGCATAAGGTAGTGTATAAGCTAGAGCATAAGGTAGTGTATAAGCTAGAGTATAAGCTAGAGTATTAGCTAGTGTATAAGCTAGAGTATAATCTAATGTATAAGATAGTGTATAATCTATTGTTTAAGATAGTGTATAAGTTAGAGTATAAGATAGTGTATTAGCTAGACTATAAGATAGTGTATTAGCTAGAGTATAAGATAGTGTATTAGCTAGAGTATAAGATAGTGTATTAGCTAGAGTATAAGATAGTGTATTAGCTAGAGTATAAGATAGTGTATTAGCTAGAGTATAAGATAGTGTATTAGCTAGTGTATAAGCTAGAGTATAAGCTAGTATATAAGATAGTGTATAAACTAGTGTATAAACTAATGTATTATCTAGAGCATAAGCTAGTGTATAAGCTAGTGTATAATCTAGTGTATAATCTAGTGTATGAGCTAGTGTATAAGCTAGTGTATAAAATAGTGTATAAGCTAGAGTAGAATATAGTGTATAAGCTAGAGTATATGCTAGAGTATAAGCTAGTGTATAAGCTATTGCATAAGATAGTGTATAAACTAGTGCTTAAGATAGTGTATAAGCTAGTGTATACGCTATTGTATAAGATAGTGTATAAGCTAGTGTATAAGCTAGTGTATAATCTAGAGTATAAGCTAGTGTATAAGCTAGTGTATAAGATAGTGTATAAGATAGTGTATAAGATAGTGCATAAACTAGTGCATAAGATAGTGTATAAGCTAGTGTATACGCTATTGTATAAGGTAGTGTATAAGCTAGAGAATAAGCTACTGTATAAGCTAGAGTATAAGATAGTGTATAAGCTAGTGTATAAGTTAGCGTTTAATCTAGAGTATAAGCAAGTGTATAAGCCAGAGCAGAGTATAAGCTAGAGTATAAGATAGTGTATAAGCTAGTGTATAAGCTAGTATTTAAGCTAGTGTATAAGCTAGTGTATAAGCTAGTGTATAAGCTAGTGTATGAGCTAGAGCATAAGCTAGTGTATCAGCTAGAGAATAAGCTAGTGTATAAGCTAGTGTATATTCTATTGAGTAAGCTAGAGTATAAGCTAGTGTATAAGCTAGTGTATAAGATAGTGTATAAGCTAGTGTATATTCTATTGAGTAAGCTAGAGTATAAGATAGTGTATAAGCTAGAGTATAAGATAGTGCATAAGCTAGAGAATAAGCTAGAGTATAAGCTAGTGTATAAGTTCGTGTATAATCTAGAGTATAAGCTAGTGTATAATCTAGTGTATAAGCTAGTGCATAAGCTAGTGTATAAGCTAGTGCATAATCTATAGTATAAGCTAGTGTATAATCTAGTGTATAAGCTAGTGTATAAGCTAGTGTATAAGATAGTGTATAAGCTAGAGTATAAGATAGTGCATAAGCTAGAGAATAAGCTAGAGTATAAGCTAGTGTATAAGTTCGTGTATAATCTAGAGTATAAGCTAGTGTATAATCTAGTGTATAAGCTAGTGCATAAGCTAGTGTATAAGCTAGTGCATAATCTATAGTATAAGCTAGTGTATCATCTAGTGTATAAGCTAGTGTATAATTCTAGTATATAAGCTAGAGTATAAGCTAGAGTATAAGCTAGTGTATAAACTATTGCATAAACTAATGTATTATCTAGTGTATGAGCTAGTGTATAAGCTAGTGTATAAGATAGTTTATACGCTAGAGCATAAGCTAGTGTATAAGCTAGTGTATAAGCTAGTGTATAATCTAGTGTATAATCTAGTGTATGAGCTAGTGTATAAGCTAGTGTATAAGATAGTTTATAAGCTAGAGTAGAAGATAGTGTATAAGCTAGAGTATATGCTATAGTATAAGCTAGTGTATAAGATAGTGTATAAACTAGTGTATAAACTAATGTATTATCTAGAGCATAAGCTAGTGTATAAGCTAGTGTATAAGCTAGTGTATAATCTAGTGTATAATCTAATGTATGAGCTAGTGTATAAGCTAGTGTATAAGATAGTTTATAAGCTAGAGTAGAAGATAGTGTATAAGCTAGAGTATATGCTAGAGTATAAGCTAGTGTATAAACTAGTGCATAAGATAGTATATAAACTAGTGCTTAAGATAGTGTTAAGCTAGTGTATACGCTATTGTATAAGGTAGTGTATAAGCTAGAGAATAAGCTACTGTATAAGCTAGAGTATAAGATAGTGTATAAGCTAGTGTATAAGCTAGTGTATAATATAGAGTATAAGCTAGTGTATAAGCTAGTGTATAAGATAGTGTATAAGATAGTGCATACACTAGTGCATAAGATAGTGTATAACCTAGTGTATACGCTATTGTATAAGGTAGTGTATAAGCTAGAGAATAAGCTACTGTATAAGCTAGAGTATAAGATAGTGTATTAGCTAGTGTATAAGTTCTCGTTTAATCTAGAGTATAAGCTAGTGTATAAGCCAGATCAGAGTATAAGCTAGAGTATAAGATAGTGTATAAGCTAGTGTATAAGCTAGTATTTAAGCTAGTGTATAAGCTAGTGTATAAGCTAGTGTATAAGCTAGTGTATGAGCTAGAGTATAAGATAGTGTATAAGATAGTGTATAAGCTAGAGAATAAGCTAGAGTATAAGCTAGTGTATAAGTTCGTGTATAATCTAGAGTATAATCTAGAGTATAAGCTAGTGTATAAGCTAATGTATAATCTAGAGTATAAGCTAGTGTATAAGATAGTGTATAAGTTAGTGCATAAGCTAGTGTATCAGCTAGTGTATCAGCTAGATAATAGGCTAGAGTATCAGCTAGATTATAAGCTAGTGTATAATCTAGTGTATAAGCTAGTGCATAAGCTAGTGTATAAGCTAGTGCATAATCAATAGTATAAGCTAGTGTATCATCTAGTGTATAAGCTAGTGTATAATTCTAGTATATAAGCTAGAGTATAAGCTAGAGTATAAGCTAGTGTATAAACTATTGCATAAACTAATGTATTATCTAGTGTATGAGCTAGTGTATAAGCTAGTGTATAAGATAGTTTATACGCTAGAGCATAAGCTAGTGTATAAGCTAGTGTATAAGCTAGTGTATAATCTAGTGTATAATCTAGTGTATGAGCTAGTGTATAAGCTAGTGTATAAGATAGTTTATAAGCTAGAGTAGAAGATAGTGTATAAGCTAGAGTATATGCTATAGTATAAGCTAGTGTATAAGATAGTGTATAAACTAGTGTATAAACTAATGTATTATCATAACAGTTATAACTAGTGTATAAGCTAGTGTATAATCTAG
The DNA here is from genome assembly GCA_014843695.1 of Archivesica marissinica. Lineage (NCBI taxonomy): Eukaryota > Metazoa > Mollusca > Bivalvia > Venerida > Vesicomyidae > Archivesica > Archivesica marissinica. The sequence continues at coordinate 56,959,978 of CM026399.1, forward strand.
TGTATAACTAGTATAGCTAGTGTATAAGCTAGTGTATAAGATAGTTTATAAGCTAGAGTATAAGATAGTGTATAAGCTAGAGTATATGCTAGAGTATAAGCTAGTGTATAAACTAGTGATAAGATAGTTATAAACTAGTGTAAATAGTGTTAAGCTAGTGTATAAGCTATGTATAAGGTAGTGTATAAGCTAGAGAATAAGCTAGTGTATAAGCTAGAGTATAAGATAGTGTATAAGATAGTGCATAAACTAGTGTATAAGATAGTGTATAACCTAGTGTATACGCTATTGTATAAGCTAGTGTATAAGCTAGAGAATAAGCTACTGTATAAGCTAGAGTATAAGATAGTGTATAAGCTAGTGTATAAAGTATAACTAGTAAAATAAGCTAGAGTATAAGATAGTGTATAAGCTAGGTATAAGCTAGTTTAAGCTAGTGATAAGCTAGGTATAAGCTAGTGTATAAGCTAGTGTATAGCTAGAGTATAAGATAGTGTATTAGCTAGAGTATAAGATAGTGTATAGCTAGAGTATAAGTAGGTATAGCTAGAGTATAAGATAGTGTATAGCTAGAGTATAAGATAGTGTATTAGCTAGAGTATAAGATAGTGTATACTAGTGTATAAGCTAGAGTATAAGCTAGAGTTTGTATCTAATAACTAGTGTATAACTAGTGTATAATCTAGTGTATAATCTAGTGTATAGCTAGTGTATAAGCTAGTGTATAAATAGTGTATAAGCTAGAGTAAAATAGTGTATAAGCTAGATATAGCTAGAGTATAAGCTAGTGTATAAGCTATGCATAAGATAGTGTATAAACTAGTGTAAGATAGTATAAGCTAGGAGTATAAGATAGTGTATAAGCTAGTGTATAAGCTAGTGTATAATCTAGAGTATAAGCTAGTGTATAAGCTAGTGTATAAGTAGTGTATAAGCTAGTGTATAAGATAGTGCATAAACTAGTGTATAAGATAGTGTATAAGCTAGTGTATACGCTATTGTATAAGTAGTGTATAAGCTAGAGAATAAGCTACTGTATAAGCTAGAGTATAAGATAGTGTATAAGCTAGTGTATAAGTCTAGAGTATAACATGATAAAGATATAAGCTAGAGTATAAGATAGTGTATAAGCTAGTGTATAAGCTAGTTATAAGCTAGTGTATAAGCTAGTGTATAAGATAGTGTATAAGCTAGTGTATAAGCTAGAGTATAAGCTAGTGTATAAGCTAGAGAATAAGCTAGTGTATAAGCTAGTGTATACTAATAAGCTAGAGTATAAGCTAGTGTATAAGCTAGTGTATAAGATAGTGTATAAGCTAGTGTAACTATAAGCTAGAGTATAAGATAGTGTATAAGCTAGAGTATAAGATAGTGCATAAGCTAGAGATAAGCTAGAGTATAAGCTAGTGTATAATCTAATCAGAGTATAAGCTAGTGTATAATCTAGTGTATAAGCTAGTGATAAGCTAGTGTATAAGCTAGTGCATAATCTAGAGTATAAGCTAGTGTATAATCTAGTGTATAAGCTAGTGTATAATCTAGTTATAAGCTAGAGTATAAGCTAGTGTATAATATAGTGTATAAGCTAGAGTATAAGATAGTGCATAAGCTAGAGAATAAGCTAGAGTATAAGCTAGTGTATAAGTTCGTGTATAATCTAGAGTATAAGCTAGTGTATAATCTAGTGTATAAGCTAGTGTATAAGCTAGTGTATAAGCTAGTGTATAATCTAAGTATAAGCTAGTGTATATCTAGTGTATAAGCTAGTGTATAACTAGTTATAAGCTAGGTATAAGCTAGAGTATAAGCTAGTGTATAATAATAACTATGTATACTAGTGTAAGCTAGTGTATAAGCTAGTGTATAAGATAGTTATAGTAGAGCATAAGCTAGTGTATAAGCTAGTGTATAAGCTAGTGTATAATCTAGTGTATAATCTAATGTATGAGCTAGTGTATAAGCTAGTGTATAAGATAGTTTATAAGCTAGAGTAGAAGATAGTGTATAAGCTAGAGTATATGCTAGAGTATAAGCTAGTGTATAAACTAGTGCATAAGATAGTATATAAACTAGTGCTTAAGATAGTGTTAAGCTAGTGTATACGCTATTGTATAAGGTAGTGTATAAGCTAGAGAATAAGCTACTGTATAAGCTAGAGTATAAGATAGTGTATAAGCTAGTGTATAAGCTAGTGTATAATATAGAGTATAAGCTAGTGTATAAGCTAGTGTATAGGATAGTGTATAAGATAGTGCATACACTAGTGCATAAGATAGTGTATAACCTAGTGTATACGCTATTGTATAAGGTAGTGTATAAGCTAGAGAATAAGCTACTGTATAAGCTAGAGTATAAGATAGTGTATAAGCTAGTGTATAAGTTCTCGTTTAATCTAGAGTATAAGCTAGTGTATAAGCCAGAGCAGAGTATAAGCTAGAGTATAAGATAGTGTATAAGCTAGTGTATAAGCTAGTATTTAAGCTAGTGTATAAGCTAGTGTATAAGCTAGTGTATAAGCTAGTGTATGAGCTAGAGTATAAGATAGTGTATAAGATAGTGTATAAGCTAGAGAATAAGCTAGAGTATAAGCTAGTGTATAAGTTCGTGTATAATCTAGAGTATAATCTAGAGTATAAGCTAGTGTATAAGCTAATGTATAATCTAGAGTATAAGCTAGTGTATAAGATAGTGTATAAGTTAGTGCATAAGCTAGTGTATCAGCTATTGTATCAGCTAGATAATAGGCTAGAGTATTAGCTAGATTATAAGCTAGAGTATAAGCTAGAGTATAAGCTAGAGTATAAGCTAGAGTATAAGCTAGTGTATAAGCTAGAGTATAAGATAGTGTCATTCTGAAATTTGTATATTGCCGACAGCATAACAGCTTATGTATACAGGTGCCCTCAGAGCAGTATTGTATGCACCTGGTAAAACCACCAACCTGATATAATTGGACACCACCAGATACAAACACAGTATCTGGAACGTTTGCATATTCTCCGTGGCCTAGTGGTTAAGGCGTACGTCCACATATGTAGCGGGAGGTCGAAAATTCGAACCTCGCCAGAAATGGCTGGCCCTTTCAATAGGGATGACATTAAAATAAACAATACGTTACACTATTTGTATTGTATTTAAAGCTAGTTTAACAGGTCGCCCAATGAATGGTTATAGTTGCAACACTGCTAGTACACATATCCACTAGCCACATTATCTGAGAATTATGGTTTCTGATATTAAAGATGATTTTTAAAATGTTGAAGTTTCGTCAATTAACATTATGACATAAGGGAGGGGGGATGAGGTATATCACTGATGTCCAATGGAATCGCTCACCTGTGGCAACTGTATGAGGTTAAGTTTAAACTTTATTTATTTAACAATGCCTGGGAAACTAGCTGTAATATCTTATATTAATCACTCTTGTTGGAGCGGATGACATAGTATTTGTGTCGGAGGAAACCGGATTACCCGGAGAAAACCCACTTATCTGATCTGTTGACCACCGTACCATCTCACATACTTTCAAGTGTGAGGATGATCGAACTCGGGTTGCATGTGTGAGAAGCGAGCGCATTAACCACTGCGCCAACCGGACAGCCAACTATATACGTGAGATTACTTATTAACAAATGAATAATAATTTGTGATCAGAATCAACTTCAATTATGTAGCGGTCTAGTGGTTAACACGCATGTTAAACTCACCACTATACCATACTAAAATGCTTCACATCATAATCTTTCGGATAACACTCTAAGCCGTGTACGTAAACGAGGCAGAGGACACTGGAATGCGTCTCTGTATGTATCATTGCACAATCCACTAAAATCACTAATCTCTTCAAGAGGTGTAGCTCATATGGGCAACCGGTAACGATGTTAAATATCCATAAAACACACACACACACACACTCAACTTCCATTTGTAATACTTGCAAATATGCAAATAGCATCCAAACATTTATGACTTGCATTGACACAGTCATATTTGACTGATAATCTATTTATGACTGGAATATATTCTTATCTTGCGCATTGAAATGCAGTTGCTGGGCAGACATCCACACTATTTGTTCAAGTATGCCCCCATCTCATTGCAATGTCCACACCTGCACCAATATTGTGTACTAACAGCTGGTTATAGAGGTCCTGGTTATGGTGGTGGAGATTGAGTACCAGAATATGCAACTTCTCAACACCCATGTGCTCAATGACAATCTGTAAATGTAATGAATTTTCTATGAGGTACATAAATAAACAGCCAGAATCCCATTAAGAACAAAATACTGTATCTTATTAAAACATTTTAAACAAATACATCCTTCTCTTTTTTCCAATGTGACTTCATTGTGTGACGTGACCCTGTGTGACATCCATGATTCAGTGATGAACACTTTTTATGCCATTGATACGCATCCGAATGAGCAAATGTACCTCTAGAAGGACTACATATTGCGCACAATACTGTATTATAATGGCCATGTATGTCTGAAAATCAAACATCATCAAAGGTGCTACTGATGTTTTGATGGTTTAGATTTCAAGATATGTTAGTTATAAGACATAAAGCTGGAATGTGTATTTAATTGTGTGACACCCTAGAGCGCCAGATTTAGAATAGAATGCCTGAAGGGTACCAGGTTCGATACTCGGTCACGGAACACATGTAGTGTCATTAAACAAGGCTCCCTCATACACAGTGCTTAGTACTGGTTAATCGCTTATGTCGATCAAGCTTGCCCAGAAAAACATGTCTAGGTCTTTGCAAGGTTTTTCTTCGAAATAAATGGAACACTCATAATTACCTCTTCCTATTCTTCTACTCGTAGAACTTCCTCTCTGCCACCCTACCACAACCCCTCTGCACGTTTACCTCCCTGCCAGGCTCTTCTCCGTCTTTTCACAAAATGGCTGTGAAAAGTAAATAATACATGTTCATTAGTATATACGGTTGCAACAATAGACGACATGTAATATATGACACCTGATTTCAATGGTGTGCATATAGTTATGCCCCAAGTGTGCGCTCGACGACAGTTTAGCCACCTGACTTTAATGGTGTGCAGATAGTTATGCCCCAAGTGTGCGCTCGACGACAGTTTAGCCACCTGACTATAATAGTGTGCAGAAAGTTATGTCCCAAGTGTGCGCTCGACGACAGTTTAGCCACCTGACTTTAATGGTGTGCAGATAGTTATGTCCCAAGTGTGCGCTCGCCGACAGTTTAGCCACCTGACTTCAATGGTGTGCAGATAGTTATGCCCCAAGTGTGCGCTCGACGACAGTTTAGCCACCTGACTTCAATGGGGTGCAGATAGTTATGCCCCAAGTGAGCGCTCGACGACAGTTTAGCCACCTGACTTCAATGGTGTGCAGAAAGTTATGTCCCATGTGTGCGCTCGATGACAGTTTAGTCACCTGACTTCAATGGTGTGCAGATAGTTATGCCCCAAGTTTGCGCTCGACGACAGTTTAGCCACCTGACTTCAATGGTGTGCAGATAGTTATGCCCCAAGTGTGCGCTCGACGACAGTTTAGCCACCTGACTTCAATGGTGTGCAGATAGTTATGCCCCAAGTGTGCGCTCGACGACAGTTTAGCCACCTGACTTCAATGGTGTGCAGATAGTTATGCCCCAAGTGTGCGCTCGACGACAGTTTAGCCACCTGACTTCAATGGTGTGCAGATAGTTATGCCCCAAGTGTGCGCTCGACGACAGTTTAGCCACCTGACTTCAATGGTGTGCAGATAGTTATGCCCCAAGTGTGCGCTCGACGACAGTTTAGCCACCTGACTTCAATGGTGTGCAGATAGTTATGCCCCAAGTGTGCGCTCGACGACAGTTTAGCCACCTGACTTCAATGGTGTGCAGATAGTTATGCCCCAAGTGTGCGCTCGACGACAGTTTACCCACCTGACTTCAATGGTGTGCAGATAGTTATGCCCCAAGTGCGCGATCGACGACAGTTTAGCCACCTGACTTCAATGGTGTGCAGATAGTTATGCCCCAAGTGTGCGTTCGACGACAGTTTAGCCACCTGACTTCAATGGTGTGCAGATAGTTATGCCCCAAGTGTGCGCTCGACGACAGTTTAGCCACCTGACTTCAATGGTGTGCAGATAGTTATGCCCCAAGTGTGCGCTCGACGACAGTTTAGCCACCTGACTTCAATGGTGTGCAGATAGTTATGCCCCAAGTGTGCGCTCGACGACAGTTTAGCCACCTGACTTCAATGGTGTGCAGATAGTTATGCCCCAAGTGTGATCTCGACGACAGTTTAGCCACCTGACTTCAATGGTGTGCAGATAGTTATGCCCCAAGTGTGCACTCGACGACAGTTTAGCCACCTGACTTCAATGGTGTGCAGATAGTTATGCCCCAAGTGTGCGCTCGACGACAGTTTAGCCACCTGACTTCAATGGTGTGCAGATAGTTATGCCCCAAGTGTGCGCTCGACGACAGTTTAGCCACCTGACTTCAATGGTGTGCAAATAGTAAGTTATGCCCCAAGTTTGCGCTCGACGACAGTTTAGCCACCTGACTTCAATGGTGTGCAGATAGTTATGCCCCAAGTGTGCGCTCGACGACAGTTTAGCCACCTGACTTCAATGGTGTGCAGATAGTTATGCCCCAAGTGTGCGCTCGACGACAGTTTAGCCACCTGACTTCAATGGTGTGCAGATAGTTATGCCCCAAGTGTGCACTCGACGACAGTTTAGCCACCTGACTTCAATGGTGTGCAGATAGTTATGCCCCAAGTGTGCGCTCGACGACAGTTTAGCCACCTGACTTCAATGGTGTGCAGACTGTTATGCCCCAAGTGTGCACTAGACGACAGTTTAGCCACCTGACTTCAATGGTGTGCAGATAGTTATGCCCCAAGTGTGCGCTCGACGACAGTTTAGCCACCTGACTTCAATGGTGTGCAGATAGTTATGCCCCAAGTGTGCGCTCGACGACAGTTTAGCCATCTGACTTCAATGGTGTGCAGAGAGTTATGCACCAAGTGCGCGCTCGTCGACAGTTTAGCCACCTGACTTCAATGGTGTGCAGATAGTTATGCCCCATGTGTGCACACGACGACAGTTTACCCACCTGACTTCAATGGTGTGCAGAAAGTTATGTCCCATGTGTGCGCTCGACGACAGTTTAGCCACCTGACTTTAATGGTGTGCAGATAGTTATGTCCCAAGTGTGCGCTCGATGACAGTTAAGCCACCTGACTTCAATGGTGTGCAGATAGTTATGCCCCAAGTGTGATCTCCACGACAGTTTAGCCACCTGACTTCAATGGTGTGCAGATAGTTATGCCCCAAGTGTACGCTCGACGACAGTTTAGCCACCTGACTTCAATGGTGTGCAGATAGTTATGCCCCAAGTGTGCGCTCGACGAGTTTAGCCACCTGACTTCAATGGTGCGCAGATAGTTATGCCCCACGTGTGCGCTCGACGACAGTTTAGCCACCTGACTTCAATGGTGTGCAGATAGTTATGCCCCAAGTGTGCGCTCGACGACAGTTTAGCCACCTGACTTCAATGGTGTGCAGATAGTTATGCCCCAAGTGTGCGCTCGACGACAGTTTAGCCACCTGACTTCAATGGTGTGCAGATAGTTATGCCCCAAGTGTGCGCTCGACGACAGTTTAGCCACCTGACTTCAATGGTGTGCAGATAGTTATGCCCCAAGTGTGCGCTCGACGACAGTTTAGCCACCTGACTTCAATGGTGTGCAGATAGTTATGCCCCAAGTGTGCGCTCGACGACAGTTTAGCCACCTGACTTCAATGGTGTGCAGAAAGTTATGTCCCATGTGTGCGCTCGACGACAGTTTAGCCACCTGACTTCAATGGTGTGCAGATAGTTATGCCCCAAGTGTGCGCTCGACGACAGTTTAGCCACCTGACTTCAATGGTGTGCAGATAGTTATGCCCCAAGTGTGCGCTCGACGACAGTTTAGCCACCTGACTTCAATGGTGTGCAGATAGTTATGCCCCAAGTGTGCGCTCGACGACAGTTTAGCCACCTGACTTCAATGGTGTGCAGATAGTTATGCCCCAAGTGTGCGCTCGACGACAGTTTAGCCACCTGACTTCAATGGTGTGCAGATAGTTATGCCCCAAGTGTGCGCTCGACGACAGTTTAGCCACCTGACTTCAATGGTGTGCAGATAGTTATGCCCCAAGTGTGCGCTCGACGACAGTTTAGCCACCTGACTTCAATGGTGTGCAGATAGTTATGCCCCAAGTGTGCGCTCGACGACAGTTTAGCCACCTGACTTCAATGGTGTGCAGATAGTTATGCCCCAAGTGTGCGCTCGACGACAGTTTAGCCACCTGACTTCAATGGTGTGCAGATAGTTATGCCCCAAGTGTGCGCTCGACGACAGTTTAGCCACCTGACTTCAATGGTGTGCAGATAGTTATGCCCCAAGTGTGCGCTCGACGACAGTTTAGCCACCTGACTTCAATGGTGTGCAGATAGTTATGCCCCAAGTGTGCGCTCGACGACAGTTTAGCCACCTGACTTCAATGGTGTGCAGATAGTTATGCCCCAAGTGTGCGCTCGACGACAGTTTAGCCACCTGACTTCAATGGTGTGCAGATAGTTATGCCCCAAGTGTGCGCTCGACGACAGTTTAGCCACCTGACTTCAATGGTGTGCAGATAGTTATGCCCCAAGTGTGCATTGGACGACAGTTTAGCCACCTGACTTCAATGGTGTGCAGATAGTTATGCCCCAAGTGTGCATTCGACGACAGTTTAGCCACCTGACTTCAATGGTGTGCAGATAGTTATGCCCCAAGTGTGCGCTCGACGATTTAGCCACCTGACTTCAATGGTGTGCAAATAGTTATGCCCCAAGTGTGCGCTCGACGACAGTTTAGCCACCTGACTTCAATGGTGTGCAGATAGTTATGCCCCAAGTGTGCGCTCGACGACAGTTTAGCCACCTGACTTCAATGGTGTGCAGATAGTTATGCCCCAAGTGTGCGCTCGACGACAGTTTAGCCACCTGACTTCAATGGTGTGCAGATAGTTATGCCCCAAGTGTGCGCTCGACGACAGTTTAGCCACCTGACTTCAATGGTGTGCAGATAGTTATGCCCCAAGTGTGCGCTCGACGACAGTTTAGCCACCTGACTTCAATGGTGTGCAGATAGTTATGCCCCAAGTGTGCGCTCGACGACAGTTTAGCCACCTGACTTCAATGGTGTGCAGATAGTTATGCCCCAAGTGTGCGCTCGACGACAGTTTAGCCACCTGACTTCAATGGTGTGCAGATAGTTATGCCCAAGTGTGCGCTCGACGACAGTTTAGCCACCTGACTTCAATGGTGTGCAGATAGTTATGCCCCAAGTGTGCGCTCGACGACAGTTTAGCCACCTGACTTCAATGGTGTGCAGATAGTTATGCCCCAAGTGTGCGCTCGACGACAGTTTAGCCACCTGACTTCAATGGTGTGCAGATAGTTATGCCCCAAGTGTGCGCTCGACGACAGTTTAGCCACCTGACTTCAATGGTGTGCAGATAGTTATGCCCCAAGTGTGAGCTCGACGACAGTTTAGCCACCTGACTTCAATTGTGCAGAATAGTTATGCCCCAAGTGTGCGCTCGACGACAGTTTAGCCACCTGACTTCAATGGTGTGCAGATAGTTATGCCCCAAGTGTGCGCTCGACGACAGTTTAGCCACCTGACTTCAATGGTGTGCAGATAGTTATGCCCCAAGTGTGCGCTTGGCGACAGTTTAGCCACCTGACTTCAATGGTGTGCAGATAGTTATGCCCCAAGTGTGCGCTCGACGACAGTTTAGCCACCTGACTTCAATGGTGTGCAGATAGTTATGCCCCAAGTGTGCGCTCGACGACAGTTTAGCCACCTGACTTCAATGGTGTGCAGATAGTTATGCCCCAAGTGTGCGCTCGACGACAGTTTAGCCACCTGACTTCAATGGTGTGCAGATAGTTATGCCCCAAGTGTGCGCTCGACGACAGTTTAGCCACCTGACTTCAATGGTGTGCAGATAGTTATGCCCCAAGTGTGCGCTCGACGACAGTTTAGCCACCTGACTTCAATGGTGTGCAGATAGTTATGCCCCAAGTGTGCGCTCGACGACAGTTTAGCCACCTGACTTCAATGGTGTGCAGATAGTTATGCCCCAAGTGTGCGCTCGACGACAGTTTAGCCACCTGACTTCAATGGTGTGCAGATAGTTATGCCCCAAGTGTGCGCTCGACGACAGTTTAGCCACCTGACTTCAATGGTGTGCAGATAGTTATATAGTTTTCCCCAAGTTTGCGCTCGACGACAGTTTAGCCACCTGACTTCAATGGTGTGCAGATAGTTATGCCCCAAGTGTGCGCTCGACGACAGTTTAGCCACCTGACTTCAATGGTGTGCAGATAGTTATGCCCCAAGTGTGCACTGGACGACAGTTTAGCAACCTGACTTCAATGGTGTGCAGATAGTTATGCCCCAAGTGTGCATTGGACGACAGTTTAGCCACCTGACTTCAATGGTGTGCAGATAGTTATGCCCCAAGTGTGCATTGGACGACAGTTTAGCCACCTGACTTCAATGGTGTGCAGATAGTTATGCCCCAAGTGTGCGCTCGACGACAGTTTAGCCACCTGACTTCAATGGTGTGCAGATAGTTATGCCCCAAGTGTGCGTTCGACGACAGTTTAGCCACCTGACTTCAATGGTGTGCAGATAGTTATGCCCCAAGTGTGCGTTCGACGACAGTTTAGCCACCTGACTTCAATGGTGTGCAGATAGTTATGCCCCAAGTGTGCATTCGACGACAGTTTAGCCACCTGACTTCAATGGTGTGCAGATAGTTATGCCCCAAGTGTGCATTCGACGACAGTTTAGCCACCTGACTTCAATGGTGTGCAGATAGTTATGCCCCAAGTGTGCGCTCGACGACAGTTTAGCCACCTGACTTCAATGGTGTGCAGATAGTTATGCCCCAAGTGTGATCTCGACGACAGTTTAGCCACCTGACTTCAATGGTGTGCAGATAGTTATGCCCCAAGTGTGCGCTCGACGACAGTTTAGCCACCTGACTTCAATGGTGTGCAGATAGTTATGCCCCAAGTGTGCGCTCGACGACAGTTTAGCCACCTGACTTCAATGGTGTGCAGATAGTTATGCCCCAAGTGTGCGCTCGACGACAGTTTAGCCACCTGACTTCAATGGTGTGCAGATAGTTATGCCCCAAGTGTGCGCTCGACGACAGTTTAGCCACCTGACTTCAATGGTGTGCAGATAGTTATGCCCCAAGTGTGCGCTCGACGACAGTTTAGCCACCTGACTTCAATGGTGTGCAGATAGTTATGCCCCAAGTGTGCACTCGACGACAGTTTAGCCACCTGACTTCAATGGTGTGCAGATAGTTATGCCCCAAGTGTGCACTCGACGACAGTTTAGCCACCTGACTTCAATGGTGTGCAGATAGTTATGCCCCAAGTGTGCGCTCGACGACAGTTTAGCCACCTGACTTCAATGGTGTGCAGATAGTTATGCCCCAAGTGTGCGCTCGACGACAGTTTAGCCACCTGACTTCAATGGTGTGCAGATAGTTATGCCCCAAGTGTGCACTCGACGACAGTTTAGCCACCTGACTTCAATGGTGTGCAGATAGTTATGCCCCAAGTGTGCGCTCGACGACAGTTTAGCCACCTGACTTCAATGGTGTGCAGATAGTTATGCCCCAAGTGTGCGCTCGACGACAGTTTAGCCACCTGACTTCAATGGTGTGCAGATAGTTATGCCCCAAGTGTGCGCTCGACGACAGTTTAGCCACCTGACTTCAATGGTGTGCAGATAGTTATGCCCCAAGTGTGCATTCGACGACAGTTTAGCCACCTGACTTCAATGGTGTGCAGATAGTTATGCCCCAAGTGTGCGCTCGACGACAGTTTAGCCACCTGACTTCAATGGTGTGCAGATAGTTATGCCCCAAGTGTGCGCTCGACGACAGTTTAGCCACCTGACTTCAATGGTGTGCAGATAGTTATGCCCCAAGTGTGCGCTCGACGACAGTTTAGCCACCTGACTTCAATGGTGTGCAGATAGTTATGCCCCAAGTGTGCGCTCGACGACAGTTTAGCCACCTGACTTCAATGGTGTGCAGATAGTTATGCCCCAAGTGTGCGCTCGACGACAGTTTAGCCACCTGACTTCAATGGTGTGCAGATAGTTATGCCCCAAGTGTGCGCTCGACGACAGTTTAGCCACCTGACTTCAATGGTGTGCAGAAAGTTATGCCCAAAGTGTGCGCTCGACGACAGTTTAGCCACCTGACTTCAATGGTGTGCAGATAGTTATGCCCCAAGTGTGCGCTCGACGACAGTTTAGCCACCTGACTTCAATGGTGTGCAGATAGTTATGCCCCAAGTGTGATCTCCACGACAGTTTAGCCACCTGACTTCAATGGTGTGCAGATAGTTATGCCCCAAGTGTGCGCTCGACGACAGTTTAGCCACCTGACTTCAATGGTGTGCAGATAGTTATGCCCCAAGTGTGCGCTCGACGACAGTTTAGCCACCTGACTTCAATGGTGTGCAGATAGTTATGCCCCAAGTGTGCGCTCGACGACAGTTTAGCCACCTGACTTCAATGGTGTGCAGATAGTTATGCCCCAAGTGTGCGCTCGACGACAGTTTAGCCACCTGACTTCAATGGTGTGCAGATAGTTATGCCCCAAGTGTGCGCTCGACGACAGTTTAGCCACCTGACTTCAATGGTGTGCAGATAGTTATGCCCCAAGTGTGCGCTCGACGACAGTTTAGCCACCTGACTTCAATGGTGTGCAGATAGTTATGCCCCAAGTGTGCGCTCGACGACAGTTTAGCCACCTGACTTCAATGGTGTGCAGATAGTTATGACCCAAGTGTGATCTCGACGACAGTTTAGCCACCTGACTTCAATGGTGTGCAGATAGTTATGCCCCAAGTGTGCGCTCGACGACAGTTTAGCCACCTGACTTCAATGGTGTGCAGATAGTTATGCCACAAGTGTGCGCTCGACGACAGTTTAGCCACCTGACTTCAATGGTGTGCAGATAGTTATGCCCCAAGTGTGCGCTCGACGACAGTTTAGCCACCTGACTTCAATGGTGTGCAGATAGTTATGCCCCAAGTGTGATCTCGACGACAGTTTAGCCACCTGACTTCAATGGTGTGCAGATAGTTATGCCCCAAGTGTGATCTCGACGACAGTTTAGCCACCTGACTTCAATGGTGTGCAGATAGTTATGCCCCAAGTGTGCGCTCGACGACAGTTTAGCCACCTGACTTCAATGGTGTGCAGATAGTTATGCCCCAAGTGTGCGCTCGACGAGTTTAGCCACCTGACTTCAATGGTGTGCAGATAGTTATGCCCCACGTGTGCGCTCGACGACAGTTTAGCCACCTGACTTCAATGGGGTGCAGATAGTTATGCCCCAAGTGTGCGCTCGACGACAGTTTAGCCACCTGACTTCAATGGTGTGCAGAGAGTTATGCCCCAAGTTTGCGCTCGACGACAGTTTAGCCACCTGACTTCAATGGTGTGCAGATAGTTATGCCCCAAGTATGCGCTCGACGACGGTTTAGCCACCTGACTTCAATGGTATGCAGATAGTTATGCCCCAAGTGTGCGCTCAACGACAGTTTAGCCACCTGACTTTAATGGTGTGCAGATAGTTATGTCCCAAGTGTGCGCTCGACGACAGTTTAGCCACCTGACTTCAATGGTGTGCAGATAGTTATGACCCAAGTGTGATCTCGACGACAGTTTAGCCACCTGACTTCAATGGTGTGCAGATAGTTATGCCCCAAGTGTGCGATCGACGACAGTTTAGCCACCTGACTTCAATGGGGTGCAGATAGTTATGCCCCAAGTGTGCGCTCGACGACAGTTTACCCACCTGACTTCAATGGTGTGCAAATAGTTATGCCCCAAGTGTGCGCTTGACGACAGTTTAGCCACCTGACTTCAATGGTGTGCAGATAGTTATGCCCCAAGTGTGCGCTCGACGACAGTTTAGCCACCTGACTTCAATGGTGTGCAGATAGTTATGCCCCAAGTGTGGGCTCGACGACAGTTTAGCCACCTGACTTCAATGGTGTGCAGATAGTTATGCCCCAAGTGTGATCTCGACGACAGTTTAGCCACCTGACTTCAATGGTGTGCAGATAGTTATGCCCCAAGTGTGCGCTCGACGACAGTTTAGCCACCTGACTTCAATGGTGTGCAGATAGTTATGCCCC
>CM026399.1:56975236-57007114 GCA_014843695.1 Archivesica marissinica
GCAGATAGTTATGCCCCAAGTGTGCGCTCGACGACAGTTTAGCCACCTGACTTCAATGGTGTGCAGATAGTTATGCACCAAGTGTGCGCTCGACGACAGTTTAGCCACCTGACTTCAATGGTGTGCAGATAGTTATGCCCCAAGTGTGCGCTCGACGACAGTTTAGCCACCTGACTTCAATGGTGTGCAGATAGTTATGCCCCAAGTGTGCGCTCGACGACAGTTTAGCCACCTGACTTCAATGGTGTGCAGATATTTATGCCCCAAGTGTGCGCTCGACGACAGTTTAGCCACCAGACTTCAATGGTGTGCAGATAGTTATGCACCAAGTGTGCGCTCGACGACAGTTTAGCCACCTGACTTCAATGGTGTGCCGATAGTTATGCCCCAAGTGTACGCTCGACGACAGTTTAGCCACCGTTATGCACCAAGTTTGCGCTCGACGACAGTTTAGCCACCTGATTTCAATGGTGTGCAGATAGTTATGCCACAAGTGTGCGCTCGACGACAGTTTAGCCACCTGACTTCAATGGTGTGCAGATATTTATGCCCCAAGTGTGCGCTTGACGACAGTTTAGCCACCTGACTTCAATGGTGTGCAGATAGTTATGCCCCAAGTGTGCGCTCGACGACAGTTTAGCCACCTGACTTCAATGGTGTGCAGATAGTTGTGCCCCAAGTGTGCGCTCGACGACAGTTTAGCCACCTGACTTCAATGGTGTGCAGATAGTTATGCCCCAAGTATGCGCTCGACGACAGTTTAGCCACCTGACTTCAATGGTGTGCAGATAGTTATGCCCCAAGTGTGCACTCGACGACAGTTTAGCCACCTGACTTCAATGGTGTGCAGATAGTTATGCCCCAAGTGTGCGCTTGACGACAGTTTAGCCACCTGATTTCAATGGTGTGCAGATAGTTATGCCCCAAGTGTGCGCTCGACGACAGTTTAGCCACCGTTATGCACCAAGTGTGCGCTCGACGACAGTTTAGCCACCTGACTTCAATGGTGTGCAGATAGTTATGCCCCAAGTGTGCGCTCGACGACAGTTTAGCCACCTGACTTCAATGGTGTGCAGATAGTTATGCCCCAAGTGTGCGCTCGACGACAGTTTAGCCACCTGACTTTAATGGTGTGCAGATAGTTATGCCCCAAGTGTGCGCTCGACGACAGTTTAGCCACCTGACTTTAATGGTGTGCAGATAGTTATGCCCCAAGTGTGCGCTCGACGACAGTTTAGCCACCTGACTTCAATGGTGTGCAGATAGTTATGCCCCAAGTGTGCGCTCGACGACAGTTTAGCCACCTGACTTCAATGGTGTGCAGATAGTTATGCCCCAAGTGTGCGCTCGACGACAGTTTAGCCACCTGACTTCAATGGTGTGCAGATAGTTATGCCCCAAGTGTGCGCTCGACGACAGTTTAGCCACCTGACTTCAATGGTGTGCAGATAGTTATGCCCCAAGTGTGCGCTCGACGACAGTTTAGCCACCTGACTTCAATGGTGTGCAGATAGTTATGCCCCAAGTGTGCGCTCGACGACAGTTTAGCCACCTGACTTCAATGGTGTGCAGATAGTTATGCCACAAGTGTGCGCTCTACGACAGTTTAGCCACCTGACTTCAATGGTGTGCAGATAGTTATGCACCAAGTGTGCACTCGACGACAGTTTAGCAACCTGACTTCAATGGTGTGCAGATAGTTATGCCCCATGTGTGCATTCGACGACAGTTTAGCCACCTGACTTCAATGGTGTGCAGATAGTTATGCACCTAGTGTGCGCTCGACGACAGTTTAGCCACCTGATTTCAATGGTGTGCAGATAGTTATGCCCCAAGTGTGCGCTCGACGACAGTTTAGCCACCTTATGCACCAAGTGTGCTCTCGACCACAGTTTAGCCACATGACTTCAATGGTGTGCAGATAGTTATGCCCCAAGTTAGCGCTCGACGACAGTTTAGCCACCTGACTTCAATGGTGTGCAGATATTTATGCCCCAAGTGTGCGCTCGACGACAGTTTAGCCACCTGACTTCAATGGTGTGCCGATAGTTATGCCCCAAATGTACGCTCGACGACAGTTTAGCCACCGTTATGCACCAAGTGTGCGCTCGACGACAGTTTAGCCTCCTCACTTCAATGATGTGCAGATAGTTATGCCACAAGTGTGCGCTCGACGACAGTTTAGCCACCTGACTTCAATGGTGTGCATATATTTATGACCCAAGTGTGCGCTCGACGACAGTTTAGCCACTTGACTTCAATGGTGTGCAGATAGTTATGCACCAAGTGTGCGCTTGACGACAGTTTAGCCACCTGACTTCAATGGTGTGCCGATAGTTATGCCCCAAGTGTTCGCTCGACGACAATTTAGCCACCTGAATTCAATGATGTGCAGATAGTTATGCCCCAAGTGTGCGCTCGACGACAGTGTATCCACCTGACTTCAATGGTGTGTAGATAGTTATGCCCCAAGTATGCGCCCGACGACAGTTTAGCCATCTGACTTCAATGGTGTGCAGATAGTTATGCCCCAAGTGTGCACTCGACGACAGTTTAGTCACCTGACTTCAATGGTGTGCAGATAGTTATGCCCCAAGTGTGCGCTCGACGACAGTTTAGCCACCGTTATGCACCAAGTGTGCGCTCGACGACAGTTTAGCCACCTGACTTCAATGGTGTGCAGATAGTTATGACCCAAGTGTGCGCTCGACGACAGTTTAGCCACCTGATTTCAATGGTGTGCAGATATTTATGCCCCAAGTGTGCGCTCGACGAAAGTTTAGCCACCTGACTTAAATGGTGTGCAGATAGTTATGCACCAAGTGTGCGCTCGACGACAGTTTAGCCACCTGACTTCAATGGTGTGCCGATAGTTATGCCCCAAGGGTGCGTTCGACGACAGTTTAGCCACCTTACTTCCAATGGTGTGCAGATAGTTATGCCCCAAGGGTGCGCTCGACGACAGTTTAGCCACCTTACTTCCAATGGTGTGCAGATAGTTATGCCCCAAGTGTGCACTCGACGACAGTTTAGCCACCTGACTTCAATGGTGTGCAGATAGTTATGCCCCAAGTGTGCGCTTGACGACAGTTTAGCCACCTGACTTCAATGGTGTGCAGATAGTTATGCACCTAGTGTGCGCTCGACGACAGTTTAGCCACCTGATTTCAATGGTGTGCAGATAGTTATGCCCCAAGTGTGCGCTCGACGACAGTTTAGCCACCGTTATGCACCAAGTGTGCGCTCGACGACAGTTTAGCCACCTGACTTCAATGGTGTGCAGATAGTTATGCCCCAAGTGTGCGCTCGACGACAGTTTAGCCACCTGACTTCAATGGTGTGCAGATATTTATGCCCCAAGTGTGCGCTCGACGACAGTTTAGCCACCTGACTTCAATGGTGTGCAGATAGTTATGCCCCAAGTGTGCGCTCGACGACAGTTTAGCCACCTGACTTCAATGGTGTGCAGATAGTTATGCCCCAAGTGTGCGCTCGACGACAGTTTAGCCACCTGACTTCAATGGTGTGCAGATAGTTATGCCCCAAGTGTGCGCTCGACGACAGTTTAGCCACCTGACTTCAATGGTGTGCAGATAGTTATGCCCCAAGTGTGCGCTCGACGACAGTTTAGCCACCTGACTTCAATGGTGTGCAGATAGTTATGCCCCAAGTGTGCGCTCGACGACAGTTTAGCCACCTGACTTCAATGGTGTGCAGATAGTTATGCCCCAAGTGTGCGCTCGACGACAGTTTAGCCACCTGACTTCAATGGTGTGCAGATAGTTATGCCCCAAGTGTGCGCTCGACGACAGTTTAGCCACCTGACTTCAATGGTGTGCAGATAGTTATGCCCCAAGTGTGCGCTCGACGACAGTTTAGCCACCTGACTTCAATGGTGTGCAGATAGTTATGCCCCAAGTGTGCGATCGACGACAGTTTAGCCACCTGACTTCAATGGTGTGCAGATAGTTATGCCCCAAGTGTGCGCTTGACGACAGTTTAGCCACCTGACTTCAATGGTGTGCAGATAGTTATGCCCCAAGTGTGCGCTCGACGACAGTTTAGCCACCTGACTTCAATGGTGTGCAGATAGTTATGCCCCAAGTGTGCGCTCGACGACAGTTTAGCCACCTGACTTCAATGGTGTGCAGATAGTTATGCCCCAAGTGTGCGCTCGACGACAGTTTAGCCACCTGACTTCAATGGTGTGCAGATAGTTATGCCCCAAGTGTGCGCTCGACGACAGTTTAGCCACCTGACTTCAATGGTGTGCAGATAGTTATGCCCCAAGTGTGCATTGGACGACAGTTTAGCCACCTGACTTCAATGGTGTGCAGATAGTTATGCCCCAAGTGTGCGTTGGACGACAGTTTAGCCACCTGACTTCAATGGTGTGCAGATAGTTATGCCCCAAGTGTGCATTGGACGACAGTTTAGCCACCTGACTTCAATGGTGTGCAGATAGTTATGCCCCAAGTGTGCATTGGACGACAGTTTAGCCACCTGACTTCAATGGTGTGCAGATAGTTATGCCCCAAGTGTGCATTGGACGACAGTTTAGCCACCTGACTTCAATGGTGTGCAGATAGTTATGCCCCAAGTGTGCATTGGACGACAGTTTAGCCACCTGACTTCAATGGTGTGCAGATAGTTATGCCCCAAGTGTGCATTGGACGACAGTTTAGCCACCTGACTTCAATGGTGTGCAGATAGTTATGCCCCAAGTGTGCGTTGGACGACAGTTTAGCCACCTGACTTCAATGGTGTGCAGATAGTTATGCCCCAAGTGTGCGCTCGACGACAGTTTAGCCACCTGACTTCAATGGTGTGCAGATAGTTATGCCCCAAGTGTGCGCTCGACGACAGTTTAGCCACCTGACTTCAATGGTGTGCAGATAGTTATGCCCCAAGTGTGCGCTCGACGACAGTTTAGCCACCTGACTTCAATGGTGTGCAGATAGTTATGCCCCAAGTGTGCGCTCGACGACAGTTTAGCCACCTGACTTCAATGGTGTGCAGATAGTTATGCCCCAAGTGTGCGCTCGACGACAGTTTAGCCACCTGACTTCAATGGTGTGCAGATAGTTATGCCCCAAGTGTGCGCTCGACGACAGTTTAGCCACCTGACTTCAATGGTGTGCAGATAGTTATGCCCCAAGTGTGCGCTCGACGACAGTTTAGCCACCTGACTTCAATGGTGTGCAGATAGTTATGCCCCAAGTGTGCGCTCGACGACAGTTTAGCCACCTGACTTCAATGGTGTGCAGATAGTTATGCCCCAAGTGTGCGCTCGACGACAGTTTAGCCACCTGACTTCAATGGTGTGCAGATAGTTATGCCCCAAGTGTGCGCTCGACGACAGTTTAGCCACCTGACTTCAATGGTGTGCAGATAGTTATGCCCCAAGTGTGCACTCGACGACAGTTTAGCCACCTGACTTCAATGGTGTGCAGATAGTTATGCCCCAAGTGTGCGCTCGACGACAGTTTAGCCACCTGACTTCAATGGTGTGCAGATAGTTATGCCCCAAGTGTGCACTCGACGACAGTTTAGCCACCTGACTTCAATGGTGTGCAGATAGTTATGCCCCAAGTGTGCGCTCGACGACAGTTTAGCCACCTGACTTCAATGGTGTGCAGATAGTTATGCCCCAAGTGTGCGCTCGACGACAGTTTAGCCACCTGACTTCAATGGTGTGCAGATAGTTATGCCCCAAGTGTGCGCTCGACGACAGTTTAGCCACCTGACTTCAATGGTGTGCAGATAGTTATGCCCCAAGTGTGCGCTCGACGACAGTTTAGCCACCTGACTTCAATGGTGTGCAGATAGTTATGCCCCAAGTGTGCGCTCGACGACAGTTTAGCCACCTGACTTCAATGGTGTGCAGATAGTTATGCCCCAAGTGTGCATTGGACGACAGTTTAGCCACCTGACTTCAATGGTGTGCAGATAGTTATGCCCCAAGTGTGCATTGGACGACAGTTTAGCCACCTGACTTCAATGGTGTGCAGATAGTTATGCCCCAAGTGTGCGCTGGACGACAGTTTAGCCACCTGACTTCAATGGTGTGCAGATAGTTATGCCCCAAGTGTGCATTGGACGACAGTTTAGCCACCTGACTTCAATGGTGTGCAGATAGTTATGCCCCAAGTGTGCATTCGACGACAGTTTAGCCACCTGACTTCAATGGTGTGCAGATAGTTATGCCCCAAGTGTGCGCTCGACGACAGTTTAGCCACCTGACTTCAATGGTGTGCAGATAGTTATGCCCCAAGTGTGCATTGGACGACAGTTTAGCCACCTGACTTCAATGGTGTGCAGATAGTTATGCCCCAAGTGTGCGCTCGACGACAGTTTAGCCACCTGACTTCAATGGTGTGCAGATAGTTATGCCCCAAGTGTGCGCTCGACGACAGTTTAGCCACCTGACTTCAATGGTGTGCAGATAGTTATGCCCCAAGTGTGCATTGGACGACAGTTTAGCCACCTGACTTCAATGGTGTGCAGATAGTTATGCCCCAAGTGTGCATTGGACGACAGTTTAGCCACCTGACTTCAATGGTGTGCAGATAGTTATGCCCCAAGTGTGCATTGGACGACAGTTTAGCCACCTGACTTCAATGGTGTGCAGATAGTTATGCCCCAAGTGTGCATTGGACGACAGTTTAGCCACCTGACTTCAATGGTGTGCAGATAGTTATGCCCCAAGTGTGCATTGGACGACAGTTTAGCCACCTGACTTCAATGGTGTGCAGATAGTTATGCCCCAAGTGTGCATTGGACGACAGTTTAGCCACCTGACTTCAATGGTGTGCAGATAGTTATGCCCCAAGTGTGCGCTCGACGACAGTTTAGCCACCTGACTTCAATGGTGTGCAGATAGTTATGCCCCAAGTGTGCGCTCGACGACAGTTTAGCCACCTGACTTCAATGGTGTGCAGATAGTTATGCCCCAAGTGTGCGCTCGACGACAGTTTAGCCACCTGACTTCAATGGTGTGCAGATAGTTATGCCCCAAGTGTGCGCTCGACGACAGTTTAGCCACCTGACTTCAATGGTGTGCAGATAGTTATGCCCCAAGTGTGCGCTCGACGACAGTTTAGCCACCTGACTTCAATGGTGTGCAGATAGTTATGCCCCAAGTGTGCGCTCGACGACAGTTTAGCCACCTGACTTCAATGGTGTGCAGATAGTTATGCCCCAAGTGTGCGCTCGACGACAGTTTAGCCACCTGACTTCAATGGTGTGCAGATAGTTATGCCCCAAGTGTGCGCTCTACGACAGTTTAGCCACCTGACTTCAATGGTGTGCAGATAGTTATGCCCCAAGTGTGCGCTCGACGACAGTTTAGCAACCTGACCTCAATGGTGTGCAGATAGTTATGACCCAAGTGTGCGCTCGACGACAGTTTAGCCACCTGACTTCAATGGTGTGCAGATAGTTATGACCCAAGTGTGCGCTCGACGACAGTTTAGCCACCTGACTTCAATGGTGTGCAGATAGTTATGCCCCAAGTGTGCGCTCGACGACAGTTTAGCCACCTGACTTCAATGGTGTGCAGATAGTTATGCCCCAAGTGTGCGCTCGACGACAGTTTAGCCACCTGACTCTAGCTGATACACTATATTATATATTAGCTTATACTCTAGATTATACACTAGCTGATACACTAGATTATACACTACCTTATACACTAGATTATACACTATCTTATACACTAGATTATACACTATCTTATACACTAGATTATACACTACCTTATACACTAGATTATACACTATCTCATACACTAGATTATACACTAGCTTATACACTAGATTATACACTAACTTATACACTGGATTATACACTAGCTTATACACTTGCTTATACTCTAGATTATACACTAACTGATACACTAGATTATACATTTACTTATACTCTAGATTATACACTATATTATACACTAGATAATACACTAGCCTATGCTCTAGATTATACACTAGCTTATACACTAGATTATGCACTAGATTATTCACTAGCTTATACTCTAGATAATACACTATCTTATACTCTAGCTTATACACTAGCTTATACTCTAGGTTATACACTAGCTTATACACTAGCTTATACTCTAGGTTATACACTAGCTTATACTCTAGGTTATACTCTAGCTTATACGCTAGCTTATACTCTAGCTTATACACTTTCTTATACACTAGTTTATACACTTTCTTTTACTCTAGCATATACACTAGTTTATACACTGTCTTTTATTCTAGCTTATACACTAGCTTACATACTAGATTATACACTAGGTTATACACTAGATTATTCACTAGCTTATACTCTAACTTATGCACTAGCGTATACACTATCTTATACACTAGCTTATACATTAGATTATACTCTAGCTTATATACTAGAGTATACTCTAGCTTATACACAAGCTTATACTCTAGCTTATACACTAGATTATACACTAGTTAATACACTATGGTGCAATGTGAAGGTTGATGGTGCAATGAACAGGTTGATGTTGTTCAAGTTGATGGAAGAATGTGAAAGTTTATGGTGCAATGTGAAGGTTGATGGTGCAATGATAAGGGTGATGGTGCAATGTGAAAGTTGATGGTAGAAAGTGAAAGTTGATGGTACAAATGAAAGTTGATGGTACAAAGTGAATGTTTATGGTACAATGTGAATTGATGGTGCAATGTGAAGGTTGAGTTGATGGTGCAATGTGAAGGTTGACGGTGCAATGAAAAGGTTGATGGTGCAATGTGAAAGTTGATGGTACAAAGTGAAAGTTGATGGTACAATGTGAGTTGATGGAGCAATGAGAAGGTTGATGGTGCAATGTGAAGGTTGACGGTGCAATGTGAAGGTTGAGTTGATGGTGCAATGTGAAGGTTGACAGTGCAATGAGAAGGTTGATGGTGCAATGTGAAAGTTGATGGTACAAAGTGAAAGTTGATGGTACAATGTGAGTTGATGGTGCAATGAGAAGGTTGATGGTGCAATGTGAAGGTTGACGGTGCAAGGTGAAGGTTGAGTTGATGGTGCAATGTGAAGGTTGACAGTGCAATGAGAAGGTTGATGGTGCAATGTGAAAGTTGATGGTAGAAAGTGAAAGTTGATGGTACAAATGTAAGTTGATGGTACAAAGTGAAAGTTTATGGTACAATGTGAGTTTATGGTGCAATGTGAAGGTTGAGTTGATGGTGCAATATGAAGGTTGATGTTGCAATGTGAAGGTTGACGGTGCAATGAGAAGGTTAATTGTGCAATGTGAAAGTTGATGGTACAAAGTGAAAATTGATGGTACAAAGTGAAAGTTTATGATACAATGTGAGTTGATGGTGCAATGTTAAGGTTGAGTTGATGGTGCCATGTGAGTTGATGGTGCAATGTGAAGGTTGATGGTGCAATGTGAAGGTTGACAGTGCATTGAGAAGGTTGATGGTGCAATGTGAAAGTTGATGGTGCAATGTGAAGGTTGATGGTGAAATGAGAAGGTTGATGGTGCAATGTGAAAGTTGATGGTAGAAAGTGAAAGTTGATGGTACAAAGTGAAAGTTTATGGTACAATGTGAGTTTATGGTGCAATGTGAAGGTTGAGTTGATGGTGCAATGTGAAGGTTGATGGTGTAATGTGAAGGTTGAGAGTGCATTGAGAAGGTTGATGGTGCAATGTGAAAGTTGATGGTACAAAGTGAAAGTTGATGGTACAAAGTGAAAGTTTATGGTACAATGTGAGTTGATGGTGCAATGTGAAGGTTGAGTTGATGGTGCAATGTGACGGTTGATGGTGCAATGTGAAGGTTGACAGTGCAATGTGAAAGTTGATTGTACAAAGTGAAAGTTGATGGTACATATGAAAGTTGATGGTAAATAGTGAGTTAATGGTGCAATGGGAAGGTTGAGTTGATGGTGCAATGTGAAAATTGATTGTACAATATGAGTTAATGGTGCGATGTGAAAGTTGAAGGTACAATGTGAAAATTGATGGTACAATGTGAGTTGATGGTGCAATGTGAAGGTTGATGGTGCAATGTGAAAGTTGATGGTACAAAGTGAAAGTTGATGGTACTAAGTGAAAGTTTATGGTACAATGTGTGTTTATGGTGCAATGTGAAGGTTGAGTTGATGGTGCAATGTGAAGGTTGATGGTGCAATGTGAAGATTGACAGTGCAATGAGAAGGTTGATGGTGCAATGTGAAAGTTGATGGTACAAAGTGAAAGTTGATGGTACAAAGTGAAAGTTTATGGTACAATGTGAGTTGATGGTGCAATGTGAAGGTTGAGTTGATGGTGCAATGTGAAGGTTGATGGTGCAATGAGAAGGTTGATGGTGCAATGTGAAGGTTGATGGTGCAATGAGAAGATTGATGGTACAATGTGAAAGTTGATGGTAGAAAGTGAAAGGTACAAATGAAAGTTGATGGTACAAAGTGAAAGTTTATGGTACAATGTGAGTTTATGGTGCAATGTGAAGGTTGAGTTGATGGTGCAATGTGAATGTTGATGGTGCAATGTGAAGGTTGACAGTGCAATGAGAAGGTTGATGGTGCAATGTGAAAGTTGATAGTACAAAGTGAAATTGATGGTACAAAGTGAAAGTTGATTGTACAATGTGAAGGTTGTTGGTGCAATGTGAAGGTTGTTGTTGCAATGTGAAGGTTGATGGTGCAATATGCAGGTTGTTGGTGCAACGAGAAGGTTGATGGTGCAATGAGAAGGTTGATGGTGCAATGTGAAAGTTGATGGTACAAAGTGAAAGTTGATGGTACAAAGTGACAGTTTATGGTACAATGCGAGTTGATGGTGCAATGTGAAGGTTGATGGTGCAATGTGAAGGTTGACGGTGCAATGAGAAGGTTGATGGTGCAATGTGAAAGTTGATGGTACAAAGTGAAAGTTGATGGTACAAATGAAAGTTGATGGTACAAAGTGAAAGTTGATGGTACAAATGAAAGTTGATGGTACAAAGTGAAAGTTGATGGTACAATGTGAAAATTGATGGCACATTGTGAGTTGATGGTGCAATGTGAAGGTCCATGGTGCAATGTGAAGGCTGATGGTGCAATGAGAAGGTTGATGGTACAAAGTGAAAGTTGATGGTACAACGTGAAAGTTTATGGTACAATGTGAGTTTATGGAGCAACGTGAAGGTTGAGTTGATGGTGCAATGTGAAGGTTGATGGTGCAATGAGAAGGTTGACGGTGCAATGAGAAGGTTGATGGTGCAATGTGAAAATTGATTGTACAATGTGAGTTAATGGTGCGATGTGAAAGATGATGGTACAATGTGAAAATTGATGGTACAATGTGAGTTGATGGTGCAATGTGAAGGTTGATGGTGCAATGTGAAAGTTGATGGTACAAAGTGAAAGTTGAAGGTACAAATGAAAGTTGATGGTACTAAGTGAAAGTTTATGGTACAATGTGTGTTTATGGTGCAATGTGAAGGTTGAGTTGATGGTGCAATGTGAAGCTTGATGGTGCAATGTGAAGATTGACAGTGCAATGAGAAGGTTGATGGTGCAATGTGAAAGTTGATGTTACAAAGTGAAAGTTGATGGTACAAAGTGAAAGTTGATGGTACAATGTGTGTTTATGGTGCAATGTGAAGGTTGAGTTGATGGTGCAATGTGAATGTTGATGGTGCAATGTGAAGGTTGACAGTGCATTGAGAAGGTTGATGGTACAATGTGAAAGTTGATGGTGCAATGTGAAGGTTGTTGGTGAAATGAGAAGGTTGATGGTGCAATGTGAAAGTTGATGGTAGAAAGTGAAAGTTGATGGTACAAAGTGAAAGTTTATGGTACAATGTGAGTTTATGGTGCAATGTGAAGGTTGAGTTGATGGTGCAATGTGAAGGTTGATGGTGTAATGTGAAGGTTGAGATGCATTGAGAAGGTTGATGGTGCAATGTGAAAGTTGATGGTACAAAGTGAAAGTTGATGGTACAAAGTGAAAGTTTGTGGTACAATGTGAGTTGATGGTGCAATGTGAAGGTTGACAGTGCAATGTGAAAGTTGATGGTACAAAGTGAAAGTTGATGGTACATATGAAAGTTGATGGTAAATAGTGAGTTAATGGTGCAATGGGAAGGTTGAGTTGATGGTGCAATGTGAAAATTGATTGTACAATGTGAGTTAATGGTGCGATGTGAAAGTTGAAGGTACAATGTGAAAATTGATGGTACAATGTGAGTTGATGGTGCAATGTGAAGGTTGATGGTGCAATGTGAAAGTTGATGATACAAAGTGAAAGTTGATGGTACAAATGAAAGTTGATGGTACTAAGTGAAAGTTTATGGTACAATGTGTGTGTATGGTGCAATGTGAAGGTTGAGTTGATGGTGCAATGTGAAGGTTGATGGTGCAATGTGAAGATTGACAGTGCAATGAGAAGGTTGATGGTGCAATGTGAAAGTTGATGGTACAAAGTGAAAGTTGATGGTACAAAGTGAAAGTTTATGGTACAATGTGAGTTGATGGTGCAATGTGAAGGTTGAGATGATGGTGCAATGTGAAGGTTGATGGTGCAATGAGAAGGTTGATGGTGCAATGTGAAGGTTGATGGTGCAATGAGAAGATTGATGGTACAATGTGAAAGTTGATGGTAGAAAGTGAAAGGTACCAATGAAAGTTGATGGTACAAAGTGAAAGTTTATGGTACAATGTGAGTTAATGGTGCAATGTGAAGGTTGACGGTGCAATGAAAAGGTTGATGGTGCAATGTGAAAGTTGATGGTACAAAGTGAAAGTTGATGGTACAATGTGAGTTGATGGAGCAATGAGAAGGTTGATGGTGCAATGTGAAGGTTGACGGTGCAATGTGAAGGTTGAGTTGATGGTGCAATGTGAAGGTTGACAGTGCAATGAGAAGGTTGATGGTGCAATGTGAAAGTTGATGGTACAAAGTGAAAGTTGATGGTACAATGTGAGTTGATGGTGCAATGAGAAGGTTGATGGTGCAATGTGAAGGTTGACGGTGCAAGGTGAAGGTTGAGTTGATGGTGCAATGTGAAGGTTGACAGTGCAATGAGAAGGTTGATGGTGCAATGTGAAAGTTGATGGTAGAAAGTGAAAGTTGATGGTACAAATGTAAGTTGATGGTACAAAGTGAAAGTTTATGGTACAATGTGAGTTTATGGTGCAATGTGAAGGTTGAGTTGATGGTGCAATATGAAGGTTGATGGTGCAATGTGAAGGTTGACGGTGCAATGAGAAGGTTAATTGTGCAATGTGAAAGTTGATGGTACAAAGTGAAAATTGATGGTACAAAGTGAAAGTTTATGATACAATGTGAGTTGATGGTGCAATGTTAAGGTTGAGTTGATGGTGCCATGTGAGTTGATGGTGCAATGTGAAGGTTGATGGTGCAATGTGAAGGTTGACAGTGCATTGAGAAGGTTGATGGTGCAATGTGAAAGTTGATGGTGCAATGTGAAGGTTGATGGTGAAATGAGAAGGTTGATGGTGCAATGTGAAAGTTGATGGTAGAAAGTGAAAGTTGATGGTACAAAGTGAAAGTTTATGGTACATTGTGAGTTTATGGTGCAATGTGAAGGTTGAGTTGATGGTGCAATGTGAAGGTTGATGGTGTAATGTGAAGGTTGAGAGTGCATTGAGAAGGTTGATGGTGCAATGTGAAAGTTGATGGTACAAAGTGAAAGTTGATGGTACAAAGTGAAAGTTTATGGTACAATGTGAGTTGATGGTGCAATGTGAAGGTTGAGTTGATGGTGCAATGTGACGGTTGATGGTGCAATGTGAAGGTTGACAGTGCAATGTGAAAGTTGAATGTACAAAGTGAAAGTTGATGGTACATATGAAAGTTGATGGTAAATAGTGAGTTAATGGTGCAATGGGAAGGTTGAGTTGATGGTGCAATGTGAAAATTGATTGTACAATATGAGTTAATGGTGCGATGTGAAAGTTGAAGGTACAATGTGAAAATTGATGGTACAATGTGAGTTGATGGTGCAATGTGAAGGTTGATGGTGCAATGTGAAAGTTGATGGTACAAAGTGAAAGTTGATGGTACTAAGTGAAAGTTTATGGTACAATGTGTGTTTATGGTGCAATGTGAAGGTTGAGTTGATGGTGCAATGTGAAGGTTGATGGTGCAATGTGAAGATTGACAGTGCAATGAGAAGGTTGATGGTGCAATGTGAAAGTTGATGGTACAAAGTGAAAGTTGATGGTACAAAGTGAAAGTTTATGGTACAATGTGAGTTGATGGTGCAATGTGAAGGTTGAGTTGATGGTGCAATGTGAAGGTTGATGGTGCAATGAGAAGGTTGATGGTGCAATGTGAAGGTTGATGGTGCAATGAGAAGATTGATGGTACAATGTGAAAGTTGATGGTAGAAAGTGAAAGGTACAAATGAAAGTTGATGGTACAAAGTGAAAGTTTATGGTACAATGTGAGTTTATGGTGCAATGTGAAGGTTGAGTTGATGGTGCAATGTGAATGTTGATGGTGCAATGTGAAGGTTGACAGTGCAATGAGAAGGTTGATGGTGCAATGTGAAAGTTGATAGTACAAAGTGAAATTGATGGTACAAAGTGAAAGTTGATGGTACAATGTGAAGGTTGTTGGTGCAATGTGAAGGTTGTTGGTGCAATGTGAAGGTTGATGGTGCAATATGCAGGTTGTTGGTGCAACGAGAAGGTTGATGGTGCAATGAGAAGGTTGATGGTGCAATGTGAAAGTTGATGGTACAAAGTGAAAGTTGATGGTACAAAGTGACAGTTTATGGTACAATGCGAGTTGATGGTGCAATGTGAAGGTTGATGGTGCAATGTGAAGGTTGACGGTGCAATGAGAAGGTTGATGGTGCAATGTGAAAGTTGATGGTACAAAGTGAAAGTTGATGGTACAAATGAAAGTTGATGGTACAAAGTGAAAGTTGATGGTACAAATGAAAGTTGATGGTACAAAGTGAAAGTTGATGGTACAATGTGAAAATTGATGGCACATTGTGAGTTGATGGTGCAATGTGAAGGTCCATGGTGCAATGTGAAGGCTGATGGTGCAATGAGAAGGTTGATGGTACAAAGTGAAAGTTGATGGTACAACGTGAAAGTTTATGGTACAATGTGAGTTTATGGAGCAACGTGAAGGTTGAGTTGATGGTGCAATGTGAAGGTTGATGGTGCAATGAGAAG
The DNA here is from genome assembly GCA_014843695.1 of Archivesica marissinica. NCBI lineage: Eukaryota > Metazoa > Mollusca > Bivalvia > Venerida > Vesicomyidae > Archivesica > Archivesica marissinica. The sequence continues at coordinate 56,990,402 of CM026399.1, forward strand.
GTTGACGGTGCAATGAGAAGGTTGATGGTGCAATGTGAAAATTGATTGTACAATGTGAGTTAATGGTGCGATGTGAAAGATGATGGTACAATGTGAAAATTGATGGTACAATGTGAGTTGATGGTGCAATGTGAAGGTTGATGGTGCAATGTGAAAGTTGATGGTACAAAGTGAAAGTTGAAGGTACAAATGAAAGTTGATGGTACTAAGTGAAAGTTTATGGTACAATGTGTGTTTATGGTGCAATGTGAAGGTTGAGTTGATGGTGCAATGTGAAGCTTGATGGTGCAATGTGAAGATTGACAGTGCAATGAGAAGGTTGATGGTGCAATGTGAAAGTTGATGTTACAAAGTGAAAGTTGATGGTACAAAGTGAAAGTTGATGGTACAATGTGTGTTTATGGTGCAATGTGAAGGTTGAGTTGATGGTGCAATGTGAATGTTGATGGTGCAATGTGAAGGTTGACAGTGCATGAGAAGGTTGATGGTACAATGTGAAAGTTGATGGTGCAATGTGAAGGTTGTTGGTAATGAGAAGGTTGATGGTGCAATGTGAAAGTTGATGGTAGAAAGTGAAAGTTGATGGTACAAAGTGAAAGTTTATGGTACAATGTGAGTTTATGGTGCAATGTGAAGGTTGAGTTGATGGTGCAATGTGAAGGTTGATGGTGTAATGTGAAGGTTGAGAGATGCATTGAGAAGGTTGATGGTGCAATGTGAAAGTTGATGGTACAAAGTGAAAGTTGATGGTACAAAGTGAAAGTTTGTGGTACAATGTGAGTTGATGGTGCAATGTGAAGGTTGACAGTGCAATGTGAAAGTTGATGGTACAAAGTGAAAGTTGATGGTACATATGAAAGTTGATGGTAAATAGTGAGTTAATGGTGCAATGGGAAGGTTGAGTTGATGGTGCAATGTGAAAATTGATTGTACAATGTGAGTTAATGGTGCGATGTGAAAGTTGAAGGTACAATGTGAAAATTGATGGTACAATGTGAGTTGATGGTGCAATGTGAAGGTTGATGGTGCAATGTGAAAGTTGATGGTACAAAGTGAAAGTTGATGGTACAAATGAAAGTTGATGGTACTAAGTGAAAGTTTATGGTACAATGTGTGTGTATGGTGCAATGTGAAGGTTGAGTTGATGGTGCAATGTGAAGGTTGATGGTGCAATGTGAAGATTGACAGTGCAATGAGAAGGTTGATGGTGCAATGTGAAAGTTGATGGTACAAAGTGAAAGTTGATGGTACAAAGTGAAAGTTTATGGTACAATGTGAGTTGATGGTGCAATGTGAAGGTTGAGATGATGGTGCAATGTGAAGGTTGATGGTGCAATGAGAAGGTTGATGGTGCAATGTGAAGGTTGATGGTGCAATGAGAAGATTGATGGTACAATGTGAAAGTTGATGGTAGAAAGTGAAAGGTACCAATGAAAGTTGATGGTACAAAGTGAAAGTTTATGGTACAATGTGAGTTTATGGTGCAATGTGAAGGTTGAGTTGATGGTGCAATGTGAATTTTGATGGTGCAATGTGAAGGTTGACAGTGCAATGAGAAGGTTGATGGTGCAATGTGAAAGTTGATTGTACAAAGTGAAATTGATGGTACAAAGTGAAAGTTGATGGTACAATGTGAAGGTTGTTGGTGCAATGTGAAGGTTGGTGGTGCAATGTGAAGGTTGATGGTGCAATATGCAGGTTGTTGGTGCAATTGAAGGTTGATGGTGCAATGAGAAGGTTGATGGTGCAATGAGAAGGTTGATGGTACAAAGTGAAAGTTTATGGTACAATGCGAGTTGATGGTGCAATGTGAAGGTTGATGGTGCAATGTGAAAATTGATGGTACAAATGAAAGTTGATGGTACAAAGTGAAAGTTGATGGTACAATGTGAGTTGATGGTACAAAGTGAAAGTTGATGGTACAAATGAAAGTTGATGGTACAATGTGAAAGTTGATGGTGCAATGTGAAGGTTGATGGTGCAATGAGAAGGTTGATGGTACAATGTGAAAGTTGATGGTACAATGTGAAGGTTGATGGTGCAATGAGAAGGTTGATGGTACAATGTGAAAGTTGATGGTACAACGTGAAAGTTGATGGTACAATGTGAGTTTATGGTGCAATGTGAAAGTTGATGGTGCAATGTGAAGGTTGATGGTGCAATGAGAAGGTTGACGGTGCAATGAGAAGGTTGATGGTGCAATGTGAAAATTGATTGTACAATGTGAGTTAATGGTGCGATATGAAAGTTGATGGTACAATGTGAAAATTGATGGTGCAATGTGAGTTGATGGTGCAATGTGAAGGTTGATGGTGCAATGTGAAAGTTGATGGTACAAAGTGAAAGTTGATGGTACAAATGAAAGTTGATGGTACTAAGTGAAAGTTTATGGTACAATGTGTGTTTATGGTGCAATGTGAAGGTTGAGTTGATGGTGCAATGTGAAGGTTGATGGTGCAATGTGAAGATTGACAGTGCAATGAGAAGGTTGATGGTGCAATGTGAAAGTTGATGGTACAAAGTGAAAGTTGATAGTACAAAGTGAAAGTTTATGGTACAATGTGTGTTTATGGTGCAATGTGAAGGTTGAGTTGATGGTGCAATGTGAATGTTGATGGTGCAATGTGAAGGTTGACAGTGCAATGAGAAGGTTGATGGTGCAATGTGAAAGTTGATGGTACAAAGTGAAATTGATGGTACAAAGTGAAAGTTGATGGTACAATGTGAAGGTTGATGGTGCAATGTGAAGGTTGTTGGTGCAATGTGAAGGTTGATGGTGCAATGTGCAGGTTGTTGGTGCAACGAGAAGGTTGATGGTGCAATGAGAAGGTTGATGGTGCAATGTGAAAGTTGATGGTACAAAGTGAATGTTGATGGTACAAAGTGACAGTTTATGGTACAATGCGAGTTGATGGTGCAATGTGAAGGTTGATGGTGCAATGTGAAGGTTGACGGTGCAATGAGAAAGTTGGTGGTACAAAGTGAAGTTGATGGTACATATGAAAGTTGATGGTACAAAGTGAGTTAATGGTGCAATGGGAAGGTTGATTCTATGGTGCAATGTGAAAATTGATTGTACAATGTGAGTTAATGGTGCAATGTGATGGTTGATGATACAATGTGAAAGTTGATGGTACAAATGAGAAAGTTGATGGTACAAAGTGAAAGTTGATGGTACAAAGTGAAAGTTGATGGTGCAATGTGAAGGTTGTTGGTGCAATTGAAGGTTGAAGGTGCAATGAGAAGGTTGATGGTACAAAGTGAAAGTTGATGGTACAAATGAAAGTTGATTGTACAATGTGAAAGTTGATGGTACATATGAAAGATGATGGTACAAAGTGAGTTAATTGTGCAATGGGAAGGTTGATTCGATGCTGCAATTTGAAAATTTATTGTACAATGTGAGTTAATGGTGCAATGTGAAGGTTGATGGTACAATGTGAAAGTTGATGGTACAATGTGAAAGTTGATGGTACAAATGAGAAAGTTGATGGTACAAAGTGAAAGTTGATGGTACAAAGTGAAAGTTGATGGTGCAATGTGAAGGTTGTTGTGCAATTGAAGGTTGTTGGTGCAATTGAAGGCTGAAGGTGCAATGAGAAGGTTGATGGTACATAGTGAAAGTTGATGGTACAAATGAAAGTTGATGGTACAATGTGAAAGTTGATGGTACAAAGTTAAAATTGATGGTACAATGAGAAAGTTGATGGTGCAAAGTGAAGGTTGATGGTGCAATGTGAGTTGATGGTACAATGTGAGGTAATGGTACAATGTAAAAGTTGATAGTACAAAGTGAAAGATAATGGTGCAATGTGAAGGTTGATGGTGCAACGAGAAGGTTGATGGTGCAATGTGAAAGTTGATGGTACAAATTGAAAGTTGATGGTACAAATGAAAGTTGATGGTACAAAGTGAAAGTTGATGGTGCAATGTGCAGGTTGATGGTGCAATGTGAAGGTTGACGGTGCAATGAGAAGGTTGATGGTGCAATGTGAAAGTTGATGGTACAAAGTGAAAGTTGATGGTACAAAGTGAAAGTTCTTGGTACAATGTGAGTTGATAGTGCAATGTGAAGGTTGATAGTACAATGTGAAGTTTGATGGTGCAATGTGAAGGTTGATGGTGTAATGTGAAAGTTGATGGTACAAAGTGAAAGTTGAAGGTACATATAAAAGTTGATGGTACAAAGTGAGTTAATGGTGCAATGGGAAGGTTGAGTTGATGGTGCAATGTGAAAATTGATTGTACAATGTGAGTTAATGGTGCAATGTGAAGGTTGGTGGTACAAATGAGAAATTTGATGGTACAAAGTGAAAGTTGATGGTACAAAGTGAAAGTTGGTGGTGCAATGTGAAGGTTGTTGGTGCAGTTGAGGGTTGTTGGTGCAATTGAAGGTTGAAGGTGCAATGAGAAGGTTGGTGTTGCAAGGAGAAGGTTGATGGTACAAAGTGTAAGTTGATTGTACAATGTGAAAGTTGATGGTACAAAGTTAAAATTGATGGTACAATGAGAAAGTTGATGGTGCAATGTGAAAGTTGACTGTACAAAGTGAAAGTTGATGGTACAAATAAAGTTGATGTTACAAAGTGAAAGATGATGGTTCAATGTGAAAGGTGATGGTACAATGTGAGTTGATGGTATAATGTGAAAGTTGATGGTACAAAGTGAAAGTTGATGGTGCAATGTGATGGTTGATGGTACAATGTGAAGGTTGATGGTGCAATGAGAAGGTTGATGGTGCAATGTGAAGGTTGATGGTGTAATGTGAAAGTTGATGGTAGAAAGTGAAAGTTGATGGTACAAATGGAAGTTGATGGTACAAAGTGAAAGTTTATGGTAAAATGTGAGTTTATGGTGTGCAATGTGAAGGTTGAGTTGATGGTGCAATATGAAGGTTGATGGTGCAATGTGAGTTGTTGGTACAATGTGATAATTGATGGTACAAATGAAAGTTGATGGTACAAAGTGAAAGTTGATGGTGCAATGTGAAGGTTGATGGTGCAATGTGAAAGTTGATGGTGAAATGAGAAGGTTGAAGGTGCAATGAGAAGGTTGATGGTACAAAGTGAAAGTTGATGGTACAAATAAAAGTTGATGTTACAAATTGAAAGTTGATGGTTCAATGTGAATGTTGATGGTACAATGTGAGTTGATGGTACAATGTAAAAGTTGATGGTACAAAGTGAAAGTTGGTGGTGCAATGTGAAGGTTGTTGGTGCAATTGAAGGTTGTTGGTGCAATTGAAGGTTGAAGGTGCAATGAGAAGGTTAATGGTGCAATGAGAAGGTTGATGGTACAAAGTGAAAGTTTATGGTACAATGCGAGTTGATGGTACAAAGTGAAAGTTGATGGTACAATGTGAAAATTGATGGTACAAATGAAAGTTGATGGTACAAAGTGAAAGTTGATGGTGCAATGTGAAGGTTGATGGTGCAATGTGAAAGTTGATGGTGAAATGAGAAGGTTGAAGGTGCAATGAGAAGGTTGATGGTACAAAGTGAAAGTTGATGGTACAAATGAAAGTTGATGTTACAAAGTGAAAGTTGATGGTTCAATGTGAATGTTGATGGTACAATGTGAGTTGATGGTACAATGTAAAAGTTGAGTTGATGGTGCAATGTGAATGTTGATGGTGCAATGTGAGTGTTGGTGGTACAAATGAGAAAGTTGATGGTACAAAGTGAAAGTTGATGGTACACAGTGAAAGTTGGTCGTGCAATGTGAAGGTTGTTGGTGCAATTGAAGGTTGTTGGTGCAATTGAAGGTTGAAGGTGCAATGAGAAGGTTGATGGTGCAATGAGAAGGTTGATGGTACAAAGTGAAAATTGATGGTACAATGTGAAAGTTGATGGTACAAAGTTAAAATTGATGGTACAATGAGAAAGTTGATGGTGCAATGTGAAAGTTGACTGTACAAAGTGAAAGTTGATGGTACAAATGAAAGTTGATGTTACAAAGTGAAAGTTGATGGTTCAATGTGAGTTGATGGTGCAATGTGAAGGTTGATGGTGCAATGTGAAAGTTGATGGTACAAAGTGAAAGTTGATGGTACAAATGAAAGTTGATGGTACTAAGTGAAAGTTTATGGTACAATGTGTGTGTATGGTGCAATGTGAAGGTTGAGTTGATGGTGCAATGTGAAGGTTGATGGTGCAATGTGAAGATTGACAGTGCAATGAGAAGGTTGATGGTGCAATGTGAAAGTTGATGGTACAAAGTGAAAGTTGATGGTACAAAGTGAAAGTTTATGGTACAATGTGAGTTGATGGTGCAATGTGAAGGTTGAGATGATGGTGCAATGTGAAGGTTGATGGTGCAATGAGAAGGTTGATGGTGCAATGTGAAGGTTGATGGTGCAATGAGAAGATTGATGGTACAATGTGAAAGTTGATGGTAGAAAGTGAAAGGTACCAATGAAAGTTGATGGTACAAAGTGAAAGTTTATGGTACAATGTGAGTTTATGGTGCAATGTGAAGGTTGAGTTGATGGTGCAATGTGAATTTTGATGGTGCAATGTGAAGGTTGACAGTGCAATGAGAAGGTTGATGGTGCAATGTGAAAGTTGATTGTACAAAGTGAAATTGATGGTACAAAGTGAAAGTTGATGGTACAATGTGAAGGTTGTTGGTGCAATGTGAAGGTTGGTGGTGCAATGTGAAGGTTGATGGTGCAATATGCAGGTTGTTGGTGCAACGAGAAGGTTGATGGTGCAATGAGAAGGTTGATAGTGCAATGTGAAAGTTGATGGTACAAAGTGAAAGTTGATGGTACAAAGTGACAGTTTATGGTACAATGCGAGTTGATGGTGCAATGTGAAGGTTGATGGTGCAATGTGAAGGTTGACGGTGCAATGAGAAGGTTGATGGTGCAATGTGAAAGTTGATGGTACAAAGTGAAAGTTGATGGTACAAATGAAAGTTGATGGTACAAAGTGAAAGTTGATGGTACAAATGAAAGTTGATGGTACAAAGTGAAAGTTGATGGTACAATGTGAAAATTGATGGCACATTGTGAGTTGATGGTGCAATGTGAAGGTCCATGGTGCAATGTGAAGGCTGATGGTGCAATGAGAAGGTTGATGGTACAAAGTGAAAGTTGATGGTACAACGTGAAAGTTGATGGTACAATGTGAGTTTATGGAGCAACGTGAACACAATGTGAAAGTTGATGGTACAATGTGAAAGTTGATCGTACAAATGAGAAAGTTGATGGTACAAAGTGAAAGTTGATGGTACAAAGTGAAAGTTGATGGTGCAATGTGAAGGTTGTTGTGCAATTGAAGGTTGTTGGTGCAATTGAAGGCTGAAGGTGCAATGAGAAGGTTGATGGTACATAGTGAAAGTTGATGGTACAAATGAAAGTTGATGGTACAATGTGAAAGTTGATGGTACAAAGTTAAAATTGATGGTACAATGAGAAAGTTGATGGTGCAAAGTGAAGGTTGATGGTGCAATGTGAGTTGATGGTACAATGTAAAAGTTGATAGTACAAAGTGAAAGATAATGGTGCAATGTGAAGGTTGATGGTGCAACGAGAAGGTTGATGGTGCAATGTGAAAGTTGATGGTACAAATTGAAAGTTGATGGTACAAATGAAAGTTGATGGTACAAAGTGAAAGTTGATGGTGCAATGTGCAGGTTGATGGTGCAATGTGAAGGTTGACGGTGCAATGAGAAGGTTGATGGTGCAATGTGAAAGTTGATGGTACAAAGTGAAAGTTCTTGGTACAATGTGAGTTGATAGTGCAATGTGAAGGTTGATAGTACAATGTGAAGTTTGATGGTGCAATGTGAAGGTTGATGGTGTAATGTGAAAGTTGATGGTAGAAAGTGAAAGTTGAAGGTACATATAAAAGTTGATGGTACAAAGTGAGTTAATGGTGCAATGGGAAGGTTGAGTTGATGGTGCAATGTGAAAATTGATTGTACAATGTGAGTTAATGGTGCAATGTGAAGGTTGGTGGTACAAATGAGAAATTTGATGGTACAAAGTGAAAGTTGATGGTACAAAGTGAAAGTTGGTGGTGCAATGTGAAGGTTGTTGGTGCAGTTGAGGGTTGTTGGTGCAAATGAAGGTTGAAGGTGCAATGAGAAGGTTGGTGTTGCAAGGAGAAGGTTGATGGTACAAAGTGTAAGTTGATTGTACAATGTGAAAGTTGATGGTACAAAGTTAAAATTGATGGTACAATGAGAAAGTTGATGGTGCAATGTGAAAGTTGACTGTACAAAGTGAAAGTTGATGGTACAAATAAAGTTGATGTTACAAAGTGAAAGATGATGGTTCAATGTGAAAGGTGATGGTACAATGTGAGTTGATGGTATAATGTGAAAGTTGATGGTACAAAGTGAAAGTTGATGGTGCAATGTGATGGTTGATGGTGCAATGTGAAGGTTGATGGTGCAATGAGAAGGTTGATGGTGCAATGTGAAGGTTGATGGTGTAATGTGAAAGTTGATGGTAGAAAGTGAAAGTTGATGGTACAAATGGAAGTTGATGGTACAAAGTGAAAGTTTATGGTAAAATGTGAGTTTATGGTGCAATGTGAAGGTTGAGTTGATGGTGCAATATGAAGGTTGATGGTGCAATGTGAGTTGTTGGTACAATGTGATAATTGATGGTACAAATGAAAGTTGATGGTACAAAGTGAAAGTTGATGGTGCAATGTGAAGGTTGATGGTGCAATGTGAAAGTTGATGGTGAAATGAGAAGGTTGAAGGTGCAATGAGAAGGTTGATGGTACAAAGTGAAAGTTGATGGTACAAATAAAAGTTGATGTTACAAAGTGAAAGTTGATGGTTCAATGTGAATGTTGATGGTACAATGTGAGTTGATGGTACAATGTAAAAGTTGATGGTACAAAGTAAAAGTTGATGGTGCAAAGTGAAAGTTGGTGGTGCAATGTGAAGGTTGTTGGTGCAATTGAAGGTTGTTGGTGCAATTGAAGGTTGAAGGTGCAATGAGAAGGTTAATGGTGCAATGAGAAGGTTGATGGTACAAAGTGAAAGTTTATGGTACAATGCGAGTTGATGGTACAAAGCGAAAGTTGATGGTACAAAGTGAAAGTTGATGGTGCAATGTGAAGGTTGATGGTGCAATGTGAAAGTTGATGGTGAAATGAGAAGGTTGAAGGTGCAATGAGAAGGTTGATGGTACAAAGTGAAAGTTGATGGTACAAATAAAAGTTGATGTTACAAAGTGAAAGTTGATGGTTCAATGTGAATGTTGATGGTACAATGTGAGTTGATGGTACAATGTAAAAGTTGATGGTACAAAGTAAAAGTTGATGGTGCAAAGTGAAAGTTGGTGGTGCAATGTGAAGGTTGTTGGTGCAATTGAAGGTTGTTGGTGCAATTGAAGGTTGAAGGTGCAATGAGAAGGTTAATGGTGCAATGAGAAGGTTGATGGTACAAAGTGAAAGTTTATGGTACAATGCGAGTTGATGGTACAAAGTGAAAGTTGATGGTACAATGTGAAAATTGATGGTACAAATGAAAGTTGATGGTACAAAGTGAAAGTTGATGGTGCAATGTGAAGGTTGATGGTGCAATGTGAAAGTTGATGGTGAAATGAGAAGGTTGAAGGTGCAATGAGAAGGTTAATGGTACAAAGTGAAAGTTGATGGTACAAATGAAAGTTGATGTTACAAAGTGAAAGTTGATGGTTCAATGTGAATGTTGATGGTACAATGTGAGTTGACGGTACAATGTAAAAGTTGAGTTGATGGTGCAATGTGAATGTTGATGGTGCAATGTGAGGGTTGGTGGTACAAATGAGAAAGTTGATGGTACAAAGTGAAAGTTGATGGTACACAGTGAAAGTTGGTCGTGCAATGTGAATGTTGTTGGTGCAATTGAAGGTTGTTGGTGCAATTGAAGGTTGAAGGTGCAATGAGAAGGTTGATGGTGCAATGAGAAGGTTGATGGTACAAAGTGAAAGTTGATGGTACAATGTGAAAGTTGATGGTACAAAGTTAAAATTGATGGTACAATGAGAAAGTTGATGGTGCAATGTGAAAGTTGACTGTACAAAGTGAAAGTTGATGGTACATATGAAAGTTGATGTTACAAAGTGAAAGTTGATGGTTCAATGTGAAAGGTGATGGTACAATGTGAGTTGATGGTACAATGTAAAAGTTGATGGTACAAAGTGAAAGTTGATGGTGCAATGTGATGGTTGATGGTGCAATGTGAAGGTTGATGGTGCAATGAGAAGGTTGATGGTGCAATGTGAAAGTTGATGGTACAAAGTGAAAGTTGATGGTACAAAGTGAAAGTTTATGATACAATGCGAGTTGATGGTACAAAGTGAAAGTTGATGGTACAATGTGAAAATTGATGGTACAAATGAAAGTTGATGGTACAAAGTGAAAGTTGATGGTGCAATGTGAAGGTTGATGGTGCAATGTGAAAGTTGATGGTGAAATGAGAAGGTTGAAGGTGCAATGAGAAGGTTGATGGTACAAAGTGAAAGTTGATGGTACAAATGAAAGTTGATGGTACAAATTAAAGTTGATGTTACAAAGTGAAAGTTGATGGTTCAATGTGAATGTTGATTGTACAATGTGAGTTGATGGTACAATGTAAAAGTTGAGTTGATGGTGCAATGTGAATGTTGATGGTGCAATGTGAAGATTGATGGTACAATGTAAAAGTTGAGTTGATGGTGCAATGTGAAGGTTGATGGTGCAATGTGAAGGTTGATGGTACAAATGAAAGTTGATGGTACAAAGTGAAAGTTGATGGTACAAAGTGAAAGTTGATGGTACAAATGAAAGTTGATGGTACAAAGTGAAAGTTGATGGTACAAATGAAAGTTGATGGTACATATTAAAGTTGATGTTACAAAGTGAAAGTTGATGGTTCAATGTGAATGTTGATTGTACAATGTGAGTTGATGGTACAATGTAAAAGTTGAGTTGATGGTGCAATGTGAATGTTGATGGTGCAATGTGAAGATTGATGGTACAATGTAAAAGTTGAGTTGATGGTGCAATGTGAAGGTTGATGGTGCAATGTGAAGGTTGATGGTACAAATGAAAGTTGATGGTACAATGTGAAAATTGATGGTGCAATGTGAAGGTTGATGGTGCAATGAGAAAGTTGATGGTGCAATGTGAAAGTTGATGGTGCAATGTGAAGGTTAATGGTGCAATGAGAAGGTTGATGGTGCAATGTGAAAGTTGATGGTACAATGTGAAAGTTGATGGTGCAATGTGAAGGTTGATGGTGCAATGAGAAGGTTGATGGTACAATGTGAAAGTTGATGGTACAATGTGAAAGTTGGTGGTGCAATGTGAAGGTTGTTGGTGCAATTGAAGGTTGAAGGTGCAATGAGAAGGTTGATGGTGCAATGAGAAGGTTGATGGTACAAAGTGAAAGTTGATGGTACAATGTAAAAGTTGATGGTACAAAGTTAAAATTGATGGTACAATGGAGTTGATGGTGCAATGTGAAAGTTGAGTGTGGTTGATGGTACAATGAAAGTTGATGTTACAAAGTGAAAGTTGATGGTTCAATGTGAAAGTTGATGGTACAATGTGAGTTGATGGTACAATGTGAAAGTTGATGGTACAAAGTGAAAGTTGATGGTACAATGTGATGGTTGATGGTGCAATGTGAAGGTTGATGGTGCAATGAGAAGGTTTATGGTGCAATGTGAAAGTTGATGGTACAAAGTGAAAGTTGATGGTACAAAGTGAAAGTTTATGGTACAAGTGAAGTTGATGGTTGTGTTGTGGTTGTGTTGTGGTTGGTTGTGGTGTGAAAGTTGATGGTGCAATGTGAAAGTTGATGGTGCAATGTAAAGTTGATGGTGAAATGAGAAGGTTGAAGGTGCAATGAGAAGGTTGGTGGTACAAGTGAAAGTTGATGGTACAAATGAAAGTTGATGGTACAATGAAAGTTGATGTTACAAGTGAAGTTGATGGTTCAATGTGAATGTTGATGGTACAATGTAAGTTGATGGTACAATGTAAAGTTGAGTTGATGGTGCAATGTGAATGTTGATGGTGCAATGTGAAGGTTGATGGTACAATGTAAAGTTGAGTTGATGGTGCAATGTGAAGGTTGATGGTGCAATGTGAGGGTTGGTGGTACAATGAAAGTTGATGGTACAAGTGAAGTTTATGGTACAATGTGAGTTGATGGTGCAATGTGAAGGTTGAGTTGATGGTGCAATGTGAAGGTTGATGGTGCAATGTGAAGGTTGATGGTGCAATGAGAAGGTTGGTGGTGCAATGTGAAAGTTGACAATGTGAAAGTTGATGGTACAAAGTGAAAGTTGATGGTACAAAGTGAAAGTTTATGGTACAATGAGAGAGAGTTGATGGTGCGATGTGAAGGTTGATGGTGCAATGTGAAGGTTTATGGTGCAATGTGAAGGTTGAGTTGATGGTGCAATGTGAAGGTTGATGGTTCAATGAGAAGGTTGATGGTACAAAGTGAAAGTTGATGGTACAATGTGAGTTGTTGTTACAATGTGAAAATTGATGGTACAAATGAAAGTTGATGGTACAATGTGAAAGTTGATGGTGCAATTTGAAGGTTAATGGTGCAATGAGAAGGTTGATGGTACAATGTGAAAGTTGATGGTACAATGTGAAGGTTAATGGTGCAATGAGAAGGTTGATGGTACAATGTGAAAGTTGATGGTACAATGTGAAGGTTGATGGTACAATGAGAAAGTTGATGGTGCAATGTGAAGGTTAATGGTGCAATGTGAAGGTTAATGGTGCAATGAGAAGGTTGATGGTACTATGTGAAAGTTGATGGTACAATGTGAAAATTGATGGTGTAATGTGAAGGTTGATGGTGCAATGAGAAGGTTAATGGTACAATGTGAGTTGATGGTACAAAGTGAAAGTTGATGGTACAAAGTGAAAGTTGATGGTACAATGTGAGTTGTTGTTACAATGTGAAAATTGATGGTACAAATGAAAGTTGATGGTACTATGTGAAAGTTGATGGTGCAATTTGAAGGTTAATGGTGCAATGAGAAGGTTGATGGTACACTGTGAAAGTTGATGGTACAATGTGAAGGTTAATGGTGCAATGAGAAGGTTGATGGTACAATGTGAAAGTTGATGGTACAATGTGAAAAGTGATGGTGCAATGTGAAGGTTGATGGTGCAATGAGAAAGTTGATGGTGCAATGTGAAGGTTAATGGTGCAATGAGAAGGTTGATGGTACAATGTGAAAGTTGATGGTACAATGTGAAAATTGATGGTGTAATGTGAAGGTTGATGGTGCAATGAGAAAGTTGATGGTGCAATGTGAAGGTTAATGGTGCAATGTGAAGGTTAATGGTGCAATGAGAAGGTTGATGGTACAATGTGAAAGTTGATGGTACAATATGAAAATTGATGGTGTAATGTGAAGGTTGATGGTGCAATGAGAAGGTTGATGGTACAATGTGAAAATTAATGGTACAATGTGAGTTGATGGTACAATGTGAAAATTGATGGTACAAAGTGAAAATTGATGGTACAATGAGAAAGTTGATGGTGCAATGTGAAAGTTGATGGTACAATGTGAAAATTGATGGTGCAATGTGAAAGTTGATGGTACAAATGTAAATGTTGATGGTAGAATGAGAAAGTTAGTGGTGCAATGATAAAGGTTTACAGCTATTCCTCACCTTCCACTATAATGAGAGACACAAAAGACCATCTATGAGATAGCAGATCAGTGATCCAGTGGTTAACATGCTGTACTTGTAATCCCGGTCGCAGGTTCGATTCCCCGATATACCATACTAAAATGACTTGTATCAGCCTTTCGGATGAGACTTAAAACAGAGGTCTTGTGTTAATGCCTTACACCATGCACGTAAAAGAACCAGAGGAGACTGTCTGTTTCATTGCACTATCCTCCAAAATCTAAATAACTAATCTCTTCAGCAGGTGTCGCTCATATGGGAAACGGCAAACACACATCAGTCAGAAACGGATGTAAAGATGTTTGTTAAAGTTGACATGACCACACATTATATTATTACTCAACACCAAATATAAAATAGAAGTGATTTATTGAACATTAATATAACATTGGAAAACATGATGCCACATTTCATCAGCTAACAAATATCAATGACACTTTTAACAAAAATGATTCCTTAGAATAAATTAAGACATAAAAACATAATACAAAACTATAATCCATTTGAGATTCTCATCAAAATAAACAATAAGATTTTTACCACTGTGTTTGTGTGCATCGCTTTTTATGCCAGTAATTTTAATAAAACGAGCATGACTTTAGCACATTCATTTCTTGCAATTATGATTTCTTACAGAATCACGGAGCTATATGAAGAGTCAACCGACAAAAAGACAATAGCAGTCAAAATAAGATTACACAAATACACAAAAAGTAAGTTCATTTAGAACACGAAAACTGAGAAATTTGGGTTCAGTACAACATCTCAGTATCGGTTGCAAATCTCTTCGGCCTTTAACCCATTCAACCCCAAGTAACTGACATGGATTGGTGCATGCTATTTTTAGACCAAAAAATTAATAAGAAAATTACCTTTGGACCAGTTCATTTATCAAAATGGGTAATTTTATCTAAAAATAGTAATAATTATTACTGGCAAAAAAGTGCAGATCCTGATGAGACGGCTCGTTACGAGCCGGCTCATCTGGATCTACACTTTTCATAAGCCTATTTAGAGGCCTGTGGGGTTGAAAGGGTTAACCTCGAGCCCAAAGTCGATAGATATTTTATTCAAAGTCACAGCATTGTCTCAAACTTTTGGTTAATATGTGAATAATACAATGCATGGGAAACTTCTAGAAGATCAATATATGCTTCCATGTGTACAGTGATAACATGTTGTACATTTGTATTTCTAATTTACAGATAAAAACATATTAATGGATAAAATATTGTAATTATGATCAAATATTAGACAATAGCAATTACATGATGGCAGTGAATATTCCGGCTCGCATACACTGCTTACCGAGTAATTTCCTGATAGGGTGTCTTGCCACGTGTGATTGACTGTATAAATACTGTATCACCGTTTCATCCAGCAAATTTCAAGTTGAAGGTGGGGTATTGTTGAGAATTAGTACTCAGATGTGTATGCAAAATATCAAAGCAATATCTTTGAGAAATAACAACGAGACTTATTTACTATTTTTGGCCAAGTTAATTGGTAGGGTGGTGACGTCGGAAAAGCGACTGCTTAATCTCGCCTTCCACTAAAGTTGACGAGACATTTACTCTAAATGGCAAGAAAGTGCAACAAGAATAGAATAGAATAATGTTGTCATGCATATGCATCTCTAGTCAACTCTATATAGAACGTGTATATAAGCATACACAATAGTGTGGTGTGTTAACCCATTCAACACCAAGTAACTCACATGGACTGGTCCATGATATTTTTAGACCAATAAATTAATAACAAAATTACATTTGGATCAGTTCATTTATCAAAATGGGTAATTTTTTTCTAAAAATAGTTATATTACTTGAAAAAAGTGCAGATCCTGATGAGACGGCTCGTCACGAGCCGGCTCATCTGGATCTACACTTTTTTGTAAGCCAATTTAGAGGTCTGTGGTGTTGAAAGGGTTAATAGTGAAAATTGTTGTCCTATCTACAGCTGCTATACCAATAAGCCTACGAGTTTGACGTATACCTCCAACACACACTTTAATGTACAAAGTATAGTCTAGTGTTTCATGTTTCATTGTAGGTGTACACATGCAAATATAATACCTTTGAAAAACATGTATATCTACTATAATGAATGCAATGCTACTTTGACCTGACCTTATATCGAAGACTACAAACTTTACTTTTCGATCAAGGGATAAAAACTAGATAACCCAACATTATATCAAGGATTCAGAATATGCAAGTGATCTGACTTTATAAATATTATGAACCAGCCAATGACCCAAAGGTAGGTCAAGCATTAGGAACCAGCCAAAATGTCTTCCTCAGCGCGATATTTTGAGGTAATTCCGATATATGATGGTGTATGTAAGGTATCTTATTTGAAACGTGGCAGGATTGTTGCTAATATTATTCTATTGCAGAATATGTCCACATATGGTCGACACCATATGAAAATGGGCACTCGGACATTTTCAGAAAAATAGGAAGAAAATGTTTAAATTAGGCTAAAATTACCCTTTTTCCCAACCTCTTTACACTAACTACTATAGTGTCAAGGGATTATTAGTTAAATCATGTAGGTTAAAATTTCGATATCAAATAGTTTGAAAATGTCAAAACTGTTGCCATAGGAACTATGTTTCCAAGCCCATACTTTTTCGATCTCAAGTTTCTACTTTTAACGATCGTAGTTATTTAAAGTGGTGACAGTGCTTTTTGTTGTTATTTTGGCAGTTTTTGTTTTGGATCAATATCTAGCATCATTTTAGAAGCCATAGCAACAAGACAGCTCTAACTCTGGTACACAAAAACAAAAAGACAGCTCTAACTCTGGTACACAAAAACAACAAGACAGCTCTAACTCTGGTACACAAAAACAACAAGACAGCTCTAACTCTGGTACACAAAAACAACAAGACAGCTCTAACTCTGGTACACAAAAACAAGACAGCTCTAACTCTGGTACACAAAAACAACAAGACAGCTCTAATCTGGTACACAAAAACAAACAACAAGACAGCTCTAACTCTGGTACACAAAAACAACAAGACAGCTCTAACTCTGGTACACAAAAACAA
>CM026399.1:57008114-57045633 GCA_014843695.1 Archivesica marissinica
AGACATCGCCCCAACTGCATACAATAATAACCACTTCTGTAAGGATCCTATATATATATAATATAAGATAAATACAGTCCTGGAGACATCGCCCCAACTGCTTACAATAATAACCACTTCTGTAAGGATCCTATATATATATAATATAAGATAAATACAGTCCTGGAGACATCGCCCCAACTGCTTACAATAATAACCACTTCTGTAAGGATCCTATATATATATAATATAAGATAAATACAGTCCTGGAGACATCGCCCCAACTGCATACAATAATAACCACTTCTGTAAGGATCCTATATATATATATATAATATAAATACAGTCCTGGAGACATCGCCCCAACTGCTTACAATAATAACCACTTCTGTAAGGATCCTATATATATATATAATATAAGAAAATACAGTCCTGGAGACATCGCCCCAACTGCTTACAATAATAACACTTCTGTAAGGATCCTATATATATATAATATAAGATAAATACAGTCCTGGAGACATCGCCCCAACTGCTTACAAAATAACCACTTCTGTAAGGATCCTATATATATATATAATATAAGATAAATACAGTCCTGGAGACATCGCCCCAACTGCATACAATAATAACCACTTCTGTAAGGATCCTATATATATATATATAAGATAAATACAGTCCTGGAGACATCGCCCCAACTGCTTACAATAATAACCACTTCTGTAAGGATCCTATATATATATAAGATAAATACAGTCCTGGAGACATCGCCCCAACTGCATACAATAATAACCACTTCTGTAAGGATCCTATATATATATATATAATATAAGATAAATACAGTCCTGGAGACATCGCCCCAACTGCTTACAATAATAATCAATTTGGCAAGAACAAAAGAAACATTTTATTTCGTTGAACCAGTAGTTATAATCAATCATCTGTGGAGAGACACTTGGGGCGGTTGTCTTGTTTAGTCATATGCATTTGTTGACGGAGCCGTCATCGGAAAAGTGACTGCATAGTCTCACTTTGCACTAGTAGGAGAAACAAAAATAACGCTCTCAATAATAATGTATTTCTGACTAGGGAGTCACATTTTGATCGGTTTGAAGAAAGACTAGCAACGACAGATAACAGTAAAAAAATATATTTATTCTAACGAATAAACACCATAACATAATTATATACTATTTTATCTATTTTATGTAACGTCGCTACGACCGTAACCACTCGACCATATGGAGGCACTTTAAGAGCACACTTTGTAGTGGTGAAATTCCGTGTTTGCTGAAAGTTGTCAACTTGTCAGGGTTCAATGATAGTGAGATAGATGATGATGAAGGAAGAACAAGCTTGAGGCAGAATGAATGCATACATGGACAGCTTGAGGCAGAATGAATGCACACATGGACAGCTTGAGGCAGAATGAATGCACACATGGACAGCTTGAGGCAGAATGAATGCACACATGGACAGCTTGAGGCAGAATGAATGCACACATGGACAGCTTGAGGCAGAATGAATGCATACATGGACAGCTTGAGGCAGAATGAATGCACACATGGACAGCTTGAGGCAGAATGAATGCATACATGGACAGCTTGAGGCAGAATGAATGCACACATGGAAGTTGAGGCAGAATGAATGCACACATGGACAGCTTGAGGCAGAGTGAATGCACACATGGACAGCTTGAGGCAGAGTGAATGCATACATGGACAGCTTGAGGCAGAATGAATGCATACATGGACAGCTTGAGGCAGAATGAAGCATACATGGACAGCTTGAGGCAGAATGAATGCATACATGGACAGCTTGAGGCAGAATGAATGCATACATGGACAGCTTGAGGCAGAATGAATGCATACATGGACAGCTTGAGGCAGAATGAATGCATACATGGACAGCTTGAGGCAGAATGAATGCATACATGGACAGCTTGAGGCAGAATGAATGCATACATGGACAGCTTGAGGCAGAATGAATGCATACATGGACAGATATCCTCACATATGGCCATTATTTGGATAATTCTTGTATTTACAATTGATCCAATAACACAATCTATACTTGAAACTTGTCAAAAGCCATCTCTTAAATGAAATGTAAAAGACCGAAAAGTCAGTATATGTGTATTATTAGTCTGTCTGTACTTTAACCAAATATTTATTATTATATAATTAATATATATGTGTTAGTTATTATTTGGGATAAATTGTCCACAGCAATAAACAGTCAAACTTTTCAATCACATTAATATTGCCATGTTATAAATCAAGTGGGTTTTTTTGTTGTTTTTTTAAGTTTATGTTTATTTATCGTCGCTACCGGTTGCCCATATGAGCGACGCCTCCTGAAGAGATTAGTTATTTTAGAGTTTTGGAGGATAGTGCAATGATACAGACAGAGACTCATTCCAGAATCTCCTCTGGTTCTTTTACGTGCACGGTGTAAAGCACCGACACGAGACCTCGGTTTAACGTCCCATCTGAAAGACTGTTAATTTTATTAGGGTCAGACGGGGGATCGAACCTACGATCCCTGGATTACCAGTCCAGCATATATAAATCAAGTGTAATACATAACATCATAAATATACATAGCCACTCCAAGATCTCATGTGCGACTGTTAGGCATGGACCCCCCTTGGAAATAAACCTTTCCATCTAATGTTAACGTTTTACGGGATATCCTGTGCATAATTATGTCATTATTAGTTGATACTTTAAAGACAAGTTGTAACATCATACTAGTAAGTTGTTTCATCATACCATCAGGATGTGTATTTATAAACAGTTTCATCATACCATCAGGATGTGTATTTATAAACTGTTTCATCATACCATCAGGATGTGTATTTATAAACAGTTACATCATACCATCAGGATGTGTATTAATAAACAGTTACATCATACCATCAGGGTGTGTATTTATAAACAGTTTCATCATACCATCAGGATGTGTATTAATAAACAGTTACATCATACCATCAGGATGTGTATTTATAAACAGTTTCATCACACCATCAGGATGTGTATTAATAAACAGTTACATCATACCATCAGGATGTGTATTTATAAACAGTTACATCATACCATCAGGATGTGTATTTATAAACAGTTTCATCACACCATCAGGATGTGTATTAATAAACAGTTACATCATACCATCAGGATGTGTATTTATAAACAGTTTCATCATACCATCAGGATGTGTATTTATAAACAGTTTCATCGTACCATCAGGATGTGTATTTATAAACAGTTACATCACACCATCAGGATGTGTATTTATAAACAGTTTCATCATACCATCAGGGTGTGTATTTATAAACAGTTACATCAATCCATCAGGATGTGTATTTATAAACAGTTTCATCATACCATCAGGATGTGTATTTATAAACAGTATTAGTTAAAAGCCTGTGATATATGAGAATAAATGTTGGTGCAATCAAGCTTTCTGTGATAAGAACATTGTAATCATTGATGATATTGTGATACAGTCAACCCTGTCTTAAGCAGCCTGCCAAGAGAATCACAGAAAGTGGCTGATTAACACAGGTGGCTGCTTATTAGAGGTCATAATAATAAAACAACATATTGGGAATCTGGAAACTGGCTGCTTAATACAGATTGGCTGCTTAATAGAGGTGACGACTAACACAGCTTTGACTGTATTTGTAATTGTTTTGTCATACAAAATTGCATGTATGTAATGTATGTACTACAACATGATGCACAAATAAAGCTATACTATACTCAACAAGCATTATGCAATGAACAGAATTTTCTGTTGGTTTCTTGATAGCAAACAAGTACCGGTACACCCAGCAGGATTTCAACAAACACACAGCACATAATGATAGCATCCTCATTGTAGGTGGACATATTGAGAGGTATAGAGAATATCTGTGTTTACTAATGTAACGGACATATTGAGTTATAGAGAATATCTGTGTTTACTAATGTAACTGCTGCTGCTTCAGAACCTGACATATGTCTATAATTACAATTTCTTGAAAGCTGGTGGCTTAAATCCTTTTGACACAGATCTTGGTAGAGTTGTATGTAGATGGGACAGTACTGATGGCGACCCATACGACACAAGTCGTGCCATCTTGGCTTGAGAAACAGAACGTTTATGTTCTATCGCTGGAACTGTAGCACTTATATCGGTCCCAGGAGGTATATTCATTACTTTTGCCCCGGCTTCAGGTTCTGCTGGAATACTTGCATCATTGGATAGTTCAGTACGAGGATCTGATATGATGTTCTTGCAGTCAGTGTTGTCCCTTTCTGCCGTTCTACTCTGGCAGATATGTTCTGTAGGCATATACTCCACACAGTTGGTACTAACACTTTCATTTACCTCCAGTAACTTCTGCAAGAACATGAAGCATCTTAAGGAGTGACAATTGTTTACAATATTTCACCATGTAATGTATATGCTACTGTACATTAAGGAGTGACAATTGTTTACAATATTTCACCATGTAATGTATATGCTACTGTACATTAAGGAGTGACAATTGTTTACAATATTTCACCATGTAATGTATATGCTACTGTACATTAAGGAGTGACAATTGTTTACAATATTTCACCATGTAATGTATATGCTACTGTACATTAAGGAGTGACAATTGTTTACAATATTTCACCATGTAATGTATATGCTACTGTACATTAAGGCTAACTTGACAGTGACATACAAGGGCTATACCTATCAGTACAGGTAAATTTACAGTTATCGTTATTATGATAATGGAATTTTTATATTTAATCCGAAACACCGCTTACTGATTAGCGCACAGGTGCGTAGCGCAATTGGTTAAACGTTAAAATAGTCGATTTACCTGCCTTGTGTTGTGGACACACGGGAGTAAATATTGAGTGACGTCACTGTCAAGTTATCCAAGCGTACAGTAGTACTGCAGCCTTCATTGTTTTCTGCAATCACTATATTTTATCAAATGTGCATAAAATGTACTAAAACAAGAAGGGGGTTGGTGGTGGTTTACAGCCATAAATATTAAAATGCCGAATAATATGGAATTAATGTGCAAACATCTATGTTATTTGCTATTCAGCCAAATGTTTTCGCTCCTAATAGCAAACAGCATAATTGTGTTCCATCTGATCATGCTGATTGCAACAGATGCTATAGTTGTGGTTAGCATTTTAAAGGTTAAATATTCCAAGAATTGGTTCATCATAAGTTGTTGTTTAAAGATTTCCTTCAAATTGACCTACATATCTAATGTCCAACCCCCAGTGACCCCATTTAAACATATTGATTGTTGTACGGGTGTTACTGACCAAATTTAGTAATATTTTGATTATTGTCAACATTTACAGCTGTTCTATATATGTTTGGTATGAGATATGACGGGTCACCATGTACTGCTGTTCTATACATGTTTGGTATGAGATATGACAGGTCACCATGTACTGCTGTTCTATATATGTTTGGTATGAGATATGACAGGTCACCATGTACAGCTGTTCTATATATGTTTTGTATGAGATATGACAGGTCACCATGTACAGCTGTTCTATATATGTTTGGTATGAGATATGACAGGTCACCATGTACTGCTGTTCTATATATGTTTGGTATGAGATATGACAGGTCACCATGTACAGCTGTTCTATATATGTTTGGTATGAGATATGACAGGTCACCATGTACAGCTGTTCTATATATGTTTGGTATGAGATATGACAGGTCACCATGTACTGCTGTTCTATATATGTTTGGTATGAGATATGACAGTTCACCATGTACTGCTGTTCTATATATGTTTTATATCATAGGAATAAGTTAGTAGTAGACTAGGGTTTAATACAAATAGTAGGTGGGTGGGGAACATGAAATACATTGTGAATACCTTTGGGGTACCTGGAGTTCCTGTTGCACTTGATATATTTGACATAGCTTTTTCCATGAATGTCCTGTCCTGCAATCACAATTACAAAATGACAGTCATATAAGTTGTACTTTTCAAAAGTATTATATAACATAGATTAAGCCTTATTCATCCACTCATCCATCCACTTGTCAGCTGATGACGCTGTATGATATTTCCAATATTGGGAATAAACACCAAACTTAATGTATACATGGTCATGTGAGAGGAATAAACACCAAACTTAATGTATACATGGTCATGTGAGAGGAATAAACACCAAACTTAATGTATACATGGTCATGTGAGAGGAATAAACACCAAACTTAATGTATACATGGTCATGTGAGAGGAATAAACACCAAACTTAATGTATACATGGTCATGTGAGAGGAATAAACACCAAACTTAATGTATACATGGTCATGTGAGAGGAATAAACACCAAACTTAATGTATACATGGTCATGTGAGAGGAATAAACACCAAACTTAATGTATACAAAGTAGGATGCCGACATGCGCGAAGGAATACTGGTCATTGTGTGGGACAATGGAAGGAATACTGGTCATTGTGTGGGACAATGGAAGGAATACTGGTCATTGTGTGGGACAATGGAAGGAATACTGGTCATTGTGTGGGACAATGGAAGGAATACTGGTCATTGTTTGTGTGGGACAATGGAAGGAATACTGGTCATTGTGTGGGACAATGGAAGGAATACTGGTCATTGTTTGTGTGGGACAATGGAAGGAATACTGGTCATTGTGTGGGACAATGGAAGGAATACTGGTCATTGTGTGGGACAATGGAAGGAATACTGGTCATTGTGTGGGACAATGGAAGGAATACTGGTCATTGTGTGGGACAATGGAAGGAATACTGGTCATTGTGTGGGACAATGGAAGGAATACTGGTCATTGTGTGGGACAATGTTTATGAAAGAACGTTTCAATTTTTATCCATTGTCTTATAATTGTTAAATATTTTATGGTATACATTTTATACCAATAATTATAACAACATTTGGTTACTGAACAACAGTACCAGTATAAGGAAAGGTTACCAACTAGAAGGATCAATGCATATTTAGAGGATAATACACGACTGAGCAGGGCCGAGTCGTGGCCCGTAGGAAGCATAACTAAATCCCGAGGGCTGTTATCCAACGAGGGTCGATTATCACGACTGGGCACCGCTCTCAAGTGTATTAACGTCTACAATACATACGTTACTATATATAGGCATTATACGACTGGGCACCGCTCTCAAGTGTATTAACGTCTACAATACATACGTTACTATATATAGGCATTATACGACTGGGCACCGCTCTCAAGTGTATTAACGTCTACAATACATACGTTACTATATATAGGCGTTATACGACTGGGCACCGCTCTCAAGTGTATTAACGTCTACAATACATACGTTACTATATATAGGCATTATACGACTGGGCACCGCTCTCAAGTGTATTAACGTCTACAATACATACGTTACTATATATAGGCATTATACGACTGGGCACCGCTCTCAAGTGTATTAACGTCTACAATACATACGTTACTATATATAGGCGTTATACGACTGGGCACCGCTCTCAAGTGTATTAACGTCTACAATACATACGTTACTATATATAGGCGTTATACGACTGGGCACCGCTCTCAAGTGTATTAACGTCTACAATACATATGTTACTATATATAGGCGTTATACATTTTACGACTGCTAGTGTTGAACTATTTGTATATTTATTTCTGGTCATTTCCATGAATGCATTAACCGTCTTGTAATTACAAAAACTGTATAATGTACAAAAACTGTACAAAAACTGTATAATGTACAAAAACTGTATAATGTACAAAAACTGTATAATCTTTAATTCAAATATAATACAAAGTTGATTTGTTACATTTTTATTTTTATTTTACATCAGCCTGACATAATTATCAATTATTGCGTCTAAATTCTGCAGTGTGCCTGCTAAAGATTCTACCACTCGTTCAGAGGCCATAGTGGTCAGGCGATGACGTCAAAGATAACCGTTTACATCGCGTCATTTGATTCAGAGGGTTGATTACTGATAATTGGCCTCATGTGAGGCATGATTACTGAATAATGCCCTGGCCAGGGCTGTAATCACCGAAAATACCATTGATTTTGTTACTATTTATAGTAACATATGTATTATTTCATTATATCAGACTTTATCCACCAATGAGAATTAATAGAAAATCCAACATTTACATTGTATGTATGTTTTGTGAAAAGGGCGAGTTTGT
This sequence comes from Archivesica marissinica, assembly GCA_014843695.1. Classification (NCBI taxonomy): domain Eukaryota; kingdom Metazoa; phylum Mollusca; class Bivalvia; order Venerida; family Vesicomyidae; genus Archivesica; species Archivesica marissinica. Next base: position 57,016,295 of record CM026399.1, read on the forward strand.
GAACCAAAAATAGCGGAAGATTTGGAGATCAGGGTGAATTAAAGTGGACTGGATACAAACCTTGGATAACATGTTCAATCTATCCAAAGCCTTTCTCTGTGCTGAGTTATGTGACTTCTTGGTGAGCTGGGTGAATTCTGCTGCTGCATCTACGGTGGGTATCTGAGGACTCCTGTACGAGCATTTATCTATTAGGTTACTGCAGCACAACACACTACCCACTGTAAACAGGTCCTTGCCAAAACTCTGTAAATATCAATGCAAACTGGTACATATGAAGCCAATTCTGTAAATATAAATGCAAACTGGTACATATGAAGTCTCTGTAAATATCAATGCAAACTGGTACATATGAAGTCTCTGTAAATATCAATGCAAACTGGTACATATGAAGTCTCTGTAAATATCAATGCAAACTGGTACATATGAAGTCTCTGTAAATATCAATGCAAACTGGTACATATGAAGTCTCTGTAAATATCAATGCAAACTGGTACATATGAAGTCTCTGTAAATATCAATGCAAACTGGTACATATGAAGTCTCTGTAAATATCAATGCAAACTGGTACATATGAAGTCTCTGTAAATATCAATGCAAACTGGTACATATGAAGTCTCTGTAAATATCAATGCAAACTGGTACATATGAAGTCTCTGTAAATATCAATGCAAACTGGTACATATGAAGTCTCTGTAAATATCAATGCAAACTGGTACATATGAAGTCTCTGTAAATATCAATGCAAACTGGTACATATGAAGTCTCTGTAAATATATAATTGTGGGCAGACAGACGATGGATACAGGAAATTAGATAACCCACGTACACCTCACCATTAACATAGCTTAGCTAAACTAATAACCGGGTATATAGAATATGAACGCCTGTATCTAGGGCTGTCTGATTAGCGCAGTGGTTAGCGTGCTCGCTTCTCACAAATGCAACCCGGGTTCGATCCTCGGATCGGGAAGTACGTGAGATGATACGGTAGTTGCCAGATCGGACAGGTGGGTTTTCTCCGGGTACTCCGGTTACCTCCCACACGAATTACCACATATACGCTTTCATCCGCGCCAACGAGAGTGATTGATATAAGTTGTTAAAACGTGCTTCGCAATCGTTGTAAAACAAATATAGTTTAAACTTTGTATCTAGGAGAATAATCTCTATTTACATACCTTACAACCATTCCAGAATCGGACAGCCAGGACTCCTGCTTGACAGTCGGCTAGATACACTGTATCACATGCCCTGCAACAAATAGTGCAACTCTAATTACTTTATGACTATCAACGGGTGGGGTAAATACAAATAAATATCTCAATGCTAAATGCAGACTGTATCAATTCAGATTTACCATACAGTGAATATGCGGCACTTTGCAGACTGTTCATTTCGCAGTATGATTTTAAATTTTTTAGTATGTATTTTCAAAATTAATAATTAAACAGTTTCTACAGCTTGCATTAAGTTGACATATAGATAGTTTTAACAAACAGGATGACTGTTAATTATAATAATCATATTTTATTAATAAATATGAAAATAATAATTGTGAAATATCACATTTGCCTCAAGAAATTGAGCTCATTCATCGAGAAATTGAGCTCTATTCTTGCATGGTACTGTCACATGCCGAGGGCTCATAGAATTGGTAGCATGCTATTTCCTCGACTCACGTCAACGCAGACGCCAACTAATATAGGGGTCCGTCTGCCAACTTCATAAGTAAAAATGAACATTCAAGGGGAAGTACCCTATGGGTTTGCTGAGAAACAAAGATGTACAAAGCTAGAACAATTTGGTTGCATATCAATACAGACTAGTACTGTTTTAGCACCATGAAATGATAACAAGTTTTTCTGGACCCGATTTTTGAACAATAGTACTTTCAACTAAATCAGATCCGTAATAGTAGTAACAAAATATGCATTATGATTATAGTAGTATCATTCTCCTCGCAGTTGTTTATAATAAATGTAAACCTCAAACCCATTGTCGACCAGATACCAAATCAGCCCCAACATCGACGTGTCCGTAATATGTTTATATTGTCAGTGGAAAGCGTCAGTACTTTACACCATGCCTGTTAAATATCTCCCTTAGATTAATAACCAACATTTGCTTTGAAAATTCACAGAACATCCGGTAGTTTTACTATCGTTACTAGTTGAAGCACATTATGGGGAACTTGTTTTGTTGTTGTTGTTCGTCAAGACTGTCCGACGACCGACATGGATTTTCTACTCGCCCGATCAGCAATATCACTCGTCAATACGATCAGACGAGTGGATTTTTCGTTCCCTGCTGTACACAAAATACACTGTGCAGTGCATCAATATCTATTTATACTGAGCACAAAATACACTGTGCAGTGCACCAATATCTATTTATACTGAGCACAAAATACACTATGCAGTGCACCAATATCTATTTACACTGAGCACAAAATACACTGTGCAGTGCACCAATATCTATTTATACTGAGCACAAAATACACTGTGCAGTGCACCAATATCAATTTATACTGAGCACAAAATACAGTGTGCAGTGCACCAATATCTATTTATACTGAGCACAAAATACACTGTGCAATGCACCAATATCTATTTATTATGAGCACAAAATACACTGTGCAGTGCACCAATATCTATTTATACTGAGAACAAAATGCACTGTGCAGTGCACCAATATCTATTTATACTGAGCACAAAATACACTGTGCAGTGCACCAATATCTATTTATACTGAGCACAAAATACAGTGTGCAGTGCACCAATATCTATTTATACTGAGCACAAAATACAGTGTGCAGTGCACCAATATCTATTTATACTGAGCACAAAATACACTGTGCAGTGCACCAATATCTATTTATACTGAGCACAAAATACACTGTGCAGTGCACCAATATCTATTTATACTGAGCACAAAATACACTGTGCAGTGCACCAATATCAATTTATACTGAGCACAAAATACACTGTGCAGTGCACCAATATCTATTTATACTGAGCACAAAATACACTGTGCAATGCACCAATATCTATTTATACTGAGCACAAAATACACTGTGCAGTGCACCAATATCTATTTATACTGAGAACAAAATGCACTGTGCAGTGCACCAATATCTATTTATACTGAGCACAAAATACACTGTGCAGTGCACCAATATCAATTTATACTGAGCACAAAATACACTGTGCAATGCACCAATATCTATTTATACTGAGCACAAAATACACTGTGCAGTGCACCAATATCTATTTATACTGAGAACAAAATGCACTGTGCAGTGCACCAATATCTATTTATACTGAGCACAAAATACACTGTGCAGTGCACCAATATCTATTTATACTGAGCACAAAATACACTGTGCAGTGCACCAATATCTATTTATACTGAGCACAAAATACACTGTGCAGTGCACCAATATCTATTTATACTGAGCACAAAATACACTGTGCAGTGCACCAATATCCATTTATACTGAGCACAAAATACACTGTGTAGTGCACCAATATCTATTTATAGTGCACACAAAATACACTGCGTAGTGCACCAATATCTATTTATAGTGCACACAAAATACACTGTGTAGTGCACCAATATCTATTTATAGTGCACACAAAATACACTGCACCAATATCTATTTATACTGAGCACAAAATACATTGTGCAGTGCACCAATATCTATTTATACTGAGCACAAAATACACTGCACCAATATCTATTTATACTGAGCACAAAATACACTGTGCAGTGCACCAATATCCATTTATACTGAGCACAAAATACACTGTGTAGTGCACCAATATCTATTTATACTGCACACAAAATACATTGTGCAGTGCACCAATATCTATTTATACTGAGCACAAAATACACTGTGCAGTGCACCAATATAATTGTACTGCAAACAGAATACACTGCAGTGCACCAATATATTTTTATTGAGAACATAATACACTGCAGTGCACCAATATATTTATACTGCGAACAGAATACACTGCAGTGCACCAATATATTTATACTGCGAACAGAATACACTGCAGAGCACCAATATATTTATACTGCGAATAGAATACACTGCAGTGCACCAATATATTTATACTGCAAATAGAATACACTGCAGTGCACCAATATATTTATACTGCGAATAGAATACACTGCAGTGCACCAATATATTTATACTGCAAACAGAATACACTGCAGTGCACCAATATATTTATACTGCGAACAGAATACACTGCAGTGCACCAATATATTTATACTGCGAATAGAATACACTGCAGTGCACCAATATATTTATACTGTGAACAGAATACACTGCAGTGCACCAATATATTTATACTGCGAATAGAATACACTGCAGTGCACCAATATATTTATACTGTGAACAGAATGCACTGCAATGCACCAATATATTTATACTGCGAACAGAATACACTGCAATGCACCAATATATTTATACTGCGAATAGAATACACTGCAATGCACCAATATATTTATACTGCGAACAGAATACACTGCAGTGCACCAATATATTTATACTGCGAACAGAATACACTGCAGTGCACCAATATATTTATACTGCGAACAGAATACACTGCAGTGCACCAATATATTTATACTGTGAACAGAATGCACTGCAATGCACCAATATATTTACACTGTGAACAGAATACACTGCAATGCACCAATATATTTATACTGTGAACAGAATACACTGCAATGCACCAATATATTTATACTGCGAACAGAATACACTGCAGTGCACCAATATATTTATACTGCGAACAGAATACACTGCAGTGCACCAATATATTTATACTGTGAACAGAATGCACTGCAATGCACCAATATATTTACACTGTGAACAGAATACACTGCAATGCACCAATATATTTATACTGTGAACAGAATACACTGCAATGCACCAATATATTTATACTGCGAACAGAATACACTGCAGTGCACCAATATATTTATACTGCGAATAGAATACACTGCAGTGCACCAATATATTTATACTGCGAACAGAATACACTGCAGTGCACCAATATATTTATACTGCGAACAGAATACACTGCAGTGCACCAATATATTTATACTGCGAATAGAATACACTGCAGTGCACCAATATATTTATACTGTGAACAGAATACACTGCAGTGCACCAATATATTTATACTGCGAATAGAATACACTGCAGTGCACCAATATATTTATACTGTGAATAGAATGCACTGCAATGCAACAATATATTTATACTGTGAACAGAATACACTGCAATGCACCAATATATTTATACTGCGAATAGAATACACTGCAATGCACCAATATATTTATACTGCGAACAGAATACACTGCAGTGCACCAATATATTTATACTGTGAACAGAATACACTGCAGTGCACCAATATATTTATACTGCGAACAGAATACACTGCAGTGCACCAATATATGTATACTGCGAACAGAATACACTGCAGTGCACCAATATATTTATACTGTGAACAGAATGCACTGCAATGCACCAATATATTTATACTGCAAACAGAATACACTGCAGTGCACCAATATATTTATACTGCGAACAGAATACACTGCAGTGCACCAATATATTTATACTGTGAACAGAATGCACTGCAATGCACCAATATATTTACACTGCGAACAGAATACACTGCAATGCACCAATATATTTATACTGTGAACAGAATACACTGCAATGCACCAATATATTTATACTGCGAACAGAATACACTGCAGTGCACCAATATATTTATACTGCGAACAGAATACACTGCAGTGCACCAATATATTTATACTGTGAACAGAATGCACTGCAATGCACCAATATATTTACACTGCAAACAGAATACACTGCAGTGCACCAATATATTTATACTACGAACAGAATACACTGCAGTGCACCAATATATTTATACTGTGAACAGAATGCACTGCAATGCACCAATATATTTACACTGCGAACAGAATACACTGCAGTGCACCAATATATTTATACTGCGAACAGAATACACTGCAGTGCACCAATATATTTATACTGCGAATAGAATACACTGCAGTGCACCAATATATTTATACTGCGAATAGAATACACTGCAGTGCACCAATATATTTATACTGTGAACAGAATACACTGCAGTGCACCAATATATTTATACTGCGAACAGAATACACTGCAGTGCACCAATATATTTATACTGCGAATAGAATACACTGCAGTGCACCAATATATTTATACTGCGAATAGAATACACTGCAGTGCACCAATATATTTATACTGTGAACAGAATACACTGCAGTGCACCAATATATTTATACTGCGAATAGAATACACTGCAGTGCACCAATATATTTATACTGTGAACAGAATGCACTGCAATGCACCAATATATTTATACTGCGAACAGAATACAATGCAATGCACCAATATATTTATACTGCGAATAGAATACACTGCAATGCACCAATATATTTACACTGCGAACAGAATACACTGCAATGCACCAATATATTTATACTGTGAACAGAATACACTGCAATGCACCAATATATTTATACTGCGAACAGAATACACTGCAGTGCACCAATATATTTATACTGCGAACAGAATACACTGCAGTGCACCAATATATTTATACTGTGAACAGAATGCACTGCAATGCACCAATATATTTACACTGCGAACAGAATACACTGCAATGCACCAATATATTTATACTGCGAATAGAATACACTGCAGTGCACCAATATATTTACACTGCGAACAGAATACACTGCAATGCACCAATATATTTATACTGCGAATAGAATACACTGCAGTGCACCAATATATTTATACTGCGAACAGAATACACTGCAATGCACCAATATATTTATACTGCGAACAGAATACACTGCAATGCACCAATATATTTATACTGCGAATAGAATACACTGCAGTGCACCAATATCTATTTGCGTTTGAATAAGCACAAATTGCACAACAAGAAAAGCGCACAATGTGCGAACATTAAATCAACAATATGGCTACCCAGTTCCAATCTGGTTTTTAAGATAAAATGAATATGAAAATCCCTGAGAAATGACATTTTAAAACTACCCACAATGCAAAGTTCTTACGAAAAATGTCTGCCATAAGTTATACATGTCATGGATTTAATGGATTAACTGCCAACTTGCCAACGGTAATCATGGATAGCAAAACTGATTTAATCCAATATTCTAACAAATTATTACAATAAACATTGACCACACATCGTAACTTGGAATAAAATACGAGTGTATAGCCATCAATATTATGTAAACAAAGATCCACATGTGTTAAACATCACCGGTAACCCTGGGGCATTACAATACTCACATTTGTTTTCTTACAAATTCCCCTCTGTGTTATAAATGACACAAAAACATCAAATTCCTCATGAATTCATACCAACGTTGGGACTACATCTTATGAGGGATCCAGTGAGTGGATGCATAAAGAAGTCAAAATATACCCACTTGTCCAAAATATACCCACTTGTCCAAAATATACCCACTTGTCCAAAATATACCCACTTGGCCAAAATATACCCACTTGTCCAAAATATACCCACTTGTCCAAAATATACCCACTTGGCCAAACTATACCCACTTGTCCAAAATATACCCACTTGTCCAAAATAAATATACCCACTTGTCCAAAATATACCCACTTGTCCAAAATATACCCACTTGTCCAAAATATACCCACTTGGCCAAAATATACCCACTTGTCCAAAATAAATATACCCACTTGTCCAAAATATACCCACTTGGCCAAAATATACCCACTTGGCCAAACTATACCCACTTGTCCAAACTATACCCACTTGTCCAAAATAAATATACCCACTTGTCCAAAATATACCCACTTGTTCAAAATATACCCACTTGTTCAAAATATACCCACTTGGCCAAAATATACCCACTTGTCCAAAATAAATATACCCACTTGTCCAAAATATACCCACTTGGCCAAAATATACCCACTTGGCCAAACTATACCCACTTGTCCAAACTATACCCACTTGTCCAAAATAAATATACCCACTTGTCCAAAATATACCCACTTGTTCAAAATATACCCACTTGTTCAAAATATACCCACTTGGCCAAAATATACCCACTTGTCCAAATATACCCACTTGTCCAAAATATACCCACTTGTCCAAAATATACCCACTTGTCCAAAATATACCCATTTGGCCAAAATATACCCACTTGGCCAAAATATACCCACTTGGCCAAAATATACCCACTTGTCCAAAATATACCCACTTGTCCAAAATATACCCACTTGTCCAAAATATACCCACTTGTCCAAAATATCCCACTTTGGCCAAAATATACCCACTTGTCCAAAATATACCCACTTGTCCAAAATATACCCACTTGTCCAAAATATACCCACTTGGCCAAAATATACCCACTTGTCCAAAATATACCCACTTGTCCAAAATATACCCACTTGGCCAAAATATACCCACTTGTCCAAAATATACCCACTTGTCCAAAATATACCCACTTGTCCAAAATATTCCCACTTGGCCAAAATATACCCACTTGTCCAAAATATACCACTTGTCCAAAATATTCCCACTTTGGCCAAAATATACCCACTTGTCCAAAATATACCCACTTGGCCAAAATATACCCACTTGTCCAAAATATACCCACTTGTCCAAAATATACCCACTTGTCCAAAATATACCCACTTGTCCAAAATATTCCCACTTGGCCAAAATATACCCACTTGTCCAAAATATACCCACTTGTCCAAAATATTCCCACTTTGGCCAAAATATACCCACTTGTCCAAAATACTTGTCCAAAATATACCCACTTGGCCAAACTATACCCACTTGTCCAAAATATACCCACTTGTCCAAAATAAATATACCCACTTGTCCAAAATATACCCACTTGTCCAAAATACTTGGCCAAAATATACCCACTTGTCCAAAATATACCCACTTGGCCAAAATATACCCACTTGTCCAAAATATACCCACTTGGCCAAACTATACCCACTTGTCCAAACTATACCCACTTGTCCAAAATAAATATACCCACTTGTCCAAAATATACCCACTTGTTCAAAATATACCCACTTGTTCAAAATATACCCACTTGGCCAAAATATACCCACTTGTCCAAAATATACCCACTTGTCCAAAATATACCCACTTGTCCAAAATATTCCCACTTTGGCCAAACTATACCCACTTGTCCAAACTATACCCACTTGTCCAAAATAAATATACCCACTTGTCCAAAATATACCCACTTGTTCAAAATATACCCACTTGTTCAAAATATACCCACTTGGCCAAAATATACCCACTTGTCCAAAATATACCCACTTGTCCAAAATATACCCACTTGTCCAAAATATTCCCACTTTGGCCAAAATATACCCACTTGTCCAAAATATACCCACTTGTCCAAAATATACCCACTTGGCCAAAATATACCCACTTGTCCAAAATATTCCCACTTTGGCCAAAATATACCCACTTGTCCAAAATATACCCACTTGGCCAAAATATACCCACTTGTCCAAAATATACCCACTTGTCCAAAATATACCCACTTGTCCAAAATATTCCCACTTGGCCAAAATATACCCACTTGTCCAAAATATTCCCACTTTGGCCAAAATATACCCACTTGTCCAAAATATATACCCACTTGGCCAAAATATACCCACTTGTCCAAAATATACGGACCGCCAATAAAAAATAAATATGCCTACTGTATATAAACACTGATGTCTCGCACTCACCTGTTATTATAAAGGGACTCTGCTACCTGCACAACAATGCCAACAAAGTCCAACTCTCCGTATGGGGGTTGTCTTCTCTTGATGTCACTCACCGAGAGAACCTGAAATACACCAATACTGCTTGTACAGTCTAACATTTCTCAATCTGTTCCACATAATTTGTGCATGGGTTCCCAGAACAAATGCTCAATAGTTTCTATTCCCATACAACAAAAGTCGCATAAATTTATTGATGATAATTTACATCCATATAAATATTTGTTTGTAGGTAATAATGTATAAGTATTTGTATTGAAAAATCTTAAAGTTGTATCAATTGTAACCTCATATGGCAGGTATATATTTGGTTTCATTTCAGATATTTATATTACAGACGGATCTGTAGTTCAGTGGTTAACACGCTGGACTGGAAATCCAGGGATCTCAGGTTCGATCCCCCGTTTGACCCTAATAAAATTAACAGTCTTTCAGATGGGACTTTAAACCGAGGTCTCGTGTCGGTTTACACCGTGCACGTAAAAGAACCAGAGGAGACTCTGTAATGGGTCTCTGTCTGTATCATTGCACTATCCTCCAAAAATCTAAAATGACTAATCTCTTCAGGAGGCGTTGCTCATATGGGCAACCGGTAGCGACGATAAATAAACGTAAAAAACAAACAATATTTATATTCAAACTTTGCTTTCCATTTTGCTTGAGTTAATATATTTTCTGTGGGCATGACGGAGAGAGAAGGGCAATGTGGCTTTAAGAGTCTTGTATACGGCCATCACCACTGATTTGGGCTGTATTCTACCTGACAACAGCTTGATTACCAGGCTTACACTTCTATCCATTACAACACAGTGTCTAGCTCAAGTCCTGATTGATATAAAGAGACAATACCTCTCTGGGTTCATAAATTCTGTCCAAGATGTTCTCATCTAGTTGCATACGTCTAAACCTTGTTTGTTTTGTTGCTGTTAACTGTACTCTATGACCTGTATACTTAGACCTGCAAATAGTAGCAATTTACCATGTAGAGACCCAACATGCATTTATTTACTGCAAAACAATATATTTTAAGGAGATGATGAAAACATAAAATTTAAATATTTAAAGAATAAAATCAATGTGTGTTGTGTTTATTGGGGTATACAATACATTTGTGCTGTATGTGGTGTCAGTTATGATGATTTGCTATGGAGAAATAGCGCTACAGAGAGCCGCCCACTACAGAGAGCCGCCCGCTACAGAGAGCCGCCAACTACAGAGAGCCACCCGCTACAGAGAGCCGACCGCTACAGAGAGCCATTACAGAGCCGCCCGCTACAGAGAGCCGCCTGTACAATTACATGATGTAACGAGTACAATTACATGATGTAACAAGTACAATTACGTGATGTAACAAGTACAATTACGTGATGTAACGAGTACAATTACATGATGTAATGAGTACAATTACATGATGTAACAAGTACAATTATGTGATGTAACAAGTACAATTACATGATGTAACGAGTACAATTACGTGATGTAACAAGTACAAATGTGTGATGTAACGAGTACAATTACATGATGTAACGAGTACAATTACGTGATGTAACAAGTACAATTACATGATGTAACAAGTACAATTACGTGATGTAACAAGTACAATTACATGATGTAACAAGTACAATTACGTGATGTAACGAGTACAATTACGTGATGTAACGAGTACAAGTGTGTGATGTAATGAGTACAATTACATGATGTAACGAGTACAATTACATGATGTAACGAGTACAATTACATGATGTAACGAGTACAATTACGTGATGTAACAAGTACAAATGTGTGATGTAACGAGTACAATTACGTGATGTAACGAGTACAATTACGTGATGTAACAAGTACAATTACATGATGTAACAAGTACAATTACGTGATGTAACAAGTACAATTACATGATGTAACAAGTACAATTACGTGATGTAACGAGTACAATTACGTGATGTAACGAGTACAAGTGTGTGATGTAACGAGTACAATTACGTGATGTAACAAGTACAATTGTGTGATGTAACGAGTACAATTACGTGATGTAACAAGTACAATTACGTGATATAACGAGTACAATTACATGATGTAACGAGTACAATTACGTGATGTAACGAGTACAATTACATGATGTAACGAGTACAATTACATGATGTAACGAGTACAATTACATGATGTAACGAGTACAAGTACGTGATGTAACGAGTACAATTACATGATGTAACGAGTACAATTACGTGATGTAACAAGTACAATTGTGTGATGTAACGAGTACAATTACGTGATGTAACGAGTACAAGTGTGTGATGTAACGAGTACAATTACGTGATGTAACGAGTACAAGTGTGTGATGTAACGAGTACAATTACGTGATGTAACGAGTACAATTACGTGATGTAACGAGTACAATTACGTGATGTAACAAGTACAATTACATGATGTAACGAGTACAATTACGTGATGTAACAAGTACAATTACGTGATGTAACGAGTACAATTACGTGATGTAACAAGTACAATTACATGATGTAACGAGTACAATTACGTGATGTAACAAGTACAATTACATGATGTAACAAGTACAATTACATGATGTAACGAGTACAATTACATGATGTATCGAGTACAATTACATGATGTAACGAGTACAATTACGTGATGTAACAAGTACAATTGTGTGATGTAACGAGTACAATTACGTGATGTAACAAGTACAATTACGTGATGTAACAAGTACAATTACATGATGTAACGAGTACAATTACGTGATGTAACGAGTACAATTACATGATGTAACGAGTACAATTATGTGATGTAACAAGTACAATTACATGATGTAACAAGTACAATTACAAGATGTAACAAGTACAATTACATGATGTAACGAGTACAATTACGTGATGTAACGAGTACAATTACGTGATGTAACAAGTACAATTATGTAATAACAATTTTTTCAGCAATTTTGAACAGGAATATGATATTAAAATATAGAAACATACAGGACAACTTCTACAGGACAACTTCTACAAGACAACTTCTACAGGACAACTTCTACAGGACAACATCTACAAGACAACTTATACAGGACAACTTCTACAGGACAACTTCTACAAGACAACTTCTACAAGACAATTTCTACAGGACAACTTCTACAGGACAATTTCTACAGGACAACATCTACAGGACAATTTCTACAGGACAACTTCTACAGGACAACTTCTACAAGACAACTTCTACAGGACAACTTCTACAGGACAATTTCTACAGGACAACTTCTATAGGACAATTTCTACAGGACAACTTCTACAGGACAATTTCTACAGGACAATTTCTACAGGACAACTTCTACAAGACAACTTCTACAGGACAATTTCTATAAGACAACTTCTACAGGACAATTTCTACAGGACAACTTCTACAAGACAACTTCTACAGGACAATTTCTACAGGACAACTTCTACAAGACAACTTCTACAGGACAATTTCTACAGGACAACTTCTACAAGACAATTTATACAGGACAATTTCTACAGGACAACTTCTACAAGACAATTTCTACAGGACAATTTCTACAGGACAACTTCTACAGGACAATTTCTACAGGACAACTTCTATAGGACAATTTCTACAGGACAATTTCTACAGGACAACTTCTACAAGACAACTTCTACAAGACAACTTCTACAGGACAATTTCTACAGGACAACTTCTACAGGACAATTTCTACAGGACAACTTCTACAGGACAATTTCTACAAGACAACTTCTACAGGACAATTTCTACAGGACAACTTCTACAGGACAACTTCTACAGGACAATTTCTACAGGACAACTTCTACAAGACAACTTCTACAGGACAATTTCTACAAGACAACTTCTACAGGACAATTTCTACAGGACAACTTCTACAGGACAATTTCTACAGGACAACTTCTACAGGACAATTTCTACAGGACAATTTCTACAGGACAACTTCTACAAGACAACTTCTACAGGACAATTTCTATAAGACAACTTCTACAGGACAATTTCTACAGGACAATTTCTACAGGACAACTTCTACAGGACAATTTCTACAAGACAACTTCTACAGGACAATTTCTACAGGACAACTTCTACAAGACAACTTCTACAGGACAATTTCTACAGGACAACTTCTACAGGACAACTTCTACAAGACAACTTCTACAGGACAATTTCTACAAGACAATTTATACAGGACAATTTCTACAGGACAACTTCTACAAGACAACTTCTACAGGACAACTTCTACATGACAATTTCTACAGGACAACTTCTACAAGACAACTTCTACAGGACAACTTCTACAGGACAATTTCTACAGAACAACTTCTACAAGACAACTTCTACAGGACAATTTCTACAAGACAACTTCTACAGGACAATTTCTACAAGACAACTTCTAAAAGACAATTTCTACAAGACAATTTCTACAGGACAACTTCTACAGGACAACTTCTACAAGACAATTTCTACAGGACAACTTCTACAGGACAACTTCTACAAGACGACAATTTCTACAAGACAACTTCTACAGGACAACTTCTACAGGACAATTTCTACAAGACAACTTCTACAAGACAATTTCTACAAGACAATTTCTAACACCGGGAAAATCTGCTCCAATCAATGTATTTTATCACTCTTTGTGGTACATTAGAGCTTTGAAATAGATAAACAATCCATCTATATTTTATGAAGAAATTACCTAGACAGTGATGTATTCAGACCATAAATTTTGTATCTGTGGCCTTCTTGAAGATCTAAGATCTCTGGTGCCGGACGCCACACTGTCAATATTGTACCTGCAATAGCAATATGCACAACATAACTTGTATAAATGTTGGGTACACATCAACTTCATGCATACATGCATCTGTTTTCCTTCCCTTCATTTTTGTCTCTTTCTTTTGATTTCATCGACTTTACCCGTTATATATTCTGTCGCACGTATATTGCTGCCTTGCGTTGTCGAGGTACACCACCACCAAATATTTCTTTGCCAAGGAAACTACATACTACAAACTACGTAAATTGTTTTAGAAGCTTATTTGCCGATACTGCTATTCTTTATTTACTGTTTCATATTTAACAGGGCTACCACTGGACTACAGAACCGTCTGTACATTTGGTTAATAGCTTATAGGCAGGACAGACTTCAGATCTTTTATTCACGCATGCACCTTACCCATGTACATACTTGTGCTATGATCCAGGTCTCTGTTGGCACATCCCGCCAGCCTAAGCTTCAGCACGGGTGTAACAACCCTCTCCTGGAAAGTCTGAAAATGTATAATATGAATTTGGGCAACTTAACTCATTAATACACGCAAATCATAAATGAAGACAAATGAAAACTGAAGAAATGTTGGCAACTGAAATAGTAAATTAATTTAATTAAAAACAAGAGACGTTTATACAACATAGTATGTCCCATTTGTGAACCTATCTCAAAATAGGTTGATCGGTTTAAAACATTATCAAGCAAACATAATACTACACCAATTTCTATGCACACTATATGATAATTTATACATACCATCTTGCCCTTGCAGCTGCCATTTAAAATACACTAGACACTATGGAACCCAAGATAACAAAGTGTATGTAATGCAAAAACTTGATATAACAAATCATGCAAACATTACATCCAGTTCTTTCAATTGATTTTCATGTTCCACAGTAAATACAATGTGCTGCATAGCAGTGCATAGAGTATAAAAACAATAACAAATATTCAAATCGAACCTCCAACTTTTCCTGCCATGCACTCTGAAATTTTGAGTTGAGCTCCGATTGCTTTTCTTCCTGCAGCTGGCGTTGGTACTCATATAACATAGACAGCTGATGCTCACTCAAGTAATTCTGAAATAATGTGATGACAAAGATGATGATGATGATGATGATGATGATGATGATGATGACGATGACGATGACGATGACGATGACGGATGACGGATGACGGATGACGGATGACGGATGACGGATGACGGATGACGGATGACGGATGACGGATGACGGATGACGGATGACGGATGACGGATGACGGATGACGGATGACGGATGACGGATGACGGATGACGGATGACGGATGACGGATGACGGATGACGGATGACGGATGACGAGCGGATGACGGATGACGGATGACGGATGACGGATGACGGATAACAGACGGAGACGGATGACGAAACAAACAAAACAGACGGATACATGACGGATGACGGATGACGGATGACGGATAACGGATGACGGAGACGGATGACAAATGACGGAGACGGATGACGGATGACGGATGACGGAGACGGATGACGGATGACGGATGACGAGACGGATGACGGATGACGGATGACGAGACGATACGATGAGATGAGATGAGATGAGATAAAAGATGATGATGATGAATGATGATGACGGATGACGGAGATGATGAGGATGATGATGATGATGATGATGACGGATGACGGATGAGGATGAGGATGACGGATGACGGATGACGGATGACGGATGAGGATGACGGATGACGGATGATGATGACGGATGACGGATGACGATGAGATGACGATGAGATGACGGATGACGGATGACGGATGACGGATGACGGATGACGGATGACGGATGACGGATGACGGATGACGGATGACGGATGACGGATGACGGATGACGGATGACGGATGACGGATGACGGATGACGGATGACGGATGACGGATGACGGATGACGGATGACGGATGACGGATGACGGATGACGGATGATGATGACGGATGAGATGAGATGAGATGATGATGAGATGATGATGATGATGATGATGATGATGATGATGATGAGATGATGATGATGATGATGATGATGAGATGATGATGATGGATGATGATGATGATGATGATGATGATGATGATGATGATGATGATGATGATGAGATGATGATGATGATGATGATGATGATGATGAGATGATGATGATGATGATGATGATGATGATGAGATGATGATGATGATGATGATGATGATGATGATGATGATGATGTGATGATGATGATGATGATGATGATGATGATGATGATGATGATGATGATGATGATGATGATGATGATGATGATGATGATGATGATGATGATGATATGATGATGATGATGATGATGATGATGATGATGATGATGATGATGATGATGATGATGATGATGATGATGATGATGATGATGATGAATGATGATGATGATGATGATGATGATGATGATGATGATGATGATGAGATGATGATGATGATGATGATATGATGATGATGTGATGATGATGATGATGATGATGATGATATGATGATGATGATGATGTGATGATGTGATGATGATGATGATGATGATGATGATGATGATGATGATGATGATGATGATGATGATGATGATGATGATGATGATGATGATGATGATGATGATGATGATGATGATGATGATGATGATGATGATGATGATGATGATGATGATGATGATGATGATGATGATGATGATGATGATGATGATGATGACAACTAAGTTGACGTAATGGCAACACTGTTGTAGATAATAAGATATCATGCAGATGATGAAAGAAAAGCATGTTGTCACTAATGATGATGACAATGATGATGGTGGCAAATTTGGCGAATTATAACAATGTTGCAATGATAAACTTGATGAAAGGATGAAAATGGTGTAATTACTAAATGTTACTTAGGTGATATGATGATGATGTTAGTATGGTGCTAGTGAAGATAATGAAATTTATTATGATGATGATGAAATGACAATGATGAAAATAATCATGTGAAGATGATGAATGATTAGAATGGTGATGAAAATGACAATGATGCATATGATTAGGATGGCAATTGTGAAAATGGTGATGATGATGATAGTGTAAATGATGACAATGATTATGGTGTCAATCATACCGAAGATGACAATTATAAAGTTGAAAAGGAATATGATACAAAATATCTCAAAAATGGGATTGAGAACAGTGAAGATGCCAAAGAATGACGTTGATAATAATTGAAAATTAATTTGATTCCGGTTGTATCTTTTATGTGTTCAACATATGGTGACAATCATTAAACTATATATCAATACAGACAACGGATACACATCAAGCTGTCAAGTCACTACATAACACATGGAAGTCGTCATAGTGCGGTGGTAGTGTGTTCGCTTCAGGTGCGAAAGGCCCGAAGTTCTGCCAGCTGTACCCGTTACGATTGTGCCCTTAGGCAAGCAAGGCATTTAAATTCCACATTACCTCTTCTCTCTCCCTCATAGTGATGGATTCCATCAGAAATGAGGTCGCGAGATTGATTAATATATAAGGTGTAAAAACTTGTTTCGCAATCAAGCCCAAATAAATATGTATAAACTAGTACAAGGAGAGAAAATGAACTCTGATTTGTCTTATACAGATAATGCAAGATTTGTCTTATACAGGTAATGCAAGATTTGTCTTATACAGGTAATGCAAGATTTGTCTTATACAGGTAATGCAAGATTTGTCTTATACAGGTAATGCAAGATTTGTCTTATACAGGTAATGCAAGATTTGGCACCATTGGATAGATTAGCAAAACAGGTGAATACAGGAGAATTAGGACGTACCTGTAGCATGTCTGGTTGTGCTGCTCCGTCCATGGAAAACAGGTGAATACTAGAGAAATAGGACGTACCTGTAGCATGTCTGGTTGTGCTGCTCCGTCCATGGAAAACAGGTGAATACTGGAGAAATAGGACGTACCTGTAGCATGTCTGGTTGTGCTGCTCCGTCCATGGAAAACAGGTGAATACTGGAGAAATAGGACATACCTGTAGCATGTCTGGTTGTGCTGCTCCGTCCATGGAAAACAGGTGAATACTGGAGAAATAGGATGTACCTGTAGCATGTCTGGTTGTGCTGCTCCGTCCATGGAAAACAGGTGAATACTGGAGAAATAGGACATACCTATAGCATGTCTGGTTGTACTGCTCCGGCCATGGAAAACAGGTGAATACTGGAGAAATAGGATGTACCTGTAGCATGTCTGGTTGTGCTGCTCCGTCCATGGAAAACAGGTGAATACTGGAGAAATAGGATGTACCTGTAGCATGTCTGGTTGTGCTGCTCCTTCCATGGAAAACAGGTGAATACTGGAGAAATAGGACGTACCTGTAGCATGTCTGGTTGTGCTGCTCCTTCCATGGCCTCATAGATGTCCTGTCCACACTGCAGATCGTCTATCTCACGACAACTCAACTTCTCATGCCCACATCCTTTAATCACTACAAGAGAATGTTGCCATTACCCTATAACGTTGTTTGTGTTCATAAATTATGATAAGTAAAAGATTATAAAGAATATAGGGCCCTTACATGGGCTATGGTGTCACATACATTATGGGCTATGGTGTCACATACATTATGGGCTATGGTGTCACATACATTATGGGCTATGGTGTCACATACATTATGGGCTATGGTGTCACATACATTATGGGCTATGGTGTCACATACATTATGGGCTATGGTGTCACATACATTATGGGCTATGGTGTCACATACATTATGGGCTATGGTGTCACATACATTATGGGCTATGGTGTCAACATACATTATGGGCTATGGTGTCACATATATTATGGGCTATGGTGTTGCATATAGTATGGGCTATGGTGTCACATACATTATGAGCTATGGTATCACATACATTATGGGCTATGGTGTCACCTACATTATGGGCTATGGTGTCATATACATTATGGGCTATGGTGTCATATACATTATGGGCTATGGTGTCATATACATTATGGGCTATGGTGTCATATACATTATGGGCTATGGTGTCAGCTACATTATGGGCTATGGTGTCATATACATTATGGGCTATGGTGTCAGCTACATTATGGGCTATGGTATTACATATATTATGGGCTATGGTGTCATATACATTATGGGCTATGGTGTCATATACATTATGGGCTATGGTGTCAGCTACATTATGGGCTATGGTATTACATATATTATGGGCTATATACATAATGCACATTTATTATTAGACAGTGTTTACACTTGGAAAAACCAACACCAAAATATGAAGTCAATCCAATAATATATTGCAGATATGACGATGTAAAATAAATGCTAAATAAAAACCTTGTTTATCTTCCGTATCCAGCAGGTTCTCGATCTGTCTGTACACTTTCTCCATCTCTCCCTGCTTCCGTGTCTCAAACTCTTGCCTCGCCTGATCCTCACACCGACTGGTACGAAACACACATCCTCCACCCTCAACCTTCTCCATGTGCTGTAAATTGTATTTGGTTTGGGATTTCAAGTTTAGGTGACATCGTGGGTTTTGCATGAAACGGTTGTTAGTGGATATACATGTAGACAAAGATGGCCGATAGAATAATATGCTAGGTTCACAATATCAACTATCAGCATTTAATGGTTGAGGAACAAACGTTAGAGCCACAAACCTATAACCCTGGTCTTATGTGTGTTATACATTTATTTACCGTCGCTATCGGTTGCCCATATGAGCAACGCCTCCTGAAGAGATTAGTCATTTTAGATTTTTGGAGGAGAGTGCAATGATACAGACAGAGACCCATTCCAGAGTCTCCTCTGGTTCTTTTACGTGCACGATGTACAGCACCGACACGAGACCTCGGTTTAACGTCCCATCTGAAAGACTGTTAATTTTATTAGGGTCAGACGGGGGATGGAACCTGCGATCCCTGGATTACCAGTCCAGCGTGTTACCACTGGACTACAGATCTGTCTGTAGGGTCAGACGGGGGATGGAACCTGCGATCCCTGGATTACCAGTTCAGCGTGTTACCACTGGACTACAGATCTGTCTGTAGGGTCAGACGGGGGATGGAACCTGCGATCCCTGGATTACCAGTTCAGCGTGTTACCACTGGACTACAGATCTGTCTGTAGGGTCAGACGGGGGATGGAACCTGCGATCCCTGGATTACCAGTCCAGCGTGTTACCCCTGGACTACAGATCTGTCTGTAGGGTCAGACGGGGGATGGAACTTGCGATCCCTGGATTACCAGTCCAGCGTGTTACCCCTGGACTACAGATCTGTCTGTAGGGTCAGACGGGGGATGGAACCTGCGATCCCTGGATTACCAGTCCAGCGTGTTACCCCTGGACTACAGATCTGTCTGTAGGGTCAGACGGGGGATGGAACCTGCGATCCCTTGATTACCAGTCCAGAGTGTTAACCACTGGACCACAGATCCATCTGGTCTTATGTGTGAATCATTGTTTTATCATGCTGATCAGTTGTGCTACGCTATTTTAAAATCTTTCCATGGATGGAAAAATATACTCTGGACCAGAAAATGCAACTGGACTAAAGGATGTTCTCATAAATGGGTAGAGACTATCACAATGTTCTCTCTTTTGTTATTTTAGACACACATGAGTATTTATAACATCATAAAACCTGGACCAACAGTCTATTGTTCCTGTTCTTCTACTGGCCACCTATATACCAATATGTACAGACATACCCAATATTGTACATAAACTGGCTAATCCTTTAGTTTAATCATATTTTATAGCATTCATTCTATATATACAATGTACAGAACAAAACAAATGAACACACTTGTATAATTATGCATAGTATATACGATTTATGTCATTGTTTTGCACAAGAACTCTCAATGAATGTTGAAGCAAATGGGTTCGGTCACAAGTTTTAACACCATTAGTTACGGACCTCCTCCTCAAAATACTAGATTGTAACAAACAAAGTGACTGAATAATTATATGAGTTGTGCCAATACTAAAATTGATGATTACTAATATAAAGGGAAAATGAAGAAGAAAATTAGCAAAATTCTTCATTTTCCATGGCTATTCCTTTGTTCTGTATAGCCACATAAACGGAGGAATGTATAGCACATAAACTAAGGAATGTATAGCCACATAAACGGAGGAATGTATAGCCACATAAACAGAGGAATGTATAGCACATAAACGGAGGAATGTATAGCACATAAATGGAGGAATGTATAGCACATAAACGGAGGAATGTATAGCCACATAAACGGAGGAATGTATAGCCACATAAACGGAGGAATGTATAGCCACATAAACGGAGGAATGTATAGCACATAAATGGAGGAATGTATAGCACATAAACGGAGGAATAGACCACTAGACATAGACCACTAGACAGTAAACCTAATGTTCCAATTAAATAGTACCATTTTATGGTTGCAGAATGACAACGACGTTGGTTGGACAAGCCTATAATCCACAAATAATGTGGGGGAATAATGTAGGGGGAATAATGTAGGGGGAATAATAATATGAATTATTGCTACTTAATGAGCAATATCTCTTGTATTAATAGGTTCACCCGACCAATTTGCAATCCCAATTTATGCAAGTCGTGATAGCGCAGTAGTAGCGCGTTTGCTACAGGTACGAAAGGACTCGAGTTTAAGCCCTGTTACGATTGTGCCCTTAGGCAAGGCATTTAAATTCAACGTTGCCTCTTCTCTCTCCCTCGTGGCGATGGATTCCATCAGGAATGAGGTCTCGAGAGTATTTAATATAAGTTGTAAGAACTTGGTTCGCAATCGAGCTCAAATAAATGTGTATAATTTGCAAACATGCTTCACATCTACTGGCCAGACATTTCCAACACATCTCAACATTCTTGGCATTTATCCTTTTCCAACAATGAGAAATATGAACGTTTGCTAAATTGAGGAGCATCAACTCCGGTGATACAAGACCGGTGATACAAGGCTGGTGATACAAGGCTGGTGATACAAGGCCGATCCATTATCAAATGTGTTGGATATCTTGTCACTATACACATCATGTGCAAAATTTCCTTCGAAATAAGGCCTCCCGCCATACTGTCCACAAGATGAATAGATTTTCCGTGATTCACGGTACAACACTGTTATTACTTGCCAAGAAATACCACTTCTAGGATACGCACATGGTAATTGCCGAAATATGCTTACCACATGAATGGACAGACAGACGGACATACGGACACTATATAGTGTAATAATAATAGAGCCTATGTGCTCCGGAGTGAAGCCAGTAAGGGTACTACCTTCTGCAATAATACAAATATCCTACCAAAATAGGATATATCCGCACAATAACAACATCTACAACACCGACTGCTCCTCCGTCACAATGAAGATCAGACAGGGGTACACAAAGGGGCTGTGGGTCACTCTGGTAACCAATGATGCTATCCCAGGGAGCACGTCTAGTGGAATTTCTACAAATCTTTAACATTACAGATGCAGGTGCCTGAAAACAATAGGAGAATGATGCTACGAATCCTGCTCTCAACGTTATAAACTACCTTCATGAATCCTGCTCTCAACGTTATAAACTCCCATCATGAATCCTGCTCTCAACGTTATAAACTACCTTCATGAATCCTGCTCTCAACGTTATAAACTCCCATCATGAATCCTGCTCTCAATGTTATAAACTCCCATCATGAATCCTGCTCTCAATGTTATAAACTCCCATCATGAATCCTGCTCTCAACGTTATAAACTCCCATCATGAATCCTGCTCTCAATGTTATAAACTCCCATCATGAATCCTGCTCTCAACGTTATAAACTACCATCATGAATCCTGCTCTCAACGTTATAAACTCCCATCATGAATCCTGCTCTCAACGTTATAAACTACCATCATGAATCCTGCTCTCAACGTTATAAACTCCCATCATGAATCCTGCTCTCAACGTTATAAACTCCCATCATGAATCCTGCTCTCAACGTTATAAACTCCCATCATGAATCCTGCTCTCAACGTTATAAACTCCCTTCATAAATCCTGCTCTCAACATTATATAAACTCCCATCATGAATCCTGCTCTCAACGTTATAAACTCCCATCATGAATCCTGCTCTCAACGTTATAAACTCCCTTCATAAATCCTGCTCTCAACATTATATAAACTCCCATCATGAATCCTGTTCTCAACATTATATAAACTCCCATCATGAATCCTGCTCTCAACATTATATAAACTCCCATCATGAATCCTGTTCTCAACGTTATATAAACTACCATCATGAATCCTGCTCTCAATGTTGTATGTAACTAATCAATATATAAATCAAGTTAAATGTAACCAGGCAGTATTTAGCAATTAAAGTTGTTAGTTTTGGGAGTTTAAAGTGGCACCAACAGCTACGTATATATGTCTACTCTCCAGCTATTATTGGTTGTGGCAGAACCCGGATGCCCCTATGAGTAGTACTTCAGACACGGATGTGCACCAAGGTAGAACCACTGACCTTCTGCAAGACAGCAGGATAGCTTCCTCACATGAAAGAATTCAACATCCCCCAGTGGGATTTGAACCTGAAGTGCTGAGGGGCAAGTCAACGACCATAACCACACGACTTCCAGTGGGGTGCATGCATCCTCCATCCCCCAATCAGACTAGCACCAGTCAAAACTTACCTCCAGTGGGGTGCATGCATCCCTCACCGCCCCCAATCAGATCAGCACCAGTCAAAACTTACCTCCAGTGGGGTGCATGCATCCTCCCCCCAATCAGACCAGCACCAGTCAAAACTTACCTCCAGTGGGGTGCATGCATCCTCCCCCAATCAGATCAGCACCAGTCAAAACTTACCTCCAGTGGGGTGCATGCATCCTCTCCCCGCCCCCATCAGATCAGCACCAGTCAAAACTTACCTCCAGTGGGGTGCATGCATCCTCCCCCAATCAGATCAGCACCAGTCAAAATTTACCTCCAGTGGGGTGCATGCATCCTCCCCCCAATCAGATCAGCACCAGTCAAAACTTACCTCCAGTGGGGTGTATGCATCCTCCCCCCAACCAGATCAGCACCAGTCAAAACTTACCTCCAGTGTGGTGCATGCATCCTCCCCCAATCAGATCAGCACCAGTCAAAACTTACCTCCAGTGGGGTGCATGCATCCTCCCCGCCAATCAGATCAGCACCAGTCAACAGTTTTTTTTCTTCAATATTTATTTCCTGATCAATATACATACTACCGGGTAGTTACACATACTCAAAACATGTACATATATGGGGGAAAAACCATATCCATTTGAAATGGCAAGTACTAACAACCTACAGTATCAACACAAGCCATACTTGATATTTTCATGTTATACACAATCATAATATATTAAGCATTTAAGTAATAGCCTTATGTATACTAAAAGGAAAGTTTCAGGAATTTTGAATAAAAGAGAAAAAGAAATAAGGTTAGCAAAAGAAAGTAGGAAGTATCAGTGAAAGATAAGTGTGGATGGTTGTCTATATATATTATACATTTATGGAAAGGTTAAATGAGAAGATTCAAAAACTGTCTCCATTTATCATTGAAAGTATTTTGTTTGTTTTTGAGAATTGAGATTGTTTCTTCAATTTTTATTTTCCTTTTGAAATAAGCGACAAATTGGACGTCAGTAGGTATAGCCTTCTCGCATTTGCATTTAAAGATGAAATATTTAGCTAGTAGTATGATATAATTTATGTTCATTTCATATATAATGCTATTGTGTCTGAAATTACACAACGAAATATCTTCATAATCAAATTGAGCCAAATTATCTGTTTGCAACATTGTTCTTAAAAAATCTGTTATTTTAATCCAGAAATCCTATTGGAAATGGCATTCCCAAAACATATGACAATTAGAATCATTATACATCATGCAAAAGTCGCAAAGTTGTGACGCAACTATATTGCACTTAAATAGGAAAACGTTATTCGGAATTATGTGCATTAAGTATTTATATTGAAATGCTCTCAATTTAGTTTCTATTGTTATTCTAATAGGTGGTGTGAATATTTTGTTCCATTTAGTATTGACTAATGATAAAGTATTTTCCCATTTTGTTCCATTTAGTATTGACTAATGATAAAGTATTTTCCCATTTTGTTCCATTTAGTATTGACTAATGATAAAGTATTTTCCCATTTTGTTCCATTTAGTATTGACTAATGATAAAGTATTTTCCCATTTTGTTCCATTTAGTATTGACTAATGATAAAGTATTTTCCCATTTTGTTCCATTTAGTATTGACTAATGATAAAGTATTTTCCCATTTTGTTCCATTTAGTATTGACTAATGATAAATTATTTTCCCATTTTGTTCCATTTAGTATTGACTAATGATAAAGTATTTTCCCATTTTGTTCCATTTAGTATTGACTAATGATAAAGTATTTTCCCATTTTGTTCCATTTAGTATTGACTAATGATAAAGTATTTTCCCATTTTGTACCATTTAGTATTGACTAATGATAAAATATTTTCCCATTTTTCAATTTGCCTAATATTCTCCGGTTTAGAATTTATAGTTAATATCGAATATACAAGTTTGCATAATTTTGTTTTTGCATTGATTTTTGTGATTCAGGGATTTTATATGCTATTGGTTCTAATTGTAACTGTGTTCTCCACTTATGTGGTATACTGTTCAAAAGAGTGTAGTAGTTCAAAAACTCCCCGGGATTAATATTGTACAGTTGTCTTATTTGCATAAAAGAATAGAATTGTTTGTGTCTGAAATCGTATATATGTTCTATATATTGAATTCCCTTAATAAACCAATCTCTATAAAATAATGTATTACAGTCATGTTTCTTTATGTTCGAATTATTCCACAGGATTTGTTTGGATATAGATTCGACATTTTCTTTGTAGTTTACTCTGGACCATGCTGTTAATATTTCTTTTAAAAACTTAGATTTTATTTCGAGATTTTCAATGTCATTGCAACTAACATTACATTTAAACAGAAAATCATTTCCATGTTTATCTATCATATGTTCATACATTTGTACTAACTTTGATTCTTTTTGGAATATTATTCGTTTTATCCAACTAGCTTTGAGTGATGCAATAAAGTTCTCTATATCCAACATTTTTAATCCACCATTACTATAATCTTGAATAATTTGCTTTCTAGATATCTTATCTGGTTTATCATTCCATAAGAATTTATACATCACTTGTTTAAGTTCGTTAATTGTTTGGTGATTTGGGTTGTTCAAAACTGTTAATGGATAGATGAGTTTTGGGAATGCGAATGTTTTTAAAACAGTTATTTTTCCGATTAAAGACAAATTCCACCTTTTCCATTTGTTCAAGCAATTTTCGAACGATAAAATCTTATTTGTTATATTAAGATGTTGCATATCGTTTACATTATTACTGAATGTTATTCCTAAAGTAGTTGAGTCAGGTGGCTAAATTGTCGTCGAGCGTACACTTGGGGCTAACTATCTGCACACCATTGAAGTCAGGTGGCTAAGCTGTCGTCGAGCGCACACTTGGGGCATAACTATCTGCACACCATTGAAGTCAGTTGGATAAACCTTCGTCGAGCGCACACTTGGGGCATAACTATGTGCACACCATTGAAGTCAGGTGGCTAAACTGTCGTCGAGCGCACACTTGGGACATAACTATCTGCACACCATTGAAGTCAGGTGGGTAAAGTGTCGTCGAGCGCACACTTGGGGCATAACTATCTGCACACCATTGAAGTCAGGTGGCTAAACTGTCCTCGAGCGCACACTTGGGGCATAACTATCTGCACACCATTGAAGTCAGGTAGCTAAACTCACGTCGAGCGCACACTTGGGGCATAACTATCTGCAAACCATTGAAGTCAGGTGGCTAAACTCTCGTCGAGCGCACACTTGGGGCATAACTATCTGCACACCATTGAAGTCAGGTGGCTAAACTGTCGTCGAGCGCACACTTGGGGCATAACTATCTGCACACCATTGAAGTCAGTGGCTAAACTGTCGTCGAGCGCACACTTGGGGCATAACTATCTGCACACCATTGAAGTCAGGTGGCTAAACCGAACACCAACACCACACCAAACACAACTGTCGTCGAGCGCACACTTGGGGCATAACTATCTGCACACCATTGAAGTCAGGTGGCTAAACTGTCGTCGAGCGCACACTTGGGGCATAACTATCTGCACACCATTGAAGTCAGGTGGCTAAACTGTCGTCGAGCGCACACTTGGGGCATAACTCTCTGCACACCATTGAAGTCAGGTGGCTAAACTGTCGTCCAACGCACACTTGGGGCATAACTATCTGCACACCATTGAAGTCAGGTGGCTAAACTGTCGTCGAGCGCACACTTGGGGCATAACTATCTGCACACCATTGAAGTCAGGTGGCTAAACTGTCGTCGAGCGCACACTTGGGGCATAACTATCTGCACACCATTGAAGTCAGTTGGCTAAACTGTCGTCGAGCGCACACTTGGGGCATAACTATCTGCACACCATTGAAGTCAGTTGGCTAAACTGTCGTCGAGCGCACACTTGGGGCATAACTATCTGCACACCATTGAAGTCAGGTGGCTAAACTGTCGTCGAGCGCACACTTGGGGCATAACTATCTGCACACCATTGAAGTCAGGTGGCTAAACTGTCGTCGAGCGCACACTTGGGGCATAACTATATGCACACCATTGAAGTCAGGTGGCTAAACTGTCGTCGAGCGCACACTTGGGACATAACTATCTGCACACCATTGAAGTCAGGTGGCTAAACTGTCGTCGAGCGCACACTTGGGGCATAACTATCTGCACACCATTGAAGTCAGGTGGCTAAACTGTCGTCGAGCGCACACTTGGGGCATAATAACTATCTGCACACCATTGAAGTCAGGTGGCTAAACTGTCGTCGAGCGCACACTTGGGGCATAACTATCTGCACACCATTGAAGTCAGGTAGCTAAACTGTCGTCGAGCGCACACTTGAGGCATAACTATCTACACACCATTGAATTCAGGTGGCTAAACTGTCGTCCAACGCACACTTTCGGCATAACTATATGCACACCATTGAAGTCAGTTAGCTAAACTGTCGTCCAAAGCACACTTGGGGCATAACAATATGCACACCATTGAAGTCAGTTGGCTAAAATGTCGACCAATGCACACTGGGGCATAACTATCTGCACACCATTGAAGTCAGGTGGCTAAACTGTCGTCAAGCGCACACTTGGGGCATAACTATCTGCACACCATTGAAGTCAGGTGGCTAAACTGTCGTCCAACGCACACTTTGGGCATAACTATCTGCACACCATTGAAGTCAGGTGGCTAAACTGTCGTCCAACGCACACTTGGGGAATAACTATCTGAACACCATTGAAATCAGGTGGCTAAACTATCGTCCAACGCACACTTGGGGCATAACTATCTGCACACCATTGAAGTCAGGTGGCTAAACTGTCGTCCAATGCACACGTGGGGCATAACTATCTGCATACCATTGAAGTCAGGTGGCTAAACTGTCGTCCAATGCACACTTGGGGCATAACTATCTGCACACCATTGAAGTCAGGTGGCTAATCTGTCGTCCAATGCTCACTTGGGGCATAACTATCTGCACACCATTGAAGTCAGTT
>CM026399.1:57046633-57164665 GCA_014843695.1 Archivesica marissinica
TTTTCCCATTTTGTTCCATTTAGTATTGACTAATGATAAAGTATTTTCCCATTTTGTTCCATTTAGTATTGACTAATGATAAAGTATTTTCCCATTTTGTTCCATTTAGTATTGACTAATGATAAAGTATTTTCCCATTTTGTTCCATTTAGTATTGACTAATGATAAAATATTTTCCCATTTTTCAATTTGCCTAATATTCTCCGGTTTAGAATTTATAGTTAATATCGAATATACAAGTTTGCATAATTTTGTTTTTGCATTGATTTTTGTGATTAAATATTCAGGGATTTTATATGCTATTGGTTCTAATTGTAACTGTGTTCTCCACTTATGTGGTATACTGTTCAAAAGAGTGTAGTAGTTAAAAAAATCCCCGGGATTAATATTGTACAGTTGTCTTATTTGCATAAAGGAATAGAATTGTTTGTGTCTGAAATCGTATATATGTTCTATATATTGAATTCCCTTAATAAACCAATCTCTATAAAATAATGTATTACAGTCATGTTTCTTTATGTTCGAATTATTCCACAGGATTTGTTTGGATATAGATTCGACATTTTCTTTGTAGTTTACTCTGGACCATGCTGTTAATATTTCTTTTAAAAACTTAAGATTTCATTTCGAGATTTTCAATGTCATTGCAACTAACATTACATTTAAACAGAAAATCATTTCCATGTTTATCTATCATATGTTCATACATTTGTACTAACTTTGATTCTTTTTGGAATATTATTCGTTTTATCCAACTAGCTTTGAGTGATGCAATAAAGTTCTCTATATCCAACATTTTTAATCCACCATTACTATAATCTTGAATAATTTGCTTTCTAGATATCTTATCTGGTTTATCATTCCATAAGAATTTATACATCACTTGCTTAAGTTCGTTAATTGTTTGGTGATTTGGGCTGTTCAAAACTGTTAATGGATAGATGAGTTTTGGGAATGCGAAGGTTTTTAAAACAGTTATTTTTCCGATTAAAGACAAATTCCACCTTTTCCATTTGTTCAAGCAATTTTCGAACGATAAAATCTTATTTGTTATATTAAGATGTTGCATATCGTTTACATTATTACTGAATGTTATTCCTAAAGTAGTTGCATACTTAGACGTCCAAATAAATTTCTTTCTTTTGCAGAATATAGTTTCATTATTAGTCAATGATCCTATTCGGAGAACGGTGCATTTGGATTTGTTTAATGCATGTATCCTCTCCCCGCCCCCAATCAGATCAGCACCAGTCAAAACTTACCTCCAGTGGGGTGCAAGCATCCTCCCCCAATCAGATCAGCACCAGTCAAAACTTACCTCCAGTGGGGTGCATGTATCCTCTCCCCGCCCCCAATCAGATCAGCACCAGTCAAAACTTACCTCCAGTGGGGTGCATGCATCCTCCCCCCCAATCAGATCAGCACCAGTCAAAAATTTACCTCAACCAGATCAGCACCAGTCAAAACTTACCTCCATGGGGTGTATGCATCCTCCCCAATAGATCAGCACAGTCAAAATTTACCTCAGTGGGGTGCATGCATCCTCCCCAATCAGATCAGCACCAGTCAAAACTTCCTCCAGTGGGGTGCATGCATCCTGTCCCCGCCACCAATCAGATCAGCACCAGTCACAAACTTACTCCCAGTGGGGTACATGCATCCTCCCCCCAATCAGATCAGCACCAGTCAAAACTTATCTCCAGTGGGGTGTATGCATCCTCCCCCCAACCAGATCAGCACCAGTCAAAATTTACGTCCAGTGGGGTGCATGCATCCTCCCCCCAACCAGATCAGCACCAGTCAAAATTTACCTCCAGTGGGGTGCATGCATCCTCCCCGCCAATCAGATCAGCACCAGTCAAAACCAGTTTTTGTCCAACCCGTATCTTTGCTTGTTGCACAAGCTG
Source organism: Archivesica marissinica (assembly GCA_014843695.1). NCBI lineage: Eukaryota > Metazoa > Mollusca > Bivalvia > Venerida > Vesicomyidae > Archivesica > Archivesica marissinica. Next base: position 57,048,541 of record CM026399.1, read on the forward strand.
GGTCAGAGGTCCGTCAATCTGTGCTGGTATACTATACCAACCATCCGTTAATTCCAGTAATATCTGGTAAAATCAATAACATGGTAGTGATCAGAAATCAATTAATTCAACCATATTTTATTGCCAATATATACATGCATATAGATACACAATAATAATACAACATAACACAAGCAAATGGGTTGGGCAACAAGAAATCTATAAGATATTAATACTGTATTGCTGGTCATGATACTGTCCAAGGCCCATCCTAGGGGGTCAAATTTGGGGAAAGTCATCCAAGCCGCGTATATTTTTTAAAAAGATTTCTTTTAATTTTCATACAAAATCTATCCAGAAAGCTACATGTAACATTTGTCATTGTAAAGCACTCCTTACAGGCAGATCTGTAGTCCAGTGGTAACACGCTGGACTGGTAATCCAGGGATCGCAGGTTCGATCCCCCCGTCTGACCCTAATAAAATTAACAGTCTTTTAGATGGGACATTAAACCGAGGTCTCGTGTCGGTGCTTTACACTGTACATGTAAAAGAACCAGAGGAGACTCTGGAATGGGTCTCTCTCTGTATCATTGCACTATCTGCCAACACTCTAAAATGACTAATCTCTTCGCTCATATGGGCAAACGGTAGCGACGATAAATAAACGTAAAACACACAAAGCACTCCTAATCTAGTGTTTTATTTAAAGTCTCTTACTGCAGGTTTTTTCTTCAGTTGGAAACAACTATAATTTATATGCAAAACGATCCTAGTGTTAACTTTAGTAATCCACCATTTACAGAGTTATTGCTGATTTTGTTAAACATATTCATAAAGGGAGGTAATTTACAAATGATAATTTCACAAAAGCAGGTTTGTTTGTGGGTATATTCAGAATATTGCTTTTTACCATAATAATTTACTATATCATCCACTCCTACAATATCATGGTGTATTTTAACCCTAGTTTGTTTATTAGTCAAGTGCAACATTGATTCAGTAGGTATAGAAGCATGAACACAGACGCTATTTGGTTGTTATGATACATGCTGTTTGCAGCCACAATAGTTGGAAATGCTGAAAGCTGATCTCCACACGAATGTTCAATGTTTATAAACAACAGCCTTGGAGGTTATAAAGCGTTTCTCCAATCTCAAACTCAGTCTCAACCTTCTGATTGGTTCAGCCGACAGTAAAACTCAGAATCAACCAATCAAATGACTTGAGCATGAGTTTGAGATTTGAGAAGAGTTTTATAACCTCGGGACCAGGCTAACTTTTTAAAACGCTACCATGTTTATATAATTCTACCAAATGATGCTATGGCATAGTGCTGCAAAACAGAAAGTAGGAAAGGTGTACAATTCATAAGTTCAAGAAATTAGCGAATATTCGAATGTGAAAATCACTATTCATTGCCATCCCTATTAAAAACAAATTTAAACATACAATACTTAATACATAATATATTTATTTCTACATGTTTTACAATTGGTTTTCTCATGTATCAGCAAACTTGCAAACAGATTTCATATATCAAAAGAAAAACAAGGAATGATAGACGGATCTGTAGTCCAGTGGTTAACACGCTGGACTGGTAATCCAGGGATCGCAGGTTCGATCCCCCCGTCTGACCCTAATAAAATTAACAGTCTTTCAGATGAGACGAGGTCTCGTGTCGGTGCTTTACACCGTGCACGTAAAAGAACCAGAGGAGATTCTGGAATGGTCTCTGTCTGTATCATTGCACTATCCTCCAAAAATCTAAAACAACTAATCTCTTCAGTAGGCGTCGCTCATATGGGTAACCGGTAGCGACGATAAATAAACGTAAAACACGAATGATATATTAACTACTTACCTTTTCATGTAAATCTGGTTTAGACTGGTCTGCAACAGTACTATTACTGCATATTCTACGTACAGTAGCAACACACAGAACCATTCTCTTGCTGGGTGTGTCATCTCGTTCAAATATCTTCTTTATACAAGACCTAAATACAAAGCTAATCTCAAATTCGATATTAAAGCAGTTTGATTGGAATCACATATTCATCTCATTATTTCACTTGGGATATAAGCAGTTTATAATTCTTGCAAATGGTAATTTATGGCCAATTTTTCAGTCATTTGAAGCCACAGTCGCTTCATTTCTGATTGTTGGCAGCAAAGCAAATTTTCAAAACAATTTATAATCAATCAATGTGAGTGATCATTCTTGACATGTCAATTAGTTTTTGCCAGAATTCAAGTCAGGATTTGTTTTGGGACAATCAATCCGATATTAGAAACAACAAGATTTGAAAACAACTGCTTAGATGGTTTCTGAGTGGTATGCTAAATTCTATGTAATTATTGATGGCATCAAGTGCATCCCTGGGTTCATGTCACCACGATGGTTGATGTGTTATCAACGTGGTGCAGCCAAGATGTCAACACGGCATAGCGTTGAGGGGGAGTTCATGTCACCACGATGGGAGCCTATTACATCACATCATCACCCCGTGACAGTGTGGTAAATGTAAATACGAGAAGATAAGTAATGTACATCTTTGTCGGGAAAATGGCCGCTATGCCTCACTTTCCACAATAATTGGTGGAGACAAAATTCATTGTGAACTAAAGGATTTTTCAAGGAATACATACCGTTGTGATTGGTCCACTTCTCGATCATATCTATATTTTATCTGTAACATCAGCATCTCTGGGGTTAGACATCTATAAATACCAAAAGTTACATACAGAGAGAACATTTATTCTGGGACTGTTCTCATGTTCAAAATTGGACGGACTAGATATTAAATACACTGTAAGGACTAGATATTAAATACACTGGAAGGACTAGATATTAAATACACTGGAAAAACTAGATATTAAATACACTGGAAGGACTAGATATTAAATACAGATGTATTCTATATTAAACAACCTTGAGTGAAGGTATGAGGATGTATTAAACATTACACCTACCTTGAGTGAAGCTATGATGATGTATTCTATATTAAACAACCTTGAGTGAAGGTATGAGGATGTATTAAACATTACGCCTACCTTAAGTGAAGGTATGAGGATGTATTAAACATTACACCTACCTTAAGTGAAGCTATGATGATGTATTAAACATTACACCTACCTTAAGTGAAGGTATGAGGATGTATTAAACATTACGCCTACCTTAAGTGAAGGTATGATGATGTATTAAACATTACACCTACCTTAAGTGAAGGTATGATGATGTATTAAACATTACACCTACCTTAAGTGAAGCTATGAGGATGTATTAAACATTACGCCTACCTTAAGTGAAGGTATGATGATGTATTAAACATTACACCTACCTTAAGTGAAGGTATGATGATGTATTAAACATTACACCTACCTTAAGTGAAGGTATGATGATGTATTAAACATTACACCTACATTAAGTGAAGGTATGATGATGTATTAAACATTACACCTACCTTAAGTGAAGCTATGATGATGTATTAAACATTACACCTACCTTAAGTGAAGGTATGAGGATGTATTAAACATTACGCCTACCTTAAGTGAAGGTATGAGGATGTATTAAACATTACACCTACCTTAAATGAAGCTATGATGATGTATTAAACATTACACCTACCTTAAGTGAAGGTATGAGGATGTATTAAACATTACACCTACATTAAGTGAAGGTATGATGATGTATTAAACATTACACCTACCTTGATTAAAGGTATGAGGATGTATTAAACATTACGCCTACTTTGAGTGAAGCTATGATGATGTATTAAACATTACACCTACATTAAGTGAAGGTATGAGGATGTATTAAACATTACGCCTACCTTGAATGTGAAGGTATGAGGATGTATTAAACATTACGCCTACCTTGAGTGAAGGTATGAGGAAGTATTCTCATAAGCAGCCAGTTTCCACACTATCCACCTATAGTGATTGTAGAACCAGGCCTCACTGATTAGCTTACTGTCAACTCCTTCCAGGGTTAGGAATGCCCTGAAACAAGTTATATACTGTATGTATAAATCAATATTTTGTAGGATTTGGAATACACTGGAAGGACTAGATGGTCCTACTAAACACATGAGTCGTGGACACTACTATGATAAAGGGTTTCAAATTGATACAGATCTAATATAGGATACTTGTAGAATCATTGTGGAAGTCGTGATAGTGCAGTGGATGCGCATTCGCTTCAGATGCGAAAGATCCGGAGTTTGAGCCCCACTGGAGCCATTACGATTGTGCCCTTAGGCAAGGCATTTAAATTCCACATCTTCTCTCTCCCTCGTAGCTATGGATTCCATCAGGAATGAGGTCTCGAGATTGATTAATATAAGTTATATGAACTTGATTCGCAATCGAGCTAAAATAAATTTGTATAAATTAACTTGCTGATCTTTCACAATCCTACATACTAGGAATGTCCCATCACCAACTACAGTGAAACACCTCAAACCGGAACCCATCTAAACTGGAATTCCCTCCAAACCAAACAAATTTCTTGGTCCCAAATTTTTCCCTTCTTTGTTCATTGTAAAAGTACCCTCTGTAAACCGAAAACACCTCTTTTCCAAATACCGAACATATTTTTTAAAATATGAAGTCAAACCTGTCTTAAGCAGCCAGCCAAGGGAATCACAGAAAGTGGCTGCTTAGCACAGATGGCTGCTTAATAGAGGTCAAAGGTATACTAAAACAACATATTGGGAATCTGCAAACTGGCTGCTTAATACAGGTTGGCTGCTTAATAGAGGTGACCACTAATACAGGTTTGACTGTATATGCATTTTCACCTATAATGTACCACTGTAAACTGAACAACAACTTGTTTTGATCAAATATGAAACTGTCTTACCTCCAAGCAAACAACTTTCATCTATTTATTCAGAATAATGCATTATACACTTAAATTAATCAGTTGTTTACTAACTGCCTATAAACATGTCTCAGCCTCCTTCTAAGCATAGCAGAGTTCAGTTGTTTACTAACTGTCAACTGTAAACATGTGTCAGCCTCCTACTAAGCACTGCAGAGTTCAGTTGATAATTTAGGAGAAATCTACCCAACTATGAAAACCTTTCTAAACCTAAAACCTCTCCAAACCAAACTTTGACTCTGGTCCGTCAGTTTAGAGGGGTTTCACTGTAGCACATTCAAGCGTGAAATTGAAACAGAGTTAAAATAGGCCAATTACCTGTATAATTACGGCTAGCTGATCTTCCACAATCCTTATATCATACTAGGAACGCCCAATCTCCAACTAACACATGAGTTGTGTTTCTGCCAAAATAATATATTTGAAAACACAAAATGTTCCCAGCGAACAGGAACAGATATCTACCATAATATACGACAATTACCTGTAGAATTGGAGCTTGCCGATGTTTCCTGCATCATCAGGAACTAGGTACGCCCCATCTCCAACTAACACATGTGCTGTGTTTCTACTGTAGTGTGCTTCCATAGAGAACACGTGACTCATCGAAATGTCTGACGATACACATACAGGTTTCTCGGGTCTCTGGATAATAAAATACTAACAATTGTTAATAACAAATAGTAACAAAATTCTTTTGACTTATTTCAGTTTGTCGTTGGGAGGCTCAAATAAACATGTTTGAAACATTCCAGATATAACAAACTTGAGATATTTAGTTATGATACAAACAAATATATTACAGGTGTGCAAACTTAATTTGGAGTTGTTTACATTTATATGCTGTTGTAAACAGTAGCGGTAAAGTATGTCTACACTGTTTGTAGCTAAAATACATCTAAGTAGCACGGTGAGCAAGAGTGTGGAATACTCATTCTTTTCCGGTCATGGGTTCAAATCTCATTGTGGTCTTTTTTTGGTTGTTTCTTTGTGTATTCTATATACTTCAGTTGGTTGTTCCGTCACAAAATAAGTAAGGAAACACATTTGTAAAATACGATATACATAAATTTAAAATATTGCGGATCCAGTCAAGAAACCGGTTTGACAATGTAGTCAATATGTCATGTTTCAATGATTCCTTGAATTGTTTCATGTAATATAAATAATAAATAAATAATAAATAAATAAAAGGTGAATAAATACACAAATAAAATGTAGAAGCGATAAATGATTCAAACTCCCAAAATATTGTTTACTAGGCTAACCATGTCACAGAGGCACCACACCACAGAGGCACCATGTCACAGAGGCACCATGTCACAGAGGCACCATGTCACAGAGGCACCACACCACAGAGGCACCATGTCACAGAGGCACCATGTCACAGAGGCACCACACCACAGAGGCACCATGTCACAGAGGCACCATGTCACAGAGGCACCATGTCACAGAGGCACCATGTCACAGAGGCACCATGTCACAGAGGCACCATGTCACAGAGGCACCATGTCACAGAGGCACCACACCACAGAGGCACCATGTCACAGAGGCACCATGTCACAGAGGCACCATGTCACAGAGGCACCATGTCACAGAGGCACCATGTCACAGAGGAACCACACCACAGAGGCACCATGTCAAAGAAGCACCACACCACAGAGGCACCATGTCACAGAGGCACCATGTCACAGAGGCACCATGTCACAGAGGCACCACACCACAGAGGCACCATGTCACAGAGGCACCATGTCACAGAGGCACCACACCACAGAGGCACCATGTCACAGAGGCACCATGTCACAGAGGCACCATGTCACAGAGGCACCATGTCACAGAGGCACCATGTCACAGAGGCACCATGTCACAGAGGCACCATGTCACAGAGGCACCACACCACAGAGGCACCATGTCACAGAGGCACCATGTCACAGAGGCACCATGTCACAGAGGCACCATGTCACAGAGGCACCATGTCACAGAGGCACCACACCACAGAGGCACCATGTCACAGAGGCACCACACCACAGAGGCACCATGTCACAGAGGCACCATGTCACAGAGGCACCATGTCACAGAGGCACCATGTCACAGAGGCACCATGTCACAGAGGCACCACACCACAGAGGCACCATGTCACAGAGGCACCATGTCACAGAGGCACCATGTCACAGAGGCACCATGTCACAGAGGCACCATGTCACAGAGGCACCATGTCACAGAGGCACCATGTCACAGAGGCACCATGTCACAGAGGCACCACACCCATGTCACAGAGGCACCATGTCACAGTCACAGAGGCACCATGTCACAGAGGCACCATGTCACAGAGGCATGTCACAGAGGCACCATGTCACAGAGGCACCACACAGAGGCACCACACCAGAGGCACCATGTCACAGAGGCACCACACCACAGAGGCACCATGTCACAGAGGCACCATGTCACAGAGGCACCATGTCACAGAGGCACCATGTCACAGAGGCACCATGTCACAGAGGCACCACACCACAGAGGCACCATGTCACAGAGGCACCATGTCACAGAGGCACCATGTCACAGAGGCACCATGTCACAGAGGCAGAGGCACCATGTCACAGAGGCACCATGTCACAGAGGCACCATGTCACAGAGGCACCACACCACAGAGGCACCACACCACAGAGGCACCACACCACAGAGGCACCATGTCACAGAGGCACCACACCACAGAGGCACCACACCACAGAGGCACCATGTCACAGAGGCACCATGTCACAGAGGCACCACACCACAGAGGCACCACACCACAGAGGCACCATGTCACAGAGGCACCATGTCACAGAGGCACCATGTCACAGAGGCACCACACCACAGAGGCACCACAGAGGAACCACAGAGGCACCACAGAGGCACCACAGAGGCACCTGCTTGTGATCAACTCATGTTTACACATATAACATCTATTGACATTAGTTTGTTTTCCGGTAGTTGTATAAAATATTACGGTTTACATTTTGATTGAAACTTGAACTGACACTATTAAACATGGAAAGTTACTGGTTTTCATTTTACCTGACCAAGTCTGTCAATAAGTTCCTTCAGTTTCCATCTACCCTGCAGCTGTTTCATCTCCCATAACCTTCCCGCAACTGGACATACACGTGTCGATGACCTCTGTGCTATCAACTTGTCTTGATGCCGTCGTGCCTCGACGAGCATACAGTAATACACATCATCCTCTTCCTGACTGAACGAGTCAAATACTCCAATTTCAGATGTATGAATAGTTTCTATAGGCGCTATCTTCTTAGTTACTTTGCTTTCCTTATTTTCTTCAAATGCAAATTTCTCATTACTATTTTTTGTGTTCATTTCTCCAACAGTTCTATCAATTTCTTCATTTTCGCCTCCATCAGATTCCCCAAATTCATTTGCATATGTATCAGATTCAATTCTTTTGTCTACCGATGTATTGGATATTTTCACAGTCTCGGCAGCACTTGCATTATAAGCGTGTGAGTTCTCCCTACTATCACCAGAGGCTGATATATTTATCATGTTGGATTGCTTCGAGATATTACTTGAACACTTTACGTCACCATTGCTTTTTATAATGAATACAGGTGCCTTCACTGCAATGTCCGTCTTCCGAGGAGTTATTTGGTTAGTTCCAATGGTCGTTTTTTCGGGTATATTTTTGTACGGAGTTTGAAACGATGAAACACAAGACTGTTGTTTGGTGGGCGTGCTGTGACGTGTGCAAATAGTGGAGATATCATATCTGAAATAAATGTAATAGTTCAGTCAGTAAGCCAACATGCATAAACAGCATATATACATGGATATCTGTAGCCTGGTTCCATGCATAAACAGCATATATACATGGATATTTGTAGCCTGGTTCCATGCATAAACAGCATATATACATGGATATCTGTAGCCTGGTTCCATGCATAAACAGCATATATACATGGATATATGTAGCCTGGTTCCATGCATAAACAGCATATATATACATGGATATCTGTAGCCTAGTTCCATGCATAAACAGCATATATACATGGATATCTGTAGCCTGGTTCCATGCATAAACAGCATATATACATGGATATCTGTAGCCTGGTTCCATGCATAAACAGCATATATACATGGATATCTGTAGCCTGGTTCCATGCATAAACAGCATATATACATGGATATCTGTAGCCTGGTTCCATGCATAAACAGCATATATATACATGGATATCTGTAGCCTGGTTCCATGCATAAACAGCATATATACATGGATATCTGTAGCCTGGTTCCATGCATAAACAGCATATATATACATGGATATCTGTAGCCTGGTTCCATGCATAAACAGCATATATATACATGGATATCTGTAGCCTGGTTCCATGCATAAACAGCATATATACATGGATATATGTAGCCTGGTTCCATGCATAAACAGCATATATACATGGATATCTGTAGCCTGGGTTCCAGTCTGTCGATCTTTCACTACTTTACTTCTGGCAAAACGATGTTGATATCAGAACTCATGGTCTCGGTGTTAAAAAATATATTTATATATGACTGATCAGTCTGTTCCCAGGCTATGATAACTGTACTGAGCAATATTCATATATATGAACTTCTGTTCCCAGGCTAGTATAACTGTACTGAGCAATATTCCCAGGCTAGGATAACTGTACTGAGCAATATTCCCAGGCTAGTATAACTGTACTGAACAATATTCATGGGCTAGGATAACTGTACTGAGCAATATTCATGGGCCAGGATAACTGTACTGAGCAATATTCATGGGCTAGGATAACTGTACTGAGCAATATTCCCAGGCTAGGATAACTGTACTGAGCAATATTCCCAGGCTAGTATAACTGTACTGAGCAATATTCATAAGCTAGGATAACTGTACTGAGCAATATTCCCAGGCTAGGATAACTGTACTGAGCAATATTCCCAGGCTAGTATAACTGTACTGAGCAATATTCATAAGCTAGGATAACTGTACTGAGCAATATTCCCAGGCTAGGATAACTGTACTGAGCAATATTCCCAGGCTAGGATAACTGTACTGAGCAATATTCCCAGGCTAGGATAACTGTACTGAGCAATATCCATACACTAGGATAACTGTACTGAGCAATATTCCCAGGCTAGGATAACTGTACTGAGCAATATTCATTTTGATTTTACTTTTGGTATTAAATATTTCCGTTCCCATCAACTCCAACACATTCACAGAAATATATAGCAGCAGTTCTGTTCTAATTTCATCTGCTACAAACAATGAATTATAAACTACACTCCATATACCACATCTGCTACAAACAATGAATTATAAACTACACTCCATATACCACATCTGCTACAAACAATGAATTATAAACTACATACACTCCATATACCACATCTGCTACAAACAATGAATTATAAACTACACCCCATATACCACATCTGCTACAAACAATGAATTATAAACTACACCCCATATACCACATCTGCTACAAACAATGAATTATAAACTACATACACCCCATATACCACATCTGCTACAAACAATGAATTATAAACTACACTCCATATACCACATCAATTGCCATTTTCCATTCTGTATTTTGTTGACAATTTCAATGTGTGCTCAAAACTTTCTAACGACCAACTACAAACGTAAACCCATGACGTAACCTAATCCAATGGTCATCACAACAAATTCTGCAACAAACATGTACGGTAAGCATATTACCTGTCTTTCCTTGTTGTCAACGATTTACAAAACACAGGTTTGAAAGGTCGGAAACCAGGATGCCTTCTATCCGTGGTTATCCCTGTAAAACAGGACATGATTATTAGTGCTTACTAATTTAATTTAGCTTGATTGCAAAACAAGATTCTTACAACTACAGACAAATCGCTCTCGAAAACCTCATTCCAGTCCTGATGGAATCCATCGCGATAACGGAGAGAAGAGACATCTCCTGAGTCCCCAGGGTTTTAGCAGGGCTTGAACTCACAAGAACACTTTTGGAAGCAGACACTACATCCATTACATCATGAAGACATAAGCATTACATGGACAGTCTAATCCGAGCTTCTATCAGGTGATGACTGTTAGTAAATGTAATGATGTATTTACCCGATGCAGATGAAATCCTTCCTAATGTGAATTATAGAACATTTTCAGTGAAATAAATACATGTATGATATTTCAACTACATGTAGATAGCTATCGCCACAATCGCTTCTTAAATGTCTCCGTCATTTCGGTTATCACTTAATAGCAACTTTCAACCATTGAACGGATGAAGACATTAGTTTCTGTCATAAAACACATTTACAAATACACACGCAATAAATGCTTTAAATGGGCAACTGAATTATATTTCACTGATGTACATTGAAAGCGATCATTATCATTTGTAGCTATGAAATATAACTTATTCTTATTAACATGGAAGAACTACACAATGTATTACAGGACATAAAAGTATGAGATAATAATGATCTACTTTAATTTCTCATTAATTGTATTATAAAATATACAATGTACACTGATTCACAGCAAATTGTTCAGTTATTTAAAGCCAGGATTGAGGATTAGTTTATCATATTTTATATCCCGATTGATTTTACTGAGGATAAACTAGAGACAAGCTAAAAACAAATTGCGATTGTGACAGATTTGAACCCAAAGAATGGAGTATAGCCTTCGTACAGCATTCCTGATTGTATGCACATCACAATACCGGTAGCTACAATTTGAAAAAAAATGAAACTTTATTTATTTTACAATGATTCTAAAATAGTTTTAACAATTTATTATATAATAATCACTCTTGTTGTACATGTATGCAAGCATATATTTGGTCCTTCATGTGGAAGTACACTCGAGTACCCAAAGAAAACCTAGCTTTCCTATCTGGTAAACGTCATACTATCTCATACTTCCCAGGTCGAGAATCAAACCCGGGTTGCAATGGTGATAGGCGAGTGTGCAAACCACTGCACATGTCTGTAAAGAGGATCAAACACATACCTTCTGGTGTACTTTTAACAGGTTTCCTCCTACATGCTGCATCTTCATCTGCAAAAATTGAAAGCTAAAGATCCAACACTATTCAGTAGAATTAACGTGAAACTGTTCTCAGTGTAGGCAATCAAGACAGGGAAAACAGCTTTGTGCTGTCCCAACAATTTGTGAAAATGATCAATTTACATGGCAACCAATTACTAGTATACAATTCTTTAATATTTTCGTCACATAAATTTCAGTTTATTGTCTTACTTATTTCTTGTGTTGCAGGACGAATGGACGATCATTATTAGTTTTTACAAATTCAGTTTAAATCGAATGGGAAACAAGTTCTTAATATTAGCTTAATGCTCTGGAGACCTCATTCCTGATGGAATCCATTGCCACGAGAGAAGAAGTAATGTGGAAGGACACAATCGTAATGACTACAGCTCGGTGCAAACTCAAGAGCATCACATCTAAAGCAAATGCACTACCACTGTGCTATCATGATTTCCACAATGATTTGTCACTCACCTATGTGAGGTTGAGCCATACTGTATCTAGTTGGCTAGCAGAGGGTTGGTACACAGGTGCTCTCCCATGCTTAAACATATGCCAAGACAATCAGCTGAGGGTTTTCCTCCACTACTAAAATTGGATACTCGCAATAAGAATATAGCTGTTGGTGCGACTGCATGTATAAAACATACTAAAACACATATAAAAATACTACACTCACCTAGTACATTCCGCAACACTCTCTGCTCTCTGTTCATATCCAGCTTCCGTCTCTTTAATGCAAAACCAAACGTCTCATCAAGATCGGTACCCAAACAGTATATCTCTGCTCGATCTGTACCCATACTGCCCATCTCTACTTGATTACGATTTGAATGATTCGCTTGATTTTCATCTAGTATACCTCTGGTGGTTTGATTGGGAACTTTTGCAGAGGGTTCATGCACTCTTTCATTTATATCCATATCAATTACATGCTCTGTACCTTTAGTATGTTTTAAAGCTGCTTCGGCTATATTGACTTTATTCCCAGATGCTGTGCTAAATCCATATAACTTTGAAGATGAGCGAGATCTAACACTGATGTTTTCTGTTTCTGTTAGTGCTCCATCAGATGCTTCAACAACTTTTACCTTTGTCCCAGGTGCCACACTAAAACCAAGAAATTTTGGAGGACTGTCCATTTTGTCAGTTAGTTCATCAGTTTCTGCTAGTGATCCTTTTGCATGCTTAAGGGCTGCTTCAGAAACCTTTACGTTTGACCCAGATGCCGTACTGAAACCAAGAAATTGTTCAGGACATTCCATGTTCTTGCTTATTTCATCGGTGTCTGCCAGTGAGCCTTTTGCATGTTTAATGGCTGCTTTAGAAACGTGTACCTTTGACCCAGACGCCGTACTGAAACCAAGAAAGTTTGCAGGAGATTCTATTTTGTGGCTTAATTCATCAGTTTCTGCTAGTGATCCTTTTGCATGTTTAAGGGCTGCTTCAGAAACCTTTACCTTTGACCCAGACGCCGTACTTAAACCAAGAAATTTTGCAGGACATTCTATGTTCTTGCATATTTCATCAGTTTCTGCTAGTGATTCTTTTGCATGTTTAAGGGCTGCTTCAGAAACTTTTACCTTTGACCCAGATGCCATACTGAAACCAAGAAATTGTTCAGGACATTCCATGTTCTTGCTTATTTCATCGGTGTCTGCTAGTGATCCTTTTGCATGTTTAATGGCTGCTTTAGAAACGTGTACCTTTGACCCAGACGCCATACTGAAACCAAGAAAGTGTGCAGGAGATTCTATTTTGTGGCTTAATTCATCAGTTTCTGCTAGTGATCCTTTTGCATGTTTAAGGGCTGCTTCAGAAACCTTTACCGTTGACCCAGACGCCGTACTGAAACCAAGAAATTTTGCAGGACATTCCATGTTCTTGCTCATTTCATCAGTTTCTGCTAGTGATCCGTTTGCATGTTTAAGGGCTGCTTCAGATACCTTTACCTTTGACCCAGACGCCGTACTGAAACCAAGAAATTTTGCAGGACATTCCAGGTTCTTGCTTATTTCATTAGTTTCTGCTAGTGATCCTTTTGCCTGTTTAAGGGCTGCTTCAGAAACCTTTACCTTTGACCCAGACGCCGTACTGAAACCAAGAAATTGTTCTGGACAATCCATGTTCTTGCTTATTTCATCAGTTTCTGCTAGTGATCCTTTTGCATGTCTAAGGGCTAATTCAGAAACTTCTACTTTTGACCCAGATGCTGTACTAAAACCAAGATATTTGGCAGGACATCCAATGTTGTCGCTTATTTCATCAGTTAGTGCTTGTGTTGATTTAGCATGTTTCAGGGCAGTTTCAGAAAGTTTTAATTTTGTCTCATCTTCTTTACAAAAACCAAGAAGCTTTGAAAAAGATTCAGTGTTGTAGCTTATTTCATCAGTAAGTGCTTGTGCTACTTGAGCATGCTCCAGAGCCCTTTCAGAAACTTCTACTTTTGTTCCCAATGCAGTATGAAAACCTAGAAATTTTGCAGGCAATTCAACTTTGTCACTTATTACATCAGTTTTTGCAAGAATTTCTTTAGCATGTTGAAGAGCAGTTTCAGAAATCTGAACCTTATTTCCTGATGTTGTGCTAAAGCCACATGGCTTTGAAGCAGATGTTGCTTTCTTGTCATTATTGTTTGATTCAGTATCTGCAAGCGTTTCTTTAGCATGATAAAGAGCTCTGTTAGAAACATTAAACTTTGTAACTGAAGCAGCATTAAACCCACAAAGACTTGGCACAACTGCAATCTTTTCATTTGAGTCACCTATCAACGTTTCTTTAGCATATCTAAGGGCTTGTTCAGAAGCAGGTACATTTGTACTAGGTGTTCTTAATCCAACGGGCTTTGGCACATACTCAGTCAGTTCATTTGATTCATTAACATCAATCAATGTTTTTTTAGCATGGTCGAGAGCACTTTCAGACACACAAACTTTGGTACCAGATGCTGATCGAAATCCAACTATTTGTACACTGGAGAAACTCTCAGGACAACTATCAGTGTTTGCCATTTTTTCTTGTGCTCGTTTTAATGCCCCATCATGCAAACAAACATTGGTTCCTGAAGCAGTGCTAATACCACTAATCTTAGATATTGAACTACTTTTATTGCTGATTTCTTTCCCTGTTTCTTTTGACAGGATGCATGATTTGTCAGGCAAATTGAACAGTTTGATACCAGCTAACCTACTACAACCAATGGACTTTGCAGTTAGATCAGAGGTGTCAATATTTTCATTATCTGTCAGTTTTCCTTTTGCATGGTGCATTGTATTTTCAGAAATGTGGACCTTTTCCCCAGATGTTGTACTAAACCTACAAGACGCTGGACAAGGTATTGGTCTATCAGTAAGACTTTCGTCGTTTTCTGCAAGTGTTCGTTTAGCATGTAACAAGGCTGTTCCAGAAACGTGAACTTTTGTTCCAGATGTTTTATTAAAACTGCAGAACATTGGCACAGAATCAATTTTTGTTAACTTAGAACAATTTTCAGTTTTCTCATTCAAATCTTGATCATCATTCGCTAACGTTTCATTGGCATGCTTAACAGCTTTCTCCTGAATATCAACTTTTCTCTCAGTTGCTGCAGAAAAACCACTGACATCTGGTACAGAACAACAATGGTGATCAACATTATCTCCAAATATTCCTCTGGGATGCTGCAAAGCTGTTTTTGATATATGAACTTTACTCTCAGGTGCTGTTTGAAAACCACTAATACTAGGAAATGAACTTGTACATGTATTTGCATGCATTTCATTAACAGCCTTTATATCATCAAATCTATTTCTATCTTCATTTAAATCATCATCAGATACACCTTCTATTCCTTCATTTCTGAATATATTCATGAGCTCATTCACTTTATGTAATTCAATTGAACCTGGTCCTGAATCAAAACTATTCACGCGTGATGTGTGTTTATCGGAATCTGTTGAAGTTATTGCTAAACAAGTCTGGAGAGGACTTGAAATAGAAATACTAATATTTCTTCCAGGGCTGGAACACTCCGGTACAACATGATCAAAACATGTATTATTAACACACATGGCTTCATTTAATTCCTGGTCTGTACTACAAGAGGGTTTCCTTGAGATCTCAATTGTCTTTTCACTAGCAGTTTGAAACAGTGAATTATTAGTTAATATATTGGTCGATTTCACATCTATATTTTGCTCATTGGTTTCTACATTATGCATGTTGGCTTCCTTTTCATCAATTGTTTGACTAGCAACCTTCAATACTTCATGTGACACGTTCGTTTTCATTCCATTAGCAGTTGGTAAAGAGCACAATGATTTTACTTCTTCACTATCATCTATTGAGTAAACTTCTTTAATATCAACTTTATTTGTGTCATTATGAGCTACCTGCCTCAATGCACTAACTGACTTCTCAGGTACCAATATATTAGAACTATTTCCTCTTCTTGTTTGGAACAGATCTGATGATTGCCAAGGTGTTTTATTTGATCTATCAAACTGTATTCTCTTTCTAGTTTCTTCGATATTTTCTGTTTCATTCATTGATATTCTAGGATCAGTCAAAACTGTTTCAGATACATTTACAGCTTTTCCATTTGCAGTTTTATACAAGCATTTCAAAGGACACTCCTGCAGTTCAGCTTTCATTATCACTGATATGTCATCACTTTTTGAATGAGTTAAATCAACATTTGTATCAGTGGAATATTTAAAATAGACAGATGGCATCTTCATAGCTAAATCTCTTTCTTTGGCTGTTGAATCCATACTTTCAAATGGCTCATCAATGTTTTCATCTAATGTCTTTCTAGCTGCTTTAAGTTTTAAGTTAGTATTTGATAATTCCACCGGTTTACCACTTGCAGTTTGAAACGTACACCTAACCTGTTTTTCATTTGAAAAATGATCTCTATTATTTGAAGATGTAAGGCCTAATACACCTTTTTTCGTATCTGAATTCATATTCAGCTTATTTGCTGATAAGCATAAGTCGTTATTTTTTGTTTCAATTTCAGTATCTCCAACAATTTCATGATTGAAGCTCAACATTTCCAGTTGTTCAGCTCTGCTTACATCCTTCTTGTTCTCACAAATGTTAGTGTCTAGTTGAAGCTTCTCTCCATCTCCTTGTATTGCATTCCCCTCATCAAACTTAAACAACATTTGCTCGGCTGATTGTATTGCTGTATGAGATGTTGTCAATAATTTTCCAGAAGCAGTGGAAAATCCAACACAGTATTTATTCTCAACATTACACTTTTCAGCTGACACCATATTCTGATCGTTTGATACACTGTAAATTTCCGACTTTTCATTACTTAAACCCCCTCTTCCATATTTTGCAGTAAGACCTCCTTCACTGGAATCCACCTTATTACCAGATTGTGAACCAGAATTAGTTTTAATTTCTGTATTCTTACTTTCCACAATTTTGTTTTCAAATTTACTACTACCATCATCTTCTAAAGCTTCCAAATCTGAACACTCCAATATATTTATCTCAGCTAACTTTATCTGAGTAAATTCCATATCATCATCAAACATTTGACTTATACCTTTGAAGATGTCTGCATTATTAGCAAAGGTACATGTAGCATCATTCTGAAGTTGAGTTTTCTCCGAACAACTGGAACCATGTGAAATACGTGTAGTACAGTGTTTCTCTGCAGTCTTCTTGTCTGATATACTAACATCCACAACAGTCTCCACTTCCCTATGCTTCATATTACATCCTGGTTCTGTACCACATTGCTTCAACTTAGAATCTGGGTAAAATACAGTATTATTGCTCGTCATTGAACCACATGTGTTGTACATTTCTTGCATATGTTCTTTTGTATTAACATTGCTTCGATCACTACACAAATCATTCAAGTTTGTTTCTGGACGTTCAGACATGCTTCTTTTTGATTTTGTATTTTCTTTTTCATTTAAAGTTATTGCCACATTCTCATTTCCTTTCAAACTACTGTCAATTTCATTTCCCCACTCTGTGGATTTTGACTCTGGATACTTTTCCTTTCTAGCAGATTTCGAAACCTTTGGTGGTTTGAATGGACGGAATCCTTTCGGTACATTTGCACTAGTTGGAAATCGTTTAGAACTGTTCCTCGAATTTGCTAACTTTCCAACACCAATATTACACGATTTCTGGTTATCTATGATTTTAATTGATTGAAAGTTGTTTGGTTCTTTCACTTCAGCGTCAAATCTTTTTTCCTCAGCAATATTTGTTTCCTGTTCATATTCAAATTCTAATATCAACCTTTCAGCAACTGATAGTTTGCCCGTTTCATTTTCATAACTCTCATGTTTTCTATATTTAGACTGGCATTCTTTATCTGGAACATCATCATCAATATGTTTATCAGTAAAGGCACTTGCTTTATCTAAAACACCCTGTGTTCCACTGACCATTGAAAATTCTACATTTAATTTGTCTGTAAACTGTTGATGCATTTCAATAGAGCTATTATTCTGGCCACCTTTGTTTGTGTCAATATTTCCTTCAATAATATTTATTTGGCTTTTAGATGGTTTGTTCTCCATTTCCATAACTCTATTTTTATATATTGTTTCAAGCTGTGCTGACAATTTTAATTCAGGTCTCTTGTCATTTTCTGTATCATTTAACAGAGTTTCAGCTTGTTTCAACTTCTCCTCATTAAATGCTACCCTTTTACCACTTGCCATTTGGAAAGCAACAAGCTTCATATTTGGATTTGAAAGTGTCCGTCTCTTTGTAGCATGTGATGATGGCAAAGTTTCATACATAATTTGAGGTTTTGTCTGAATACATTTCTTCAGATTACCATGTGTATCTAAACTTGTACTTGAATCTCCATTTCCACGAGTTCTCATTGTACCTAACTTATCTGCATCTTTTGCATACATCAAGTCTTTCATTAAAACTTTGGTCTTCACATCAAGTTTAATCTTTTGTTTGGATGCTGTTGGAAACCGAGCAATCGTGTTATACAGACATGTTGACGCTTTACCTACATGTTCGTTAGAACTGTTTGCTTTTTCAACCTCAACAGTATCCCCTTTCGTCAATGTAGCAGTACTATTTCTATTTTCTTTGTCTTTACTGAATGATTTTATCATTCTAGTGTCTTTGCTTTCAGAGGGCCTTGCATTTTGTCTATTGCGGTTTATTTCACTATCACTACAGTTGCAATCCAATTTATCAGATTCAAGTAACAAATCTTCATTAGATTCCATTTCTTCATCACCCCAGTTAGAGAACTCAATATCGTCAACATAGACATCCTGCAAACGAGTTCTGGTCTCTTTTAATGCTTCCTTCTTATTTTTATCATCAATATTTTCAACACTATCCTTGCTAAACAGCGTTATTTCGTGTCGCTTTTCTTCATTAACTTGACCAACTGATTCGACATGCTCTGCTTCCAGTAAATGTACAGCTTTCTCCAATGCCTGAGCTGGTATATTCAGTGTTTTACCTGATGCAAACTGAAACCCTTTTAATGCATCGTTAGCTCTATTTTCAGTCTGTTGTACATCCAGATTCTGAAATACCACAGTTGACTGTGTTTCATATTTGTGCATTAAAGTTACTGCTTTTCCAAATGTTTGGGCTGGCACATATAACGACTTTCCAGATCCAGAATTGACTAGATTGTTGGTATTTTCATCCTGCATATTACAGACTTTTTTCGCAACATTTCTATGAAGACGATATTGCTTTTCTGCAAAGGACTGAGTCTCGAATTTGTTTTCACAGAGCAGACTGGTTGCATTTTCTAAAGCTTTGGTTGGACTATGAAGTGCATTTCCGGAAGCAGACTGGAATCTTTCAATTGAATATGCGACATTATTTTGTGGTTTTTCATTGGTCTTCCCCAAAACATTGCTAGTGATGTTCGATGGTTTCCGTTTTTCTACTCCTTTTTCTTCTAAGTTTTCTTCTGAAAGTAGGTGTTTTGCTTTCAGTAAAGCCTGATCTGGAAGCGAGACAGTTTTTCCAGAGGCAGTCTTAAATGCTCCAGAAATATTATTTCTCAAAGAAATACTCTTCTCTGGCAGATTATCTGTAGATTCTGAACCAATGACTGAAGAAATCATGACTGGACAGTAATGTGATCCTAGTGAGGTAGATTTGTGTTCCACAGGCATATTTACTACAGTGGCTTCTTGGTCTAGAGGTTGGATTTGTATATGGACTTGTCTACCAGCAGCGGATTGGATTTCAACACGAGAACTGGTCGAAAGGTTACCTATACCAGAAACGTTTTGAAATACTGTATGAGAACTGGTCGATTGGTTACTCGCATCAGTAGCAGATTCCAATTCTGCACGAGAAATGGTTGAATGGTTACTTGTACTAGCATCTGTCGGTAATTCAGCATGAGAACTGCTAGACTGGTTACCAGGGTAACTTGTTAATGAAGTAGTGAACTCCTCTAAATTCTGGAATGATGAAAACAATTGTAAATCTCAAAACAAATACAGATATTGATATATATATATACAATCAAACTACAGTTTCTAGTTGTTTTCAATGAACATGTATATGGATAGAAAAATATTGTACTAACTTTAAGCAAAATTGCTTGATTTACAAATTTAATGGCATTAAAGTAACATATTCTACAATAATACCTTCTTGTTCATAGATAACATCTTTCTCTCAGAGTGATTCTCTGCTGGCATCGGTTTGCTTTCTGTTTCACACATTACATGATTTGTTATATTTTGCTCAGTATTGTAAGTCTGATTTATATAACGGTTAGTTCCCTCTACAAGTTCTTCTACACTTCCAGCTTCTTCCTTTTTTTCTCCATTGCCTGACAATTTTTGTGAATATTTATTCACAATTTCTTCCAAATGTATAGATTTAAGTAACACCTTTTTATCTTTTTGACCTCTTTCATTATATTCAAAGACCTTTGCAGAACATGCAGTTGATATCTGAGAATCAGACGGATAGCAGAATTTCTTTATCACTAATGTTTTAGCAGGTTTGACATGGCTGTTGTCATTTGATTGCATCTTAGCTGTTCTTGCAGTACATACATTAGGTATCGATTGTTCAGCCACATCACACATTTCGTCAAGGGCAGATGGAGAAACTTGTGAAAATAACTCGTCTCCTTGTCTATCATCAGGCAATTTCCTCACAGGTGATTTTGGACCATCTTCTTCTATCTTTCTGCTATTCCTTGCATAGGACTGAAATCCAAGACAATTTTCTGGTTTTCTATTTTTAACTTTACTCAATTGTTTTTTCACATTTTTCTTGTTCAATACATTTGATTTAGTTGTAGTGAGTGTGGATATCTGAGTTGGTACTTTCCTGCATCCATTCTCATTCCTCTCGGATTTACCATCTATACATCTTGTACTATTTACTTTAGTCAACACATCTGAATCTTTTGTAGCATCTTGATCCTCAGTTCCATGCACTGAATGAACATATTCACCAATACTTTCTTTATCTGATGGAGATTCATTATGCAATTCACTCTTAAAAGCGAGCACAACTTCTTCAAACTGCACTTTCTTGATAAGACACCTCCGCTTAGATGAGGTCTCTGTTCCATCACACTTCTTCAGGTTGGATCCCTGATCCGGTATGAAAGAATACTTTTGTACGTTATCAGAAAACCTCACTTTTTTACAAGATGAGCCTATCTGTTTCTTATTGGATGACAGAATAGACTGCAAGATCACAATAGGAGTAGATACGCTATAACGACAATCGGACCCTTCATGTAAGGCAACTGTAGAACTTTGAAATATTGCACTTTCTTCCAGTTCACGTGATTTTCGTTTTCTGGAAGGAGCTGGTTTTCTCCTTCCTACTGAAGCAGATGGTGGATCGAAGAAGTCAGATAATACATCATCGACAGAACTGCACTTATATCTAGAAGACACAGTTGGAGATTTTTTACTCTTAGACTTGGACCAATTTAACGTGTTATTTTGAGAGAACGTTGGTGACATGCTGGAATCTTCAATATCAGTAAGTACTGATGTCAATTGTTCTGTAGATCCATAGTAAGAAGAGGTATTCTCTTTGTCTCCATTTTGCATGTGATTATTTTCTTCATCCTTGAGATAGACAGTAGGATTGTTCCTATTTTTAGATTTAAATTTCTTTGAACTTTCTGTTGAACTCTCCTTCCTGGAAATCAACCTATTTTTAAAGTTTACTTTCCAATTCTCCATGTGCTTTGTTTCTGTAAACTTTTCTTTAACACTATCTGCTTTTATTGGAATGTCTAGTATCTCTGGATTATTTGAAATAGGCATTTTAGTCTGATCTAGGCTGGTTTCATATTCAGCTTGGTTTACGTTTTGGTTGGCCTGTTGCAGATTAGACTGTGACACATCCATATCAGACTGGTCTTCTTCAAATGTACTATCAATGGGTAGTAAAGATTCACCAGTTGTATCCAGTTTACTGCCTGGAGAAAACAGGGCTCGAGCAGTATCCTGAAATTAGTGTTAATAAAAGCATTAGTGAGCATTCTTTCGTCTCTACGAATTAAAGAGACTAAACTACACGAAAAAACCATATCAAACATTTAAATAGAAGAAATCCAGAAAAGTAAATGGAGGTACTTCAAAAAAATGACAATTAGAAAGTGGCATGCTTGATTAAATGTTAGTTGTTTTAGAGATGTAAACTTTCATCATAATTTGCCTACATCACTATGCATTGCAGGTGTTTCAATACATAGTTGTAGAACAGCATCACTCATCTATACATTCCAATATCTCCAGTAGATCCATACCATGCATGAACAATTTACAAAGAATTCTAGAATGTGACACAACCTGGCTAACATATCAGCCAGCATATGAAGTTTACATTGTTAAAAGTGCCATGAATAAGTCAGTAAAGTCAGGGCTATGATATATGGCAAGTTTCATTTGCACATGACAAATATATACAACAGTTGTATGTACATGTACCCCTGACAATAGGAATATATTGCATTATAATTGAAACATTGCCAATCACATTTGTCCAAATCTTTCATCGATGGACAATATGGAAATGGCGTTATCATAAAAGGAAGTCATGTCCATAGGAGTTCCATCTTACATAACAAACCAAATAAAGCAAGTCATGTCCATAGGAGTTCCATCTTATATAACAAACCAAACAAAGCAAGTCATGTCCATAGGAGTTCCATCTTATATAACAAACCAAATAAATAAAGCAAGTCATGTCCATAGGAGTTCCATCTTATATAACAAACCAAACAAATAAAGCAAGTCATGTCCATAGGAGTTCCATCTTACATAACAAAACAAATAAATAAAGCAAGTCATGTCCATAGGAGTTCCATCTTATATAACAAAACAAACAAATAAAGCAAGTCATGTCCATAGGAGTTCCGTCTTATATAACAAACCAAATAAAGCAAGTCATGTCCATAGGAGTTCCGTCTTATATAACAAACCAAACAAATAAAGGAGGTCATGTCCATAGGAGTTCCATCTTATATAACAAAACAAATAAAGCAAGTCATGTCCATAGGAGTTCCATCTTATATAACAAACCAAATAAAGCAAGTCATGTCCATAGGAGTTCCATCTTATATAACAAACCAAACAAATAAAGGAGGTCATGTCCATAGGAGTTCCATCTTATATAACAAACCAAATAAAGCAAGTCATGTCCATAGGAGTTCCGTCTTATATAACAAACCAAACAAATAAAGCAAGTCATGTCCATAGGAGTTCCATCTTATATAACAAACAAATAAAGCAAGTCATGTCCATAGGAGTTCCATCTTACATAACAAAACAAATAAAGCAAGTCATGTCCATAGGAGTTCCGTCTTATAACAAACCAAATAAAGCAAGTCATGTCCATAGGAGTTCCATCTTATATAACAAACCAAATAAAGCAAGTCATGTCCATAGGAGTTCCATCTTATATAACAAACCAAATAAAGCAAGTCATGTCCATAGGAGTTCCATCTTATATAAAACCAAATAAAGCAAGTCATGTCCATAGGAGTTCCATCTTATATAACAAACAAAGCAAGTCATGTCCATAGGAGTTCCATCTTATATAACAAACCAAAAAATAAAGCAAGTCATGTCCATAGGAGTTCCATCTTAATAACAAAACAAATAAAGGTTGTTGGGTTGGGTTTATAACAAACAAATAAAGCAAGTCATGTCCATAGGAGTTCCATCTTATATAACAAACCAAATAAAGCAAGTCATGTCCATAGGAGTTCCATCTTATATAACAAACCAAAAAATAAAGGAGGTCATGTCCATAGGAGTTCCATCTTATATAACAAACAAATAAAGCAAGTCATGTCCATAGGAGTTCCATCTTATATAACAAACCAAACAAATAAAGCAAGTCATGTCCATAGGAGTTCCATCTTATATAACAAACCAAACAAATAAAGCAAGTCATGTCCATAGGAGTTCCATCTTACATAACAAAACAAATAAAGCAAGTCATGTCCATAGGAGTTCCGTCTTATAACAAACCAAATAAAGCAAGTCATGTCCATAGGAGTTCCATCTTATATAACAAACCAAATAAAGCAAGGAGTTCCATCTTATATAACAAACCAAATAAAGCAAGTCATGTCCATAGGAGTTCCATCTTATATAACAAAACAAATAAAGCAAGTCATGTCCATAGGAGTTCCATCTTATATAACAAAACAAATAAAGCAAGTCATGTCCATAGGAGTTCCATCTTATATAACAAACCAAATAAAGCAAGTCATGTCCATAGGAGTTCCATCTTATATAACAAACCAAACAAATAAAGCAAGTCATGTCCATAGGAGTTCCATCTTATATAACAAAACAAATAAAGCAAGTCATGTCCATAGGAGTTCCGTCTTATATAACAAACCAAATAAAGCAAGTCATGTCCATAGGAGTTCCATCTTATATAACAAACCAAAAAATAAAGCAAGTCATGTCCATAGGAGTTCCATCTTATATAACAAAACAAATAAAGCAAGTCATGTCCATAGGAGTTCCATCTTATATAACAAACCAAATAAAGCAAGTCATGTCCATAGGAGTTCCATCTTATATAACAAACCAAACAAATAAAGGAGGTCATGTCCATAGGAGTTCCATCTTATATAACAAACCAAATAAAGCAAGTCATGTCCATAGGAGTTCCGTCTTATATAACAAACCAAACAAATAAAGCAAGTCATGTCCATAGGAGTTCCATCTTATATAACAAACAAATAAAGCAAGTCATGTCCATAGGAGTTCCATCTTACATAACAAAACAAATAAAGCAAGTCATGTCCATAGGAGTTCCGTCTTATAACAAACCAAATAAAGCAAGTCATGTCCATAGGAGTTCCGTCTTATATAACAAACCAAACAAATAAAGCAAGTCATGTCCATAGGAGTTCCATCTTATATAACAAACAATAAAGCAAGTCATGTCCATAGGAGTTCCATCTTATATAACAAACCAAATAAAGCAAGGAGTTCCATCTTATAACAAACAAATAAAGCAAGTCATGTCCATAGGAGTTCCATCTTATATAACAAACCAAATAAAGCAAGTCATGTCCATAGGAGTTCCATCTTATATAACAAACCAAATAAAGCAAGTCATGTCCATAGGAGTTCCATCTTATATAACAAACCAAATAAAGCAAGTCATGTCCATAGGAGTTCCATCTTATATAACAAAACAAATAAAGCAAGTCATGTCCATAGGAGTTCCATCTTATATAACAAACCAAATAAATAAAGCAAGTCATGTCCATAGGAGTTCCATCTTACATAACAAAACAAATAAAGCAAGTCATGTCCATAGGAGTTCCATCTTATATAACAAACCAAATAAATAAAGCAAGTCATGTCCATAGGAGTTCCATCTTTCATAACAAAACAAATAAAGCAAGTCATGTCCATAGGAGTTCCGTCTTATAACAAACCAAATAAAGCAAGTCATGTCCATAGGAGTTCCATCTTACATAACAAAACAAATAAAGCAAGTCATGTCCATAGGAGTTCCGTCTTATAACAAACCAAATAAAGCAAGTCATGTCCATAGGAGTTCCATCTTATATAACAAAACAAATAAATAAAGCAAGTCATGTCCATAGGAGTTCCATCTTATATAACAAAACAAATAAATAAAGCAAGTCATGTCCATAGGAGTTCCATCTTATATAACAAAACAAATAAAGGAGGTCATGTCCATAGGAGTTCCATCTTATATAACAAACCAAACAAATAAAGGAAGTCATGTCCATAGGAGTTCCATCTTATATAACAAAACAAATAAAGGAGGTCATGTCCATAGGAGTTCCATCTTATATAACAAACCAAATAAAGCAAGTCATGTCCATAGGAGTTCCATCTTATATAACAAACCAAATAAAGCAAGTCATGTCCATAGGAGTTCCATCTTATATAACAAACCAAACAAATAAAGCAAGTCATGTCCATAGGAGTTCCATCTTATATAACAAACCAAACAAATAAAGCAAGTCATGTCCATAGGAGTTCCATCTTACATAACAAAACAAATAAAGCAAGTCATGTCCATAGGAGTTCCGTCTTATAACAAACCAAATAAAGCAAGTCATGTCCATAGGAGTTCCGTCTTATATAACAAACCAAACAAATAAAGCAAGTCATGTCCATAGGAGTTCCGTCTTATAACAAACCAAATAAAGCAAGTCATGTCCATAGGAGTTCCATCTTATATAACAAACCAAATAAAGCAAGGAGTTCCATCTTATATAACAAACCAAATAAAGCAAGTCATGTCCATAGGAGTTCCATCTTATATAACAAACCAAATAAAGCAAGTCATGTCCATAGGAGTTCCATCTTATATAACAAACCAAATAAAGCAAGTCATGTCCATAGGAGTTCCATCTTATATAACAAACAAATAAAGCAAGTCATGTCCATAGGAGTTCCGTCTTATATAACAAACCAAACAAATAAAGCAAGTCATGTCCATAGGAGTTCCATCTTATATAACAAACCAAACAAATAAAGGAGTTCCATCTTATATAACAAACAAATAAAGGAGGTCATGTCCATAGGAGTTCCATCTTATATAACAAACCAAACAAATAAAGCAAGTCATGTCCATAGGAGTTCCATCTTATATAACAAACAAATAAAGGAGGTCATGTCCATAGGAGTTCCATCTTATATAACAAACAAATAAAGGAGGT
Organism: Archivesica marissinica; assembly: GCA_014843695.1. Taxonomy (NCBI): domain Eukaryota; kingdom Metazoa; phylum Mollusca; class Bivalvia; order Venerida; family Vesicomyidae; genus Archivesica; species Archivesica marissinica. Next base: position 57,075,636 of record CM026399.1, read on the forward strand.
CATGTCCATAGGAGTTCCATCTTATATAACAAACCAAACAAATAAAGCAAGTCATGTCCATAGGAGTTCCATCTTATATAACAAACCAAACAAATAAAGCAAGTCATGTCCATAGGAGTTCCGTCTTATATAACAAACCAAACAAATAAAGCAAGTCATGTCCATAGGAGTTCCATCTTATATAACAAAACAAATAAAGCAAGGAGTTTCATCTTATATAACAAACCAAACAAATAAAGCAAGTCATGTCCATAGGAGTTCCATCTTATATAACAAACAAATAAAGGAGGTCATGTCCATAGGAGTTCCATCTTATATAACAAACAAATAAAGGAGGTCATGTCCATAGGAGTTCCATCTTATATAACAAACCAAACAAATAAAGCAAGTCATGTCCATAGGAGTTCCATCTTATATAACAAACCAAACAAATAAAGCAAGTCATGTCCATAGGAGTTCCGTCTTATATAACAAACCAAACAAATAAAGCAAGTCATGTCCATAGGAGTTCCATCTTATATAACAAAACAAATAAAGCAAGGAGTTTCATCTTATATAACAAACCAAACAAATAAAGCAAGTCATGTCCATAGGAGTTCCATCTTATATAACAAACAAATAAAGGAGGTCATGTCCATAGGAGTTCCATCTTATATAACAAACAAATAAAGGAGGTCATGTCCATAGGAGTTCCATCTTATATAACAAACCAAACAAATAAAGCAAGTCATGTCCATAGGAGTTCCATCTTATATAACAAACCAAACAAATAAAGCAAGTCATGTCCATAGGAGTTCCATCTTATATAACAAACCAAACAAATAAAGCAAGTCATGTCCATAGGAGTTCCATCTTATATAACAAACCAAATAAAGCAAGTCATGTCCATAGGAGTTCCATCTTATATAACAAACCAAATAAAGCAAGTCATGTCCATAGGAGTTCCATCTTATATAACAAACAAATAAAGCAAGTCATGTCCATAGGAGTTCCATCTTATATAACAAACCAAACAAATAAAGCAAGTCATGTCCATAGGAGTTCCATCTTATATAACAAACCAAACAAATAAAGCAAGTCATGTCCATAGGAGTTCCGTCTTATATAACAAACCAAACAAATAAAGCAAGTCATGTCCATAGGAGTTCCATCTTATATAACAAACCAAACAAATAAAGGAGGTCATGTCCATAGGAGTTCCATCTTATATAACAAACCAAATTGTTTTGTTTCACAAACTGTAACAATTTAAGCCATAGAATATAACACACTCTCAATGTTAAGAGCAGTGCTTATAAACCAATGTTAAGCTAGACATACCAACAGTAACAATTACACTAAATCTAACTTTATAGTATGTTGCCAAATAATTGTGACAGATTCATTTAAAATTACTATATGTAATTACAGAGATACAGAATTGCATACAAATCTAACCAAGACAACAGAGTGATACAGAGGGAAATATGAAGACAAGGCTAATAACTACGGTATCTCTATGCTACAAATAGTCAAACCAATAATTTTACAGTCTACATCCATAATGCTGAATTTCGTCGGACCGAACAAAATACTTTGACATAACCGAAGTTTGACATAATGGATATTGACTATTTCCAAAGATGTTTTTTGTAATAGTAGATCACAGCCCATCATACATTTGTCCCATAAATCATTTTCCATGTTGTCATTGTTATACCCTTGACATGGGCACACTTGACAAAATAACTCTGTAATATCGTATTTAATATTCACTAAAATGCAGCATGATGATGATTAAGCTTATTTTACCTTCGCCACAGGCGAACCATGTGGGCGAGATAAAATGCAGCACATGTTTATATATGAAAATGTGATAAAAATAATCGCTGATGTGATAACGGTGCAATAACGGTGTACATGTAGTAATAAACTGATTCTGAAGAATATATATTTCCTAAATATGTTAATTGAATCAAAATAATCTGATTAACTATAATTATTATGATGAGCCATTTGTCCAATGATTAGTTAATTGCCTATAAGTGCTGATAAGTTTGTACTGCTGAAGTGTGACCATACTGTCACAGTAAACACCACGGTAATCTTTATTGATTGCTTGCACAGGCACAGCAATTTGAAAGTCGCATTTCGGTGATAAAGTGGCACTTTGATGACATGACAAGTGTGAATTACTGCACATTTATACTGAAGGGACAAAAATAGATTTAATAAACGAAAAATTCGACTTCATGAAATTCGATATAAACGTAGCCAGTTATATGTAAAATGTTAGTGTCCAACACTGGACTTTGACACGACTTTGAGATAACCGGAGAATTTGACATAACCGACTTTGACATAACAGATGTAGACTGTACATATAGTAGATACATATACAATCTACTCCCGAGGAACGAACATTGATGGCAGTAAACATTTCATAAATAGGTTTCACCTTTGTCTTTGAGGGAGACATCTTTATGTCAGTGTCCAGTGAATCTAAAATATATATACATGGACATAATTATAACACAAATATATACATGTAATATTAGTACTGTGCTTCTAATAAATATTATGTTATGTTATATTTCGGGTTTTACGCCTGCATCAGCACCATTTTGGGCTATATCGCCGGCGGGCAGTTTACCTAACATCACCTTTCCTGGGCAGGCTCCAGCGGTTAACCAGTACTTGGGTGCACCAACCTCCGTAAGAAACTGCCAACTTTTTCATTTAAATGAGACACGGTCTGAGCGGGGCTCGAACCCGTGACCATCAGTGATGATAGGTTACAGTGGTATACAAGTCAGCGACCGTAACCACTCGACCACGGAGGCGGACTCTAATAAATATAAATACGTTTCAGCTTATAGATAGTAACAAGAAATTTATAAATAAATCTGCTAGTTTTTTTTATTTTAAAGTCACACTGTCATTGGTGGGATACCCAAAGTGCCCCATTGAGCACTATTTGACACATGAGCGGGCACTCTGGTATAACCACCGAGCAGACAGCAGACAAGCTGGATTGCTTCCTCGCATGTAAATCACACATGTGGAACTTGAACTGACATCAGTATCAGTTACATCTAGAAATAAAATACTAAGCTAGTTGCTCTGAGTGACATTTCTTACATAATTATTATGTATGTCAATCAAATAAAACCTTTACCAGTAAATAGAACCTGAAGGAGAAATGATTGAGCAAGCATTAACTGGTTGTTTAACTGGACTTGCCCACTTGCATCACATGTAACCAGGTACCGGGCAACACAGCATATACTAGAGTCACGGTACCGGGCAACACAGCATATACTAGAGTCACGGTACCGGGCAACACAGCATATACTAGAGTCACGGTACCGGGCAACACAGCATATACTAGAGTCACGGTACCGGGCAACACAGCATATACTAGAGTCACGGTACCGGGCAACACAGCATATACTAGAGTCACAGTACCGGGCAACACAGCATATACTAGAGTCACGGTACCGGGCAACACAGCATATACTAGAGTCACGGTACCGGGCAACACAGCATATACTAGAGTCACAGTACCGGGCAACACAGCATATACTAGAGTCACGGTACCGGGCAACACAGCATATACTAGAGTCACAGTACCGGGCAACACAGCATATACTAGAGTCACGGTACCGGGCAACACAGCATATACTAGAGTCACAACCTAATACATATATATCAAGTTCTGGGCAAACAGAATATTCATTTACATGCCACCACGTAAGTTCGATCTGCATCGGTTCATTTATAGGCTGTGCTGTATTAATCGTGACAGACATGTGAAACGATGGAGTGATGTCAGGTACTGCTTCCATGTGAAACGGTGGACTGATTGTCGTTTGTATGGAGATATAATAGTATATTAACCTAAATCTCTATGTAGTCCCAGTAATATCCATGGAGGTGGGATAGATATGGCGACTACTTATCCACTGCATGATAGCTAAATGGCTGTCGTTTGTATGGAGATATAATAGTATATTAACCTAAATCTCTATGTAGTCCCAGTAATATCCATGGAGGTGGGATAGATATGGCGACTACTTATCCACTGCATGATAGCTAAATGGCTGTCGTTTGTATGGAGATATAATAGTATATTAACCTAAATCTCTATGTAGTCCCAGTAATATCCATGGAGGTGGGATAGATATGGCGACTACTTATCCACTGCATGATAGCTAAATGGCTGTCGTTTGTATGGAGATATAATAGTATATTAACCTAAATCTCTATGTAGTCCCAGTAATATCTATGGAGGTGGGATAGATATGGCCACTACTTATCCACTGCATGATAGCTAAATGGCTGTCATTTGTATGGAGATATAATAGTATATTAACCTAAATCTCTATGTAGTCCCAGTACTATCCATGGAGGTGGGATAGATATGGCGACTACTTATCCACTGCACGATAGCTAAATGGCTGTCATTTGTATGGAGATATAATAGTATATTAACCTAAATCTCTATGAGGGAAAGGGTTAAAGGAAACCTCAAATAAAGACCAGCAGTTTCTACACCTCTACTTTGATCTCCCACCAAGCCATTATTAAAAACATACACATTATTATAACCTTAGACATGGAGTTTGAGACCACCTGTCTACAAAGACCACTTCTTGCCTTTCCTGTTGGTCGTATATATAGACAGGTTTGACGTACATGACACATGTGAAGTTTGTTGATTAAGAACAGCATTTACCAGTGAGACTAGGGTCTCTGGGTGGGGTAGCTAGAGAGTTAGTCCACAATAGTGCTGAATCATCCACACCCAAGCTGTACACACCACTGGAATCCGGGTGATACAGATTGGAATTGCTCTGTATGATTGGAGAGGGTCCCGGACTGAAAAACAAACAATATAATGCAGTAATGTTTGTTTGTTTGGTTTTTGAAATTTAATGTCGCATAAACATCACAGGCGATTCTCCAGCTATTATTGCAAGGCCGTCGTCACTTTTTTGGCCAAGTATGGTATTTTCAATATTGGAGAAAAAATTATTATTAAGTTTTTCACTTTTGTTTTATCTAACACATGTTGGGTAATGCATGGGTCATAAATAACCTGACTCCAGATAAAGAGGTGCTGAGAAGACATACCTATCACACTCTGGCGCGAGTGCGCGTGTAACGGATTATCTTTTATTGGCCTGCGACCAGGAGACCAAAGGATCGCAGGCCACAGGGTGTGAATTTATTATCTGTAGGTATTGTATTGGCATGTGTTTTTTTGTTAATTGACACACAGCATAGGAGAGCCTGTTAAGTTATGCCATGGTAGGACCTACACTGTCTGGGAATTACTAATTGACATTAATTGACACGTCGAATACATTTATACTTAACTGCTATAAAATAGGTAAAGACTCCAAATTCATTTCATAATATCAAACTAATTCATACGAGATTAAACTAAGAAATGTTACTGTAAACCATGGCGTCCGCATTTCCTCCAGCAGCAAATCAGCCAAAAGGCTTTAAATTTCCAAAACGCAGCTTTGGTCAGAAACAACCGGTTCAAAGAGCTTTTCAGGAGAAATGGTTCGAGTCTCGTGCATGGCTTCATTATGACGAAGCACATGATCTTTCATTCTGTCACGTGTGCCTGACAGCCACAAAGGAGTCCAAATTGTCGTCAGCTAATACTGATAAAGCATTCATCGTCAATGGGTTCTCCAACTGGAAAGACGCGACAGCAGGCTTCAAGAACTGCCATCGTGAGGCTGTAGAGAAAGTACTCACTCTACTGGCAGTGACTAGGGATATTGGTGAAATGCTGTCAGAGGGTCTTGCTAATGAAAAAGCTACACTTATTTTAAACTTATTTATTTTACAACGATTCTGAAACAAATTAATCAAGCTCGTTGGCTCTGATGATTTTGAGAGAGGTGTGGTCCTTTAAACACTGACGTTGGAAGAAAAAACATTGTTAATTTTAAGAAAAGTTGGCATTAATAAAAGGCTAACATACACACTGAAATGCCTCCAGATGCAAGGAAATCGAGTACAGAATCCAAAATAAAATCTCGGGGGAGCATGCCCCCGAACCCCCCTAAAAAAGTCCTACTTTCAGTGCTCCTATATTTGGCCGGTCCACTTTCAAAATGCCGGCGACGGCACTGTATTGGTGGAGGGACCAGCTGCTCCTCTGAGCAGTAATTTAGACAAGGATGGGCACCTAGGTAGAACCACAGATCTTCTGGAAGCCAACTGGGTAGCTTCCTCACATGAAATAATTTGACACCCCAAGCTGGATTTGTATGGTCAATAATAGTAGCAACTAGGTCACGAAATCACCGAATGCAGTAACATGTCAACCTAAATTTTAGCTATATATAATACGACAACACATGAAATAGCTTCCATTAATATCTCATTGTGAAGTAGGTCAATTCCATACATTGGATGCAAATAGCTTCCATCAATATCTCATTGTGAAGTAGGTCAATTCCATACATTGGATGCAAATAGCTTCCATCAATATCTCATTGTGAAGTAGGTCAATTCCATACATTGGATGCAAATAGCTTCCATCAATATCTCATTGTGAAGTAGGTCAATTCCATACATTGGATGCAAATAGCTTCCATCAATATCTCATTGTGAAGTAGGTCAATTCCATACATTGGATGCAAATAGCTTCCATCAATATCTCATTGTGAAGTAGGTCAATTCCATACATTGGATGCAAATAGCTTCCATCAATATCTCATTGTGAAGTAGGTCAATTCCATACATTGGATGCAAATAGCTTCCATCAATATCTCATTGTGAAGTAGGTCAATTCCATACATTGGATGCAAATAGCTTCCATCAATATCTCATTGTGAAGTAGGTCAATTCCATACATTGGATGCAAATAGCTTCCATCAATATCTCATTGTGAAGTAGGTCAATTCCATACATTGGATGCAAATAGCTTCCATCAATATCTCATTGTGAAGTAGGTCAATTCCACACATTGGATGCAAATAGCTTCCATCAATATCTCATTGTGAAGTAGGTCAATTCCACACATTGGATGCAAATAGCTTCCATCAATATCCCATTGTGAAGTAGGTCAATTCCACACATTGAATGCTGAACATGAAATAGCTTCCATTAATATCTCATTGTGGAGTAAGTCAATTATATATATACAAATACTTTATAAACAAAGCAGTCAATGCATACAAACCTACCAGTAAGATTATGTAGGTTCTGTTTGAAGGCCAATCAAATCAGTCCTTGCATACAATACTAAGATCAACTAATGGCTTTTCCAAACTATTTGAAGGCCAATCAAAGCAGTCCTTGCATACAAACCTGAGACCAAGTAATGGCTTCTCCCAATCTCCTGAATGTGGAGTTCTGAGTTGAGCATTAAAATTCTCTTCATGTTCACAGTAAGGAAGTGGACTGCTGTGTCTTAATCCAACTGGTGAGGATCCAACTGAAAATATTTCAATGTACAACACTGCTCTTATATATTGTGGTCAGACAAATCTCAAATTGAAATACAAAAAGTGGTCTTTGTTGACATCTAGATAATTGGCACTGATAATTGCTTGAAGGGAGATCAATTTACCATTACTAAGGTAGTCAGGATGTGTATTCCTAGTATGTATGTATGTTCAATTAATGTCAAACACCTAGCGGGGTCCTAGACATGTTTTCCTGGGCAGGCTGAGCAAACCAAAGCGATTAACCATTACTAAGCAATGTGTGTGAGGTGCCTTGCTCAATGACACAATAAACGTGGCCTGACCGAGTATCGAACAAGGGACAGTCAGATTCCAAATCCGACACTCTACCACTGGACGACGGACGCAACCAGTATACCAAACACATAAAACATGTCCCAGACTGTTAAAACAATAAAGGCATTTGGGTGAGTGTGTACCGGTAGATGTGTGAGTGAATGAAAACGTACGATAGATGTGTGAGTGAATGAATTAAAACGTACGGTAGATGTGTGTGTGAGTGAATGAAAACATACGATAGATGTGTGAGTGAATGAATTAAAACGTACGATAGATGTGTGTGTGAGTGAATGAAAACATACGATAGATGTGTGAGTGAGTGAATGAAAATGTACGGTAGATGTGTGAGTGAATGAATGAAGACGTACGGTAGATGTGTGAGTGAATGAATGAAACGTACGGTAAATGTGTGAGTGAGTGAGTGAATGAAACGTACGGTAGATGTGTGAGTGAGTGAATGAAAACGTTCGGTAGATGTGTGAGTGAGTGAATGAAATGTACGGTAGATGTGTGAGTGAGTGAATGAAACGTACGGTAGATGTGTGAGTGAGTGAATGAAACATACGGTAGATGTGTGAGTGAGTGAATGAAAACATACAGTAGATGTGTGAGTGAGTGAATGAAACGTACGGTAGATGTGTGAGTGAGTGAATGAAACATACGGTAGATGTGTGAGTGAGTGAATGAAAACATACAGTAGATGTGAATGAAGACGTACGGTAGATGTGTGAGTGAGTGAATGAAACGTACGGTAGATGTGTGAGTGAGTGAATGAAACGTACGGTAGATGTGTGAGTGAGTGAATGAAACGTACGGTAGATGTGTGAGTGAGTGAATGAAACATACGGTAGATGTGTGAGTGAGTGAATGAAAACATACAGTAGATGTGTGAATGAATGAAGACGTACGGTAGATGTGTGAGTGAGTGAATGAAGATGTACGGTAGATGTGTGAGTGAATGAACACGTACGGTAGATGTGAATGAAAACGTACGGTAGATGTGTGAGTGAGTGAATGAAAACATACAGTAGATGTGTGAGTGAATGAAACGTACGGTAGATGTGTGAGTGAGTGAATGAAAACATACAGTAGATGTGAATGAAGACGTACGGTAGATGTGTGAGTGAGTGAATGAAACGTACGGTAGATGTGTGAGTGAGTGAATGAAACGTACGGTAGATGTGTGAGTGAGTGAATGAAACGTACGGTAGATGTGTGAGTGAGTGAATGAAACATACGGTAGATGTGTGAGTGAGTGAATGAAAACATACAGTAGATGTGTGAGTGAATGAATGAATGAAGACGTACGGTAGATGTGTGAGTGAGTGAATGAAGATGTACGGTAGATGTGTGAGTGAGTGAATGAACACGTACGGTAGATGTGAATGAAAACGTACGGTAGATGTGTGAGTGAGTGAATGAAAACATACAGTAGATGTGTGAGTGAATGAAACGTACGGTAGATGTGTGAGTGAGTGAATGAAAACATACAGTAGATGTGTGAGTGAATGAATGAAGACGTACGGTAGATGTGTGAGTGAGTGAATGAAAACATACAGTAGATGTGTGAGTGAATGAATGAAGACGTACGGTAGATGTGTGAGTGAGTGAATGAAGATGTACGGTAGATGTGTGAGTGAGTGAATGAAGATGTACGGTAGATGTGTGAGTGAGTGAATGAAGATGTACGGTAGATGTGTGAGTGAGTGAATCAAGATGTACGGTAGATGTGTGAGTGAGTGAATGAAGACGTACGGTAGATGTGTGAATGAGTGAATGAAGATGTACGGTAGATGTGAGTGAGTGAATGAAAACGTACGGTAGATGTGTGAGTGAGTGAATCAAGACGTACGGTAGATGTGTGAGTGAGTGAATGAAACGTACGGTAGATGTGTGAGTGAGTGAATAAACATGTACGGTAGATGTGTGAGTGAGTGAATGAAGATGTACGGTAGAAGTGTGAGTGAGTGAATCAAGACGTACGGTAGATGTGTGTGTGAGTGAATGAAAACATACGATAGATGTGTGAGTGAATGAATTAAAACGTACGATAGATGTGTGTGTGAGTGAATGAAAACATACGATAGATGTGTGAGTGAGTGAATGAAAATGTACGGTAGATGTGTGAGTGAATGAATGAAGACGTACGGTAGATGTGTGAGTGAATGAATGAAACGTACGGTAAATGTGTGAGTGAGTGAGTGAATGAAACGTACGGTAGATGTGTGAGTGAGTGAATGAAAACGTTCGGTAGATGTGTGAGTGAGTGAATGAAATGTACGGTAGATGTGTGAGTGAGTGAATGAAACGTACGGTAGATGTGTGAGTGAGTGAATGAAACATACGGTAGATGTGTGAGTGAGTGAATGAAAACATACAGTAGATGTGTGAGTGAGTGAATGAAACGTACGGTAGATGTGTGAGTGAGTGAATGAAACATACGGTAGATGTGTGAGTGAGTGAATGAAAACATACAGTAGATGTGAATGAAGACGTACGGTAGATGTGTGAGTGAGTGAATGAAACGTACGGTAGATGTGTGAGTGAGTGAATGAAACGTACGGTAGATGTGTGAGTGAGTGAATGAAACGTACGGTAGATGTGTGAGTGAGTGAATGAAACATACGGTAGATGTGTGAGTGAGTGAATGAAAACATACAGTAGATGTGTGAGTGAATGAATGAATGAAGACGTACGGTAGATGTGTGAGTGAGTGAATGAAGATGTACGGTAGATGTGTGAGTGAGTGAATGAACACGTACGGTAGATGTGAATGAAAACGTACGGTAGATGTGTGAGTGAGTGAATGAAAACATACAGTAGATGTGTGAGTGAATGAAACGTACGGTAGATGTGTGAGTGAGTGAATGAAAACATACAGTAGATGTGAATGAAGACGTACGGTAGATGTGTGAGTGAGTGAATGAAACGTACGGTAGATGTGTGAGTGAGTGAATGAAACGTACGGTAGATGTGTGAGTGAGTGAATGAAACGTACGGTAGATGTGTGAGTGAGTGAATGAAACATACGGTAGATGTGTGAGTGAGTGAATGAAAACATACAGTAGATGTGTGAGTGAATGAATGAATGAAGACGTACGGTAGATGTGTGAGTGAGTGAATGAAGATGTACGGTAGATGTGTGAGTGAGTGAATGAACACGTACGGTAGATGTGAATGAAAACGTACGGTAGATGTGTGAGTGAGTGAATGAAAACATACAGTAGATGTGTGAGTGAATGAAACGTACGGTAGATGTGTGAGTGAGTGAATGAAAACATACAGTAGATGTGTGAGTGAATGAATGAAGACGTACGGTAGATGTGTGAGTGAGTGAATGAAAACATACAGTAGATGTGTGAGTGAATGAATGAAGACGTACGGTAGATGTGTGAGTGAGTGAATGAAGATGTACGGTAGATGTGTGAGTGAGTGAATGAAGATGTACGGTAGATGTGTGAGTGAGTGAATGAAGATGTACGGTAGATGTGTGAGTGAGTGAATCAAGATGTACGGTAGATGTGTGAGTGAGTGAATGAAGACGTACGGTAGATGTGTGAATGAGTGAATGAAGATGTACGGTAGATGTGAGTGAGTGAATGAAAACGTACGGTAGATGTGTGAGTGAGTGAATCAAGACGTACGGTAGATGTGTGAGTGAGTGAATGAAACGTACGGTAGATGTGTGAGTGAGTGAATAAACATGTACGGTAGATGTGTGAGTGAGTGAATGAAGATGTACGGTAGAAGTGTGAGTGAGTGAATCAAGACGTACGGTAGATGTGTGAGTGAGTGAATGAAGATGTATGGTAGATGTGTGAGTGAGTGAATGAAGATGTACGGTAGAAGTGTGAGTGAGTGAATCAAGACGTACGGTAGATGTGTGAGTGAGTGAATGAAGATGTACGGTAGAAGTGTGAGTGAGTGAATCAAGACGTACGGTAGATGTGTGAGTGAGTGAATGAAGACGTACGGTAGATGTGTGAGTGAATGAAGATGTACGGTAGATGTGTGAATGAGTGAATGAAACGTACGGTAGATGTGTGAGTGAGTGAATGAAAACGTACGGTAGATGTGTGAGTGAATGAATGAAGACGTACGGTAGATGTGTGAGTGAATGAATGAAGATGTACGGTAGATGTGTGAGTGAATGAAGATGTACGGTAGATGTGTGAGTGAGTGAATCAAGACGTACGGTAGATGTGTGAGTGAATGAAGACGTACGGTAGATGTGTGAGTGAATGAATGAAACGTACGGTAGATGTGTGAGTGAGTGAATAAACATGTACGGTAGATGTGTGAGTGAGTGAATGAAGACGTACGGTAGATGTGTGAGTGAATGAAGACGTACGGTAGATGTGTGAGTGAATGAAGATGTACGGTAGATGTGTGAGTGAATGAAGATGTACGGTAGATGTGTGAGTGAATGAAGATGTACGGTAGATGTGTGAGTGAGTGAATGAAGATGTACGGTAGATGTGTGAGTGAATGAAGATGTACGGTAGATGTGTGAATGAGTGAATGAAGACGTACGGTAGATGTGTGAGTGAGTGAATGAAGACGTACGTTAGATGTGTGAGTGAATGAATGAAGACGTACGGTAGATGTGTGAGTGAGTGAATGAAGACGTACGGTAGATGTGTGAATGAGTGAATGAAGACGTACGGTAGAAGTGTGAGTGAATGAATGAAGACGTACGGTAGAAGTGTGAGTGAGTGAATGAAGACGTACGGTAGATGTGTGAGTGAATGAATGAAGACGTACGGTAGATGTGTGAGTGAGTGAATGAAGATGTACGGTAGATGTGTGAGTGAATGAAGATGTACGGTAGATGTGCGAGTGAATGAATGAACACGTACGGTAGATGTGTGAGTGAGTGAATGAAGATGTACGGTAGATGTGTGAGTGAATGAAGATGTACGGTAGATGTGTGAGTGAGTGAATGAAGATGTACGGTAGATGTGTGAGTGAATGAAGATGTACGGTAGATGTGTGAATGAGTGAATGAAGACGTACGGTAGATGTGTGAGTGAGTGAATGAAGACGTACGGTAGATGTGTGAGTGAATGAATGAAGACGTACGGTAGATGTGTGAGTGAGTGAATGAAGACGTACGATAGATGTGTGAGTGAGTGAATGAAGACGTACGGTAGATGTGTGAATGAGTGAATGAAGACGTACGGTAGATGTGTGAGTGAGTGAATGAAGATGTACGGTAGATGTGTGAGTGAGTGAATGAAGACGTACGGTAGATGTGTGAGTGAGTGAATGAAGATGTACGGTAGATGTGTGAGTGAGTGAATGAAGACGTACGGTAGATGTGTGAGTGAGTGAATGAAGTGTGAGTGAATGAAACGTACGGTAGATGTGTGAGTGAGTGAATGAAAACGTAGATGTGAATGAAGACGTACGGTAGATGTGTGAGTGAGTGAATGTACGGTAGATGTGTGAGTGAGTGAATGAAACGTACGGTAGATGTGTGAGTGAGTGAATGAAACACGTAGATGTGTAGAGTGAATGAAACGGTAGATGTGTGAGTGAGTGAATGAAAACATACAGTAGATGTGTGAGTGAATGAATGACGTACGGTAGATGTGTGAGTGAGTGAATGAAGATGTACGGTAGATGTGTGAGTGAGTGAATGAACACGTACGGTAGATGTGAATGAAAACGTACGGTAGATGTGTGAGTGAGTGAATGAAAACATACAGTAGATGTGTGAGTGAATGAAACGTACGGTAGATGTGTGAGTGAGTGAATGAAAACATACAGTAGATGTGTGAGTGAATGAATGAAGACGTACGGTAGATGTGTGAGTGAGTGAATGAAAACATACAGTAGATGTGTGAGTGAATGAATGAAGACGTACGGTAGATGTGTGAGTGAGTGAATGAAGATGTACGGTAGATGTGTGAGTGAGTGAATGAAGATGTACGGTAGATGTGTGAGTGAGTGAATGAAGATGTACGGTAGATGTGTGAGTGAGTGAATCAAGATGTACGGTAGATGTGTGAGTGAGTGAATGAAGACGTACGGTAGATGTGTGAATGAGTGAATGTGTACGGTAGATGTGAGTGAGTGAATGAAAACGTACGGTAGATGTGTGAGTGAGTGAATCAAGACGTACGGTAGATGTGTGAGTGAGTGAATGAAACGTACGGTAGATGTGTGAGTGAGTGAATAAACATGTACGGTAGATGTGTGAGTGAGTGAATGAAGATGTACGGTAGAAGTGTGAGTGAGTGAATCAAGACGTACGGTAGATGTGTGTGTGAGTGAATGAAAACATACGATAGATGTGTGAGTGAATGAATTAAAACGTACGATAGATGTGTGTGTGAGTGAATGAAAACATACGATAGATGTGTGAGTGAGTGAATGAAGATGTACGGTAGATGTGTGAGTGAATGAAGACGTACGGTAGATGTGTGAGTGAATGAATGAAACGTACGGTAAATGTGTGAGTGAGTGAGTGAATGAAACGTACGGTAGATGTGTGAGTGAGTGAATGAAAACGTTCGGTAGATGTGTGAGTGAGTGAATGAAATGTACGGTAGATGTGTGAGTGAGTGAATGAAACGTACGGTAGATGTGTGAGTGAGTGAATGAAACATACGGTAGATGTGTGAGTGAGTGAATGAAAACATACAGTAGATGTGTGAGTGAGTGAATGAAACGTACGGTAGATGTGTGAGTGAGTGAATGAAACATACGGTAGATGTGTGAGTGAGTGAATGAAAACATACAGTAGATGTGAATGAAGACGTACGGTAGATGTGTGAGTGAGTGAATGAAACGTACGGTAGATGTGTGAGTGAGTGAATGAAACGTACGGTAGATGTGTGAGTGAGTGAATGAAACGTACGGTAGATGTGTGAGTGAGTGAATGAAACATACGGTAGATGTGTGAGTGAGTGAATGAAAACATACAGTAGATGTGTGAGTGAATGAATGAATGAAGACGTACGGTAGATGTGTGAGTGAGTGAATGAAGATGTACGGTAGATGTGTGAGTGAGTGAATGAACACGTACGGTAGATGTGAATGAAAACGTACGGTAGATGTGTGAGTGAGTGAATGAAAACATACAGTAGATGTGTGAGTGAATGAAACGTACGGTAGATGTGTGAGTGAGTGAATGAAAACATACAGTAGATGTGAATGAAGACGTACGGTAGATGTGTGAGTGAGTGAATGAAACGTACGGTAGATGTGTGAGTGAGTGAATGAAACGTACGGTAGATGTGTGAGTGAGTGAATGAAACGTACGGTAGATGTGTGAGTGAGTGAATGAAACATACGGTAGATGTGTGAGTGAGTGAATGAAAACATACAGTAGATGTGTGAGTGAATGAATGAATGAAGACGTACGGTAGATGTGTGAGTGAGTGAATGAAGATGTACGGTAGATGTGTGAGTGAGTGAATGAACACGTACGGTAGATGTGAATGAAAACGTACGGTAGATGTGTGAGTGAGTGAATGAAAACATACAGTAGATGTGTGAGTGAATGAAACGTACGGTAGATGTGTGAGTGAGTGAATGAAAACATACAGTAGATGTGTGAGTGAATGAATGAAGACGTACGGTAGATGTGTGAGTGAGTGAATGAAAACATACAGTAGATGTGTGAGTGAATGAATGAAGACGTACGGTAGATGTGTGAGTGAGTGAATGAAGATGTACGGTAGATGTGTGAGTGAGTGAATGAAGATGTACGGTAGATGTGTGAGTGAGTGAATGAAGATGTACGGTAGATGTGTGAGTGAGTGAATCAAGATGTACGGTAGATGTGTGAGTGAGTGAATGAAGACGTACGGTAGATGTGTGAATGAGTGAATGAAGATGTACGGTAGATGTGAGTGAGTGAATGAAAACGTACGGTAGATGTGTGAGTGAGTGAATCAAGACGTACGGTAGATGTGTGAGTGAGTGAATGAAACGTACGGTAGATGTGTGAGTGAGTGAATAAACATGTACGGTAGATGTGTGAGTGAGTGAATGAAGATGTACGGTAGAGAGTGAGTGAATCAAGACGTACGGTAGATGTGTGAGTGAGTGAATGAAGATGTATGGTAGATGTGTGAGTGAGTGAATGAAGATGTACGGTAGAAGTGTGAGTGAGTGAATCAAGACGTACGGTAGATGTGTGAGTGAGTGAATGAAGATGTACGGTAGAAGTGTGAGTGAGTGAATCAAGACGTACGGTAGATGTGTGAGTGAGTGAATGAAGACGTACGGTAGATGTGTGAGTGAATGAAGATGTACGGTAGATGTGTGAATGAGTGAATGAAACGTACGGTAGATGTGTGAGTGAGTGAATGAAAACGTACGGTAGATGTGTGAGTGAATGAATGAAGACGTACGGTAGATGTGTGAGTGAATGAATGAAGATGTACGGTAGATGTGTGAGTGAATGAAGATGTACGGTAGATGTGTGAGTGAGTGAATCAAGACGTACGGTAGATGTGTGAGTGAATGAAGACGTACGGTAGATGTGTGAGTGAATGAATGAAACGTACGGTAGATGTGTGAGTGAGTGAATAAACATGTACGGTAGATGTGTGAGTGAGTGAATGAAGACGTACGGTAGATGTGTGAGTGAATGAAGACGTACGGTAGATGTGTGAGTGAATGAAGATGTACGGTAGATGTGTGAGTGAATGAAGATGTACGGTAGATGTGTGAGTGAATGAAGATGTACGGTAGATGTGTGAGTGAGTGAATGAAGATGTACGGTAGATGTGTGAGTGAATGAAGATGTACGGTAGATGTGTGAATGAGTGAATGAAGACGTACGGTAGATGTGTGAGTGAGTGAATGAAGACGTACGTTAGATGTGTGAGTGAATGAATGAAGACGTACGGTAGATGTGTGAGTGAGTGAATGAAGACGTACGGTAGATGTGTGAATGAGTGAATGAAGACGTACGGTAGAAGTGTGAGTGAATGAATGAAGACGTACGGTAGAAGTGTGAGTGAGTGAATGAAGACGTACGGTAGATGTGTGAGTGAATGAATGAAGACGTACGGTAGATGTGTGAGTGAGTGAATGAAGATGTACGGTAGATGTGTGAGTGAATGAAGATGTACGGTAGATGTGCGAGTGAATGAATGAACACGTACGGTAGATGTGTGAGTGAGTGAATGAAGATGTACGGTAGATGTGTGAGTGAATGAAGATGTACGGTAGATGTGTGAGTGAGTGAATGAAGATGTACGGTAGATGTGTGAGTGAATGAAGATGTACGGTAGATGTGTGAATGAGTGAATGAAGACGTACGGTAGATGTGTGAGTGAGTGAATGAAGACGTACGGTAGATGTGTGAGTGAATGAATGAAGACGTACGGTAGATGTGTGAGTGAGTGAATGAAGACGTACGATAGATGTGTGAGTGAGTGAATGAAGACGTACGGTAGATGTGTGAATGAGTGAATGAAGACGTACGGTAGATGTGTGAGTGAGTGAATGAAGATGTACGGTAGATGTGTGAGTGAGTGAATGAAGACGTACGGTAGATGTGTGAGTGAGTGAATGAAGATGTACGGTAGATGTGTGAGTGAGTGAATGAAGACGTACGGTAGATGTGTGAGTGAGTGAATGAAGACGTACGGTAGATGTGTGAATGAGTGAATGAAGACGTACGGTAGATGTGTGAGTGAGTGAATGAACACGTACGGTAGATGTGTGTGTGAGTGAATGAAAACGTACGGTAGATGTGTGAGTGAGTGAATGAAAACATACAGTAGATGTGTGAGTGAATGAAAACGTACGGTAGATGTGTGAGTGAGTGAATGAAGACGTACGGTAGATGTGTGAATGAGTGAATGAAGACGTACGGTAGATGTGTGAGTGAGTGAATGAACACGTACGGTAGATGTGTGAGTGAGTGAATGAAGATGTACGGTAGATGTGTGAGTGAATGAAGATGTACGGTAGATGTGTGAGTGAATGAATGAAGATGTACGGTAGATGTGTGAATGAGTGAATGAAGACGTACGGTAGATGTGTGAGTGAGTGAATGAACACGTACGGTAGATGTGTGAGTGAGTGAATGAAGATGTACGGTAGATGTGTGAGTGAATGAAGATGTACGGTAGATGTGTGAGTGAATGAAGATGTATGGTAGATGTGTGAGTGAGTGAATGAAGACGTACGGTAGATGTGTGAGTGAATGAATCAAGACGTACGGTAGATGTGTGAGTGAGTGAATGAAGATGTACGGTAGATGTGTGAGTGAATGAATCAAGACGTACGGTAGATGTGTGAGTGAATGAATGAAGACGTACGGTAGATGTGTGAATGAGTGAATGAAGACGTACGGTAGATGTGTGAATGAGTGAATGAAGACGTACGGTAGATGTGTGAATGAATGAAGACGTACGGTAGATGTGTGAATGAGTGAGTGAACACGTAAAGTAATTGCACATGTATAATCACCATATATATTTATTTCATTAAACCTACAATCAATTATTAGATGCACTTCTTAAGTGTGGTGACAAAAATGTGTATTTTACTACGAAGCTGTGATAGCGCAGTGGTAGCGTGTTCGCTTCTGGTGTGAAAAGCCTGGAGTTCATGCCCAACTGTAGCCGTTAAGAATGTGGCCGTAAGCAGGGCACATGAATTCTACATTGCCTCTTCTCTCTCCCTCATGGCGATGGAGTTAAGCAGGAATGAGGTCTCGAGAGCGATTAATCTAATGTTGCAAGAACTTGTTTCACAATCAAGCTAATAGACTAAACTAAGATATTCTAAACTAAGATATTCTAAACTAAGATATTCGCTTTAGACGCCATCCAAATTTCACTTGGTAAGCCGTCATAAACAGAACAAAGTTTTGAGCTCTTTCACACATTTCAAATAACCTGTTTGTTGATTATGTATGAGTCGGGTGATTGAGTCAACAAGTGAGTGAACAAATGAATAGTAAGTATATGCTACCTATTGAGTCTTATATAAAAACAAAATTATTTTTTAATGGCAAGAAGGCAGGGCTAATGGGCGTGGTTAAAAATGATTGATGCCATTCCGCTCTTAAAAAACCTAACCCGGTTACTATCCCCTTAGAGTAATATTTCAGGCAGGTACCTGCGTAGACCAACGACCATCCGCTGGATAGCTTCCACATTAATTTTGAAAGAATTTGACATTCCAAGTGGGATTCAAACATACAGACAGGCATACAGTGGTGACAGGCAACGACCGTAGCCACTCTTCTATGGAGGCCCCTGTTTACTACAATACAACAATTAAAACTGACCTGTTTACTACAATACAACGATTAAACTGACTTGTTTACTACAATACAACGATTAAACTGACCTGTTTACTACAATACAACGATTAAACTGACTTGTTTACTACAATACAACGATTAAACTGACCTGTTTACTACAATACAACGATTAAACTGACTTGTTTACTACAATACAACGATTAAACTGACCTGTTTACTACAATACAACGATTAAACTGACTTGTTTACTACAATACAACGATTAAACTGACCTGTTTACTACAATACAACGATTAAACTGACTTGTTTACTACAATACAACGATTAAACTGACCTGTTTACTACAATACAACGATTAAACTGACTTGTTTACTACAATACAACGATTAAACTGACCTGTTTACTACAATACAACGATTAAACTGACTTGTTTACTACAATACAACGATTAAACTGACCTGTTTACTACAATACAACGATTAAACTGACTTGTTTACTACAATACAACGATTAAACTGACCTGTTTACTACAATACAATGATTAAACTGACCTGTTTACTACAATACAATGATTAAACTGACCTGTTTACTACAATACAATGATTAAACTGACCTGTTTACTACAATACAACGATTAAACTGACTTGTTTACTACAACAGTCTGCGAAATTAGCCGGGTGCCCGATGCCCGAGACGTGTAGAAATCGGGACGGACGTGTCAATTTTGCAATCTCACATGCCCGATGTTTTTGTTTTTTTTAAATTATTATTTTTTATATTATTAATTGGGGTTTTACCCGGGACTCGAACCACCGCGGTGAGAGGTTAGTGATCTCACAGTCAGCGCTTTAGACCACGGAGGCCCCTGTAATAAACTGGACAGTAGAAATGTTTTTCTAAATTCTTTACAATTACGAATTGTTTACACCGGAATTGAAAGTCGTCTATAAGCGGACAGGTGTAAATTTGTGTTTTCGCTTACTGACATCTCGGCCCTATGACGAATCGGCCGATCGATGCATTATATCATCAAATTTGGTAAAAAAAAATCACGTGTCGTGTCGCTCAGTACGAAATCTATAATTCTGGGGTGAAACGACCCACCTCCAGACTATTTTCACACATTCTGCCCGATATCTATGTTTATGGCGAAACAACCCGGTGCGAACGGGAATTAGGGCGAAACGATCCGATACCGCTTAGGTCATTTCCTGTTAACAAATGAAAACAACTGCATGGAAACATGTCGGGTTTCTTGCGATATGTCGAGGGCGCAAAGCCGGGGAAGACACGGCCATCTGAACAACAGGCGTCATCAAAAACAGAGTATGAAGCAAAAAGAAAACGTAGCTTCCAGCCGCATTGGTTGAACAATCGTTAAATATTAATAATAATAAAACATTAGTTTGTCTTTATACATTGTTTACTCATATGGCCATATTATAAGTATTACTAATAAATGCATGATATGCCACATTATGTTACATATACTACTATACATTTAACCGGCAATAAGCGGGTAAAATTCTGCAAATATATGGGCACCTAGAAGTTCATTCGGGCAAGTAAATTTTTCAAGCCACAATTTTTCAAGTCTCAAAATGTTTTTCGTGAAGACTGCTACAATACAACGATTAAAGTGACTTGTTTACTACAATACAACGATTAAACTGACTTGTTTACTACAATACAATGATTAAACTGACCTGTTTACTACAATACAACGATTAAACTGACTTGTTTACTACAATACAACGATTAAACTGACCTGTTTACTACAATACAACGATTAAACTGACTTGTTTACTACAATACAACGATTAAACTGACTTGTTAGTTGATTGTGTATCAGCTGACTGATTGTTGGTGAATGTGTAGGACTATCAATCACGGACCATACGGAGTTCACTCCGTTATACTTCCTGCATTGTATCTGGTGCACCGTCAATTCTTCAAACCAAGTCTCATGACTTTGCCCAAGAACTGAAATATTTACAAACAGTAGTAAGGGCGTGGTTGTGAGTGCAAGCTCCTCCAGAACCTCAGTGGGCAGGGCCTCCGCTGTCTATCGCCACTGGCGCCAATTTTGGCAAAAGTGGCTCCAAATATTCGAAAGTGGCGAATATGTATGGCGCCATGATTTAAGTGACCCGAAAATTCGTTCTTGAGTCGTGCATACCACGAGTCGCAGGGCACAGAAAAGTCGATAACCAGCCCAATCAATACACAGTCAAGATTGTTTATTGCTCGTTAGTGGGATATGAATGACACGATGTGAGAAGATAATTGGGTAAGTATGCTCGATCAATTAGTTAAGAAAACACCTGGCATCATGTATATTTGAAGTGTGCCGTGGATACAACAAATTAACAACAATTACGGCACAATTTTGATGATAAAGACACCGACCTGAATGTTTACAGCACTCGACAAATTCGGCCGTTTTGATTTTTATCAGCTGTTAATTATGCTAGTTTGCTGTTTTGCAAAAGTTTTTTGTGATGATCTCTTAATTACCGTGATCCCAACAAAGGTGAGGAAATTGATTGTTTATCAATAATTTCTGCTTGCCCAGCAGGAAACTCAACGTGCCCGGTGAAAAATCACAACGTTTCATTTTGTGTCTGTGATTCGAAAGCCACACCAGGTTATTAACTTGTCCGTGAACACGTTTTATTATTATATTACGGACTTGTGTCATTGTGTTTTATAGCACAATGAATTATATTTAAGCGTGCTCGACTATAAAGATAATCTATGTTCTCGTAAGAGACAGAGGTGCACTGAATCGGTAGTAAAGTCAATTTTCTGTAAAATTCGGAAATTCCAGATCTATTTTTAGACACGCACCTGTTAAATGAAACTCATAGTGGTTATTTGCCTTATAGACGGGCTTGCTCTCCGCAATAATGATCAATGTAGTACTATGCTGTAATTAGTGTACCAGTCAATTGACTATTACGTTTGAAGTTACAATTTAATGCCTCAGGGAAAACATCTGTCACGGATTAATTTATGGCTTCGGATTATCGGACAATAGCGGCAATCAACAAGGATCAGTCAAGCAGGTCGCATATCTTATCTTACTTGTGGCCCCTGTTTCCACTGTTGAGTGTGAAAGGGGGTTCAGCAGGCAAAATCTCATCAAAACTTGCCTGAGAAACTCTCTGGCAATGCCCACATTTAACAACCTGATGAGAATTTCTATTGATGGCCCTGCAGGTCTTGAGGACTTTGACCTTGGGGGAGCATTTTTTAAGTGGAAGTCCATGAAATCCAGAAGAATCCTCTTTTAACACCTTTATGAGAGATTTTTATTTGTATGACTGTAAAGAATAAAGAATGTATGAGAACACAATAAAGAATGTTGTAAAACAAAGAAATTGAGCCTTTCGTTTGTTGTTGTAGTTTATTTTATATTGGCTCCAATTTTAGCTTATATGGCTCCAAAGTGGCTCCAACTTTTTGAAAGTGGCGACAGAGGTGGCTCCACCTTAAAAAAAGCCAGTGGAGGCCCTGGTGGGGGTCGTATCCTAAGACAAGACAATTAAATTCACATCTGTTCTCTGCTCATCATCACCATTCATTTCATCTAAAGTACGTCTAGAGTGATTAGATAAATGGTGAAAGAAATTACATCAAAAGTATGTCTAGAGTGATTAGATAAATGGTGAAAGAAATTACATCAAAAGTATGTCTAGAGTGATTAGATAAATGGTGAAAGAAATTACATCAAAA
This sequence comes from Archivesica marissinica, assembly GCA_014843695.1. NCBI lineage: Eukaryota > Metazoa > Mollusca > Bivalvia > Venerida > Vesicomyidae > Archivesica > Archivesica marissinica. Next base: position 57,098,373 of record CM026399.1, read on the forward strand.
GTATGTCTAGAGTGATTAGATAAATGGTAAAATAAATTACATCAAAAGTATGTCTAGAGTGATTAGACAAATGGTGAAAGAAATTACATCAAAAATATGTCTAGAGTGATTAGACAAATGGTGAAAGAAATTACATCAAAAGTATGTCTAGAGTGATTAGACAAATGGTGAAAGAAATTACATCAAAAGTATGTCTAGAGTGATTAGACAAATGGTGAAAGAAATTACATCAAAAGTATGTCTAGAGTGATTAGACAAACGGTGAAAGAAATTACATCAAAAGTATGTCTAGAGTGAGACAAATGGTGAAAGAAATTACATCAAAAGTATGTCTAGAGTGATTAGACAAATGGTGAAAGAAATTACATCAAAAGTATGTCTAGAGTGATTAGACAAATGGTGAAAGAAATTACATCAAAAATATGTCTAGAGTGATTAGACAAACGGTGAAAGAAATTACATCAAAAGTATGTCTAGAGTGATTAGACAAACGGTGAAAGAAATTACATCAAAAATATGTCTAGAGTGATTAGACAAACGGTGAAAGAAATTACATCAGAATCAAGCTAAGAGTAGTTCTATATGCTAAACTAATATACATGCAACAATATCTACCAGAAATATATGTATTCAGTACTTGTTTGAAAGAAATAAAATCATTGCACCTTATACAAGTCATACCATCTTAGAATTGGACACCTATTTTATAGGTGATTGTACAAAGACACAAAATCAATTTTAAATCCATTCAAGCCCGTAGTACAAGTCTGGCTTATAGACAGACGTGGCCTAGTAGTTATTTATTCATGTGAATTAGGTTCAATGAGCACATGCTAAGCTTTTTGGCAGTATAATATGCCATAAATCTGCTATATCGATGCAAGGTTACGTATCGATACGTTAAATAAAGCTTCTTGTATCTTGTAGGTTGTGTGATGTTGACCTTTCAGCCAATGACACTGTAAGCTCACTGCTTCACAAGATATACTAATCAGATCTCTTTCAAAACATATACATTGTTTAATAACTATACTATAGAGTAAACAACAAACATACAATCTAAACAAAATGAACTAATATGTAATTTGTAGCATTACCTGACTCTAAATGCTGTTTATCTTGTACAAATGTCAAGTTCTGAGAGCATGATACATTGTCATCCACTTGCTGCAAGTTGAAACTTTGTGGCATTTGTTCACAAGGATTACTGTCTACCTGTGGAATATGTTCATATGGATTACTGTCTACCTGTGGAATATGTTCACATGGATTACTGTCTACCTGTGGAATTTGTTCATATGGATTACTGTCTACCTGTGCAATATGTTCACATGGATTACTGTCTACCTGTGGAATATGTTCACAAGGATTACTGTCTACCTGTGGAATATGTTCACAAGGATTACTGTCTACCTGTGGCATTTGTTCACAAGGATTACTGTCTACCTGTGGAATATGTTCACATGGATTACTGTCTACCTGTGGAATATGTTCACAGGGATTACTGTCTACCTGTGGAATATGTTCACATGGATTACTGTCTACCTGTGGAATATGTTCACAGGGATTACTGTCTACCTGTGGAATATGGGATTACAGTCTACCTGTGGAATATGGGATTACTGTCTACCTGTGGAATTTGTTCACAAGGATAACTGTCTACCTGTGGAATATGTTCACATGGATTACTGTCTACCTGTGGAATATGTTCACAGGGATTACTGTCTACCTGTGGAATATGTTCACAATGATTACTGTCTACCTGTGGAATATGGGATTACAGTCTACCTGTGGAATATGGGATTACTGTCTACCTGTGGAATTTGTTCACAAGGATAACTGTCTACCTGTGGAATATGTTCACATGGATTACTGTCTACCTGTGGAATATGTTCACAGGGATTACTGTCTACCTGTGGAATATGTTCACAATGATTACTGTCTACCTGTGGAATATGGGATTACAGTCTACCTGTGGAATATGGGATTACTGTCTACCTGTGGAATTTGTTCACAAGGATAACTGTCTACCTGTGGAATATGTTCACATGGATTACTGTCTACCTGTGGAATATGTTCACAGGGATTACTGTCTACCTGTGGAATTTGTTCACAAGGATTACTGTCTACCTGTGGAATATGTTCACAGGGATTACTGTCTACCTGTGGAATATGTTCACAGGGATTACTGTCTACCTGTGGAATATGTTCACAGGGATTACTGTCTACCTGTGGAATTTGCTCACAAGGATTGTTTTGTACCTGCATTGTGGAATTTGTTCACATGGATTACTGTCTACCTGTATTACAGGTATCATCTCCATACATGTACACCAGAACCTGCAATTTTAATCGATACAGTTAACTTAAATTCTCACCCATAGTTTAAACATTTTATTATCAGTGAAAGGTAGTGTAAACATTGCAGTTAATTTTCTTGAGACCATAATCTACTAATACTCTACTTCTCCAAACAACAACACAAAAACCAAATAACAATATCATTTATGCCCAAACTTTTGCCCATTACATTCACATTTGTCAGAAAGAGCATAAACATTGAGAGTGTAAGAAGAAGACAGTCAGAGAGCCATATCCTCGGCTGCTTTATTAAATTGGAACAAGTGGCCTAAGAGACAAACATTGTAATACTCTACATATGTAACCGACATTGGAGTCAATACTAAACGTGTGATACTGTCGCTTAGAGTATATTTAACTAAGATTAGTCTAAACATTGATAAAGATATAACGGTAAATCTGAACAGAAGACAGAATTATTATTATATTTCGGGTTTTACGCCTGCATCAGCACCATTTTGGGCTATATCGCCGGCGGGCAGTTTACCTAACAACACCTTTCCTGGGCAGGCTCCAGCGGTTAACCACTACTTGGGTGCATCAACCTCCGTAAGAAACTGCCAACTTTCATATAAATGAGACACGGTCTGAGCGGGGCTCGAACACGTAACCATCAGTGATGATATGTTACAGTGGTATCCCGGTGTTACTGGTTTTCAACGATGTAGTACATAACGGACTCCTATAGGTTTAGAATAGTCATACACTGCAAACAATTTTATGTCACCAAATAAACAATATTTTACCTTTCATTCACAAAAATCTCGAAGAAAACCGATTGTTTACTTTTTGAGAAAAGTTGACAAAATAGCGGTACCTCATTCTCAGTAATCCGGAATGACGTCACATGTTTTCGCCTAACTGTGGAAATTGCATACAGCGCGAGCATTAGTATGTATGCAACAGTTTTTTTTAATAAAACAATATAAATAAGGAAGACTTACTTTAATAATAGGCTTAATTTATCATTTTCACTCAAAATTCATTTGTTGGAGGGCATTATGTCTATATACTTTATCTAAAACACTAATTTAGTTTAACTTAGACAAACACACAGGGCATAAGAAGTCGTCACCCATCCTAATTACTATGACTGGGTGCAGAACCGTAACTGGACCCACCCATCCAACACATCACGCGGTGCTTAACAGAGAATAACTAGGTTTACACAACCATGTATATCAGTTGGAGAACCTCTGTGACAACACATGGACATGAAGGCGAAAAACGGTGAAAATCGATATTATGCATAAGGACCCATTGTGTGTAATAACGGACGGAACTCATAAACACGGGGCAGTAAGACTATAATGACATTTTTATTGCCAATTTCTTTAAAAAATGATATTTATATGGTGACATAAAACGGATATAGTGAAATTAGTGAAAACTGGGGGGTAGGTTTAAAGTTTTCACCGCTAATTTACCTGTCTGATCTCTATGATCAGTTAGAAATAGATTGGAAGTGCACAAGGTATGTTTATTTATAATTCCGGTTACTGGAGTGTGAAATATTGCGTGATCTCTGGCGACTTGCTATTCCCACAGTTAGGCGAAAACCTGTTCTGGGCGAAAACCTGTTCTGGGCGAAAACTCTTCACGCCGGGATATACAAGTCAGCGATAGAAACCAGAACAACATGCCTGTGTCATCACAATCATCTCTAGAAATCTCAATTGTCAAGAGCAATCTGACCTGAAAATCAACTGTATCATATCCCGGTCCAAAATCGCACTGAAAAGGGCCCAGGATATTTACATTGGTACAGTCTATAAAACCCGTGGTCGAGCAATATTGAGTACGAATATAGAAAAACAGACACATTTATATTTAAGTTGACAAACATTATTTTACCTAAATTACAAAATAAATATATGCAGCAATTGACCTTTAATTATTTGAGAATGCATATTACCACATGTTTACAACAGCTGTCAATATATCGCAAGAATTCTGTGTATCTGATGTTTACATTCGCACAAATTTCCCGCAATACACGGAAACACGGTTTGGACACCGTCTGACCCAGATTCTTATAAACAGGTAAACAAACATTAAAACCGTTCTTTATAAAATCACCAGTTTAGCGTATTTTGGCAATATACTACCTTCGACATACTCTGTTTACTTTGGTGGGTTGTTTTGTAACTGTATTATATCCGTATTTATATAACTACTGATAACAGAAGTGAATATTAGAGAGTAAACACGAATTCACGTACTAGTTTCGTCTAAAAAAAACCTTTAGTATAACGATGATTTCGGGTAGTAACTTATTCATCCACATATACTGGGTACTCAAAGTACTGAGTATGACAGGGTGACGCTTGTCGGGGACGGTTGATAAACATCTCATTTGAGACACAGAATGTTGAAAATAACCACATACTAAGGTCAAAAACAGTCCCGAGTGGTAGGCCTACAGTGGCCAGCCGCTCAGCAAAAATGGTAAAGGCTGGGGCTGGACGGTACATAGTATCTATCTATATATCTGTCTATCTGTCTGTTGCCTGCCTACCTACCTGCTTGCCTGTCTGCCAGCCTGGCTGCCTACCTACCTACCTATCTTCCTTTAATGTCGAACCCAAAAACCGCAAAGAAGTTAAAAGTATGAATAGTTAAAAGCCTAATTTAAGAAAGTAATGAAAATAAGTTGTGGTAAAAGTTTAAAAGCAGCTGCGCAGAACAACTAGGGACTGGCATGGTCAATATGGCAAACTGTCGTATTGAATTGCTCTGTGGTAGGAAGATGGACAATGTCAGGAGGGAGATGGTTCCAATGGTAGATTGTTGTTGGAAAAAAGGAAAACTTGTAGTAGTCTGTAGTTGCTGTAATTAACCTATATCTTATGGAATGGCAATGGCGAGCAGGACGGGAGAGGGGAACTAGGTAGTTTTCAATGGGAATAGCAACACGATCATTATGAATTTTATACAGAAGGGATAACCTATTGTCAATACGTCGTTGATCTAGTCTGTGTAGATTTAGGGAATGTAGCATGTCTGTAACACTAGAGGTACGATAGAAGTCAGCCTTTATCCAACGCGGTGTTGTCTCATATACCGCTGGACACATTCATATGGTCTATCAATGTTTGGGTATGGGGCATCCAGATCTCGGAGCCATATTCAAGTTGGGGTCTCACTAGTGTCTGGTAAGCCATGGACTTGAGGGGTTCGGATTTGACCTGGAGGTTTCTACGTAGGAATCCTAATGTTTGGTTTGCTTTCTTAGTTGACCTTTTTATGTGAGTGTCCCACGACAGGTTATTTGAGATATCCACGCCAAGGTATTTGACTGAGGTGACCTACTCAAGTAGGACTCCATGGATTTCATATTGACTGGGAATAGGATGTTTCCTTCTGGTGACGTGGATAACTTGACATTTGGAGGGGTTAAAGTCCATATCCCTCTCCAACTCCCACTCTTCTAATCTCTTAAGATCGTTTTGGAGTGTGACCGATTCATTTGCAGATGATAGATAGACTGCAGTATCCTCTGCAAAGATACAGACTTTGGAACTGATGTTTTGTGGGAGGTCGTTTAGATAGGCTAGGAAAAGCAGGGGTCCAAGTATGGGTCCCTGTGGGACTCCAGAGGAATGGCATCTGAACTAAAACCATTAAGGACAACTGACGAGTCTATTATCTAGAAAACTCTTAATCCACCTTAATGTTTGACCTCTGACTCCATAGTCATGCATTTGAGTAGTACTTTCTCGTGATTGACCTTATCGAAAGCCTTACTGAAGTCTAATAGGATGAGATCTACCTGATGCTTATTGTAGACAGAGGTAACCAAGTCATTGATTAGCATTACTAATTGGGTCACGTATGACCGTTTTTCTCTAAAACCATGCTGCAAATGGTACAGAATACTGTGGTTAGTGAAGTGTTTTACTATCGAGGAGGAAACTAAGTATATGTTCTAGAACCTTGCATAGAACATATGTCAGTGAGATAGGCCTATAGTTGGCGGTTGTGACTTGTCCCCTTTTTTGTAAATGGGAGCAACATTTGCTGACTTCCACTGGGCCGGCAGTGATCCTTCGTTGAGGGGAGGGAGGCCATTCCAATGTCATGGGTTAATATAGTTAATATGGTGCGTGTGCCCTAAATGTTACTAATGCATTCAATTACTTATGTACATTGTATGTTTTATTGATGCCAAGCACCTTGTGGGGACCTTGACATGTTTTTTTGGACAAGCTTAGCAGACATAAGTCACTAACCAGTACTGAGATGCCTCACTCAATGACACTACATGTGCCCCAAACTAGTATCAAACCCGGGACCCTTTGAATCCAAATAAGACACTCTACCACTGTACAATGGACGACACACTAAGTAATTCTCTGAACCATATAACCCATATACATTCGTAGGAACAGATAGTGCGTCTAACTACTGGTAAATTTCAAGATTATGTGACACTCGGGTGTGTCATTCCTATACGAGTAATGCATATTACGTTTGTTTACCTGTTAATCTCGTTTTGGCGAAAGTAGGTCAAAACGGTGCGCATTATATCATAAGCCAAACCGTGTTTCCGTGGTATTAATGACAAAATGAAAGTAAACGAAATATTTTAATTTATCTTTAAACAGGTACTGTCACACATCTCTTCAATGGTTTTGGGCAGGAGTGCGCACCCACACAATTAGTAAGAGGAAATATCAAATACTGTAGCAGTGAGAATGATAAAACCAGTAAAAGCATGGATGAACCAAGGGTAGACCATTCAAATGTAACACCTCCCTTCGAAATTGTAAATCAAAACCTAGAACCATTCTCAAGTATTCTAAAGCAGATTGGAACCAAATAAATGAAGACCTCACAAAGATACACATAGAAATTAAAGACAACAAAGACAATAAAACTGTAAACGAACTATGGAACGTCCTTAAAGACAATCTCCAAAAATCAATAAATAAGAATATACCAACTAAATCAATCAAACACAATGTTTGACAACAAACTTCACTGGGTATCAAATATGCTAAGAAAGAAAATGAATAAATATAAAAAGAAACTACTTAGAAGCAAGCAAAAGCACCACCACAAAAGTGATAGCCTAAGACAAATGAAACAAGAAATCCAAAAAGAACAGAGGCAAGCCTACTGGCAATACATTGAAAATATGATTTATGACATTCCTCTCCCTGAACAGGACAATCCTAACTTCTCTAAAACTCCCAAAAAACTATTTTTCTATATCAAAACGCAAAGAACAGAAAACAAAAATATTGCACCAATCAGAAAGAATGGCTGCCTAGAGTCAGATTCCATAACAAAAGCAAACATCATTAATGACCAATTTCAAACAGCATTTACGCCAGTCACAGATGAACCTATACCTAACAAAGGGCCAAGCTCACATCCACAAATGAAAAACATCAAAATCACTCAAAATGGAATAACTAAACTACTCACAAATATTAAACCACACAAAGCTTCAGGGCCAGACAACATTAATGCTAGAATACTAATAGAATGTAGAGAACACATATCACCTATCCTCACTATCATCTTCTCAAAATCCCTGTCTTCTGGTACTATACCCACCGACTGGAAACATGCAAATGTATGCCCAGTTTTTAAAAAAGGTGATAAACATGATGCTATCAATTATAGACCAATATCCCTTACATGCATCTGTTGCACACTACTAGAACATATAATGTCAAGCAATATCATGAACCATCTAGAATCTAATAACATACTCTATGACCTTCAACACTGCTTTCGAACATCCCGCTCCTGCGAAACTCAACTGACATCCTTCCTTCAATCTATTACAAAATCAAATGACGATAACACATTCAAACAGACATCATTATCATGGAATTTGCCAAAGCATTTGACAAAGTTCCACACAAGCAGCTTCTTTATAAACTAGAATACTATGGCATAAATTGTAACGCTTTTAACTGGATTAACGACTTTCTATCAGATAGGACCCAGACTGTTGTCTTGGAGGGTGAAATGTCAGACACGGTCCCTGTTACATCGGGTGTACCCCAAGGCACAGTTATGGGCCCAATCCTATTCCTCATCTACATTAATGATCTAGCCGAATATATCCAACATAGTACCCTTCGTCTCTTCGCTGATGACAGCATCATTTATAAAGAAATTAAAACACAAAATGACACCACATTACTCCAAGAAGATATTGATTCAGCTGGTAGATAGGAGCAAGATTGGCTCATGAAATTTCACCCCGATAAATGTAACCTACTCAGCATCACACAAAAACGTAAGCCATTTCTCTTTACATATAAACTTCATAACCATCCCCTTCAAAAAGTAAATGATGCAAAATATTTAGTCCTAACCTTGCAAAGCAATCTAAAATGGGACAAACATATTAACTCGATAACCAATAAAGCAAACCAATCACTTGAAAGCAACCTAAAATTCACATCATCTAAAGCAAAAGACCATGCATACAAAGCACTAGTAAGACCCAAGCTAGAATTCTCCAGTACTCTCTGGGACCCACATTCTAAAACACAAAAACATCAAATTGAGACGGTACAGCGACGTGCTGCCAGATTCGTTACCAACCGATACCATAACACTAGTTCAGTCTCCGAAATGATCGACAACCTAAACTGGCCAACACTTGAGACACGCAGAGTTAGATACAGATTGATTCTCTTCTATAAAATAATACACCAAATAGTAGCTGTAAACATTCCCATAAACCTTTTGATACCCGTAGACAACATAACCAGACACACACACCCATATTGTTATAACCGAAATACATACAATATTTGCAGAAGAGAAGAATTATATAAGACCCTGTCTTCCATTCTAATCCTGTTTCTGTATTCTGATTATGCGTGGTGTATGCATTGTTCAATATGTATTATATTGGGAAATAAAATATGTTTAAACTATTGTTATAAACACATCCCTGTCAACAAAGATTCATACAACTTCTCTTTTTATCCAAGAACCGTCATCCAATGGAACTTGTTACCCCTTGCCGCACATGAAGCAATAATAGTTGATGGCTTTAAAGCACTTATCCCTGTTTCTGCCCTCCCAACCATGATCTAAAGCATTCACTCTATGTACAAAATCTTAAACAAGCACTCTAGTATATCTGTCTTTGGACATTCACTTATTTGTTAATTAATCATTGTAAATATCATCATCTCAAAATTCACCAGCGACGACACATAATCCTCAATATTGAGGGAGTGCCGAAATCACCAAGAAGAAGAAGACCCACTGAATATGTGATGATAGCTCAGTTGTAACACGTTCACGTCTGGTGCGAACGTTTGCGCCCAGCTGTTGTTGTTGCAATTGTGTCCTTAAGCAAATTCCACAGGAAGGAGGTATTGAGAGCGATTAATCTAACGTTGTAAAAACGTGTTTTAAAATAGAGGTAAAATAATCAACTGATCAACTTCAAAGAGATACGCCTCAACTGGGGAGGGTTTTTAACACAAACTATAAAAATAGCATATGCCCATTTGTATTTACATTATATACATTAAATATGTTTCGTTACTAGGACAGGAATGCAGAGAGCGACTTGATACTGACTTGAATGTGTACATGTTCGGGGCAGTCACAACAGTGGTGGGCATCATGTTCCACAATGGAATAATTATTGGGGGAAACGAGTGGTGGTAGATATATTCAGGCCGCAATGAGTTTGTAGAAACTTCGTCTAGTTGAATGAATGAGTGCTGGAGATGGCAAATACGAGGCAGGCATTGCAACAAGTCCATGCACAATTCTGTAGAGCAGAACCAAATCAGACCGTTGGCCAATGATGGCCAATGGAGAGATGAAATGGTGGAAGATAAACTGTTTGGTTTTGTGTGGATTGAATGATGAATAGTGAATAGCGATAGCCACTATAGCTTTTTATGTTCATATATTAAATAACATTCGGTGTAATACAATTCGATCATACATTGGAGCAAACTAATATCTTATTAACCTTCCTTAACTAGATATCAAACACATCGCTGGTATCGCGGGGTGTAGTCGAATTATTTCTATGATTTGATCTTTGAATCTTATCACACAAATATATACATCCTTCTTTCAGTAATTGATTTTGACTTCAATCCTTTAATGGCTTTATCCATTCATAGGTTAGGCCTAGTTCATATTACATTACAAGTGGAATGCTGAAAGTGCATAACCCAATCCTCTCCCCATCTACCGAGTCATACTGAAGGGTTTTAGCAACAGTTAGGCAATTTTCGTATCTATTATGCTGGCATCTGTAAGCAGTGTTGGGGCAATATTACTGTTAAACAAAGTTATACATGTATATAAATAAAGAAATTTATTGAAATGTACATCGAGAAGCTCCAGAAATAACGGGTAACTTGTTTGACATTTCACAATGAAGGACAATTTCCTGAGTACGATCAGTTAAAATATGTAATCCAAAGTAGTAGTGTTGCCATTTATTCCATACAATGTTAGGGTATAAAGGAGCTGGCGATGTTGAACTTTATGAAAATCCTTAGCGAAGTCTATGATGATAGCACCCGTGTGTGTATATTATGCTTGTTAGAATCAGTAAGGTTTCGAGCGGAGGAGATGAGCTGTATTCACAAGAGCAGGAATGTCAATATCAACGTGGGAGTCATGACTATGATGTATTATTTTAATCAAAGTGACACAAAATAGTATCGATACATATGCTGAAGTATTTTAGGTTACTCCTATTTTATTGCTCGATTCATTTTGCATATTTATAATACATGTACAAGACATGACACGTTCAAGAAATGCAAACGGGTTGGGCCACAAGTTCTAAGTTCTAGCAACATTAGTTACGGTCTATGTCTATAATGTATAGTCGTTTCTTAACATACCGCTGGTCTTGACACCGATGCATCCAGAATGAGGTAAAAAAACGCCAATTACATTATTTCCATTGGACCAGTGTTGACACAGAAAGGTAAACATGTGTTGATAAACAAGAAATCATAAAGTTAAAACTGTCAAGGTAAGTGGTGAGTAAACTGCTGATGAAAGATGCTTACCTGAATAGCACGATCTATGTAAAATTACCCAACCCCTTTATCTGAAAAAAAATGCTCCAAATGTCCACATTATATATTTATGTTCATTCCAACTTTGTAAAATGGCGGTCTGCTATATGGTATTTATGAATGAAACTATTTTGATCACGTGTTTGAGTTACTACATACTTCCCGTATTACCCAAATATAAGTTCCGAGACGTGCTTTTTCTACTGAATGATTATTTTTCAAAACAGCCCCCCCCCCCCAATATTTTTTTAATAAATTCATGTTCATATCTCTGGAACTTTCTCCTATGGACTGTGCTTAAGGTGTTCTCATTTTTGAAAGCTGGTCAAACATGTGCATGGGTGATACTTACAGTCTTTACTTTTACTTGGAACAGTATGGTCATTATGGTTGAGATAAACAGAGTATGTGGTTTAATCCGAGCTTGAAATTTTATGAGGTCTTCTATAATTCCATTTAGATCTATTTCAAACCGTTGGTGACCTTGACATATTTTCCTGACCAGGTTTAGCTGACCAAACACGTTAACATGTATTAAGCAATGTGTGTAAGATGCATTGCTCAATAACAGTAGTTGCATAGTTACGTGACGCGGTTGAATATCAAACTCTGGATCCATAGATTCCAAATCCGACTGTCTACTACAGTACAACGGACGCCACACATAGTTTTAAGAATATATGTTAAAAGCTTACTAATATACGATCAATATTTATTTATTTTTGATTTTCGCTACACTTCTGCCACCTTTACAGTATGTTCAAGCTCTTAATACATGCGCACATATTTCAATCTTGACAAGGGCGAAACCGAAACTGGCAAGAATGGTGCATTAGATCTATGCACACGTGAACAGTAGAGTGATTATATTGTTACATTCCACACTAATCAATCTTACTTCCACTGTCAGCTAAACAGAGAAATAAAGAATGGTCATGGAATACTATTGTTCCTGTATTCATGCATGAATTGAACTGTATGTAATTGCTTTCGTGCTTATGTATACATAGCCCTGACAACAATAACATTGTTCATACTTGTGTACGACACTGTGAACATCATTATAGTTCATACAGCGCTTATCCACTTCCTTATGTCTCATACTATATATCAGCATTTGTAAACAGTATTAATTTTCATGTTTATCCATACTCATATATACCAGCACTTGTGAACAGGATTGAAATCCATAGTTATATATACAAGTGCTGTATGTATATAGTGCTAAGTGTCATGTATTATATATACCAGCACGTGTGAACAGGATTGAAATCCATAGTTATATATATAAGTGCTGTATGTATACAGTGCTAAGTGTCATGTATTATATATACCAGCACTTGTGAACAGGATTGAAATCCATAGTTATATATACAAGTGCTGTATGTATACAGTGCTAAGTGTCATGTATTATATATACCAGCACTTGTGAACAGGATTGAAATCCATAGTTATATATACAAGTGCTGTATGTATACAGTGCTAAGTGTCATGTATTATATATACCAGCACTTGTGAACAGGATTGAAATCCATAGTTATATATACAAGTGCTGTATGTATACAGTGCTAAGTGTCATGTATTATATATACCAGCACTTGTGAACAGGATTGAAATCCATAGTTATATATACAAGTGCTGTATGTATACAGTGCTAAGTGTCATGTATTATATATACCAGCACTTGTGAACAGGATTGAAATCCATAGTTATATATACAAGTGCTGTATGTATACAGTGCTAAGTGTCATGTATTATATATACCAGCACATGTAAGAAATATTTAATGGCATGCTTATACTAGCACATTGCAACCAGTATGCTAAAGTCATCAGTATTAAATGTCATGTATTGTAAAAAAAGTATGCTTGTAATTAATATGCTTGTAATCAATGTTAATTAATATGCATACAATATACTTGAAATCAATGTTAATTGATATGCATACAATATGCTTATAATCAATGTTAATTGATATGCATACAATATACTTGAAATCAATGTTAATTGATATGCATACAATATACTTGAAATCAATGTTAATTGATATGCATACAATATGCTTGTACTCAATGTTAATTGATATGCATACAATATACTTGAAATCAGTATTAGATGACAGGCCTAGACACCAGCACATGTTAAACCGTGTGCTTATAAGTGGCATGCTTATATACCAGTACATTGTAAACTTATCAATGCCCTGCTTATGCACTAGTATATTGTAAACATGGTTGTACACTTATAGAGATCTTATAAATGTCATGCTTATACACAATACATTGTGAACATTGTAAACCGTATACTTATAATTGTCATGCTTATACACATATAAGTGTCATGCTTATACACCAGTACATTGTAAACTTATCAATGCCCTGCTTATGCACTAGTACATGTATATTGTAAACATGGTTGTACACTTATAGAGATCTTATAAATGTCATGCTTATACACACTACATTGTGAACATTGTAAACCGTATGTATACTTATAATTGTCATGCTTATACACATATAAATGTCATGCTTGTATACCAGCCCTTTGTAAACTTATAAATGTCATGTGTATACACATGTAAATGTCATACTTGTACACCAGCCCATTGTAAACTTATAAATGTCATATTTATACACATGTAAATGTCATGCTCACACTAATACGCACCAGCTCTTGTAAATAGATATATTCTAGATGTCATCATACGCAATAGTTGATGAATGATTGATATAAACGCAGGTGTCAATGGAACATTCCAACACCAAATAACATTCAGAGTGCATTTAATAATGAGAAATTTATAATAACACATTGAAATTTGTCATTTTCTTCTGACTCAAAGGTGAGTTTGTTTAAAAATACAGTATTTTATGCCACAAAATAATAACGGCACTGGATGTCATGAATAAGTGTGGCATGGAGATTCCAATAGCGGTGCCTGGCCACAATGGAAAACATTATTTTCGTTTTATTCTTAATTTCTTGAACAAAATTCAAGATGGCCACAACGTTAAGACCGTTTGTTCTTTGGGGACAGAAAAATGATTCGATATCGTTAAAGATTGACCTTAGAGATGTGACAGTGAGTGAAAACGCAATGAAATGCATTTATTAATGTTCAAGAACGATCAGTTTACGTTGACACTTGAACAGTATCGTTAAAATTGCTATAAACATGATAAATATCATAGTCCTATAAATAAGACTTCTACATATTATTTTTTTCTTTACAGACGGATCTGTAGTCCAGTGGTAGCACGCTGGACTGGTAATCCAGGGATCACAGGTTCGATCCCCCGTCTGACCCTAATAAAATTAACAGTCTTTCAGATGGGACGTTAAACCGAGGTCTCATGTCGGTGCTTTACACCGTGCACGTAAAAAACCCAGAGGAGACTCTGGAATGGGTCTCTGTCTGTATCATTGCACCACCTCAGCCAAATACCTTGGCGTGGATATCTCAAATAACCTGTTGTGGGACACCCACATAAAAAGGTCAACAAAGAAAGCAAACCAAACATTAGGATTTCTACGTAGAAACCTCCAGGTCAAATCTGAACCCCTAAAGACCATGGCTTACCAGACATTAGTGAGACCCCAGCTTGAATATGGCTCCGAGATCTGGTCGCCCCATACCCAAACATTGATAGACCAAATTGAAGGTGTCCAGCGAAGAGCAGCCAGTTGGATAAAGGCTGACTTCTATCGTACCTCTAGTGTTACAGACATGCTACATTCCCTAAATCTACGCAGACTAGATCAACGGCGTATTGACAATAGGTTATCCCTTATGTATAAAATTCATAATGATCTTGTTGCTATTCCCATTAAAAACTAACTAGTTCCCCTCTCCCGTCCTACTCGCCATTGCCATTCCTTAAGCTATAGGTTAATTACAGCAACTACAGACTACTACAAGTTCTCCTTCTTTCCAAGAACAATCTATCATTGGAACCACCTCCCTCCTGACATTGTCCATCTCCCTACCATAGAGCAATTCAATACGGCAGTTTGCCATATTGAACATGCCTGTCCCTAGTTGTTCTGCGTAGCTGCTTTTAAACTTTTACCACAACTTATTTTCATACCTTTTTAAATTATACTTTTAACTACTCATACTTTTAACTTCTTAGCGGTCTTTGACGCGCAACATGTCTACGTCCCCGCGAGGGGTTCGACATTAAAGGAAGATAGATAGAAAATCTAAAATGACTAATATCTTCAGGAGGCGTCGCTCATATGGGCAACCGGTAGCGACGATAAATAAACGTAACACACACAAAAACTTTTCTTTCTGTTATTTCGAAGTCTTATCGTTATCGTCCGACTCCTTATAACGACACTCACATGAAACAACGCGAATTATGTTTTGACCTCGTTTCAATATTTACAATATCCGGTGACGTTATTTTCACCTGCAATGTTTGTAAACATGATACGACATTTCCTAGACTAAAATGTGGAAAGTGAGAAAAATACAAGGTAATTTTTATAGCAATCTGCAAAAGCAGTCTGTTTTAACAACAACATTCAAATGCAACATTGTGCATTACATTAAATAGCCTATATTTGCAACATTGTGCATTACATTAAATAGCCTATATTTTGCAACATGCTACTGCAAACATAACAATTCTTGGTCCGTCTGCTCGGCTAATCTCTGCGTATCGGTAGGTCACGTGGCACTTGATTCACTGTTAGGAAAGGTGTATGCGTTATATACGTTATTGCTGTGATCCCTCTGCGATAGTAAAATAGAGAGCCCAACCAATATCTGTGCAGGCTCCCAAACGCAAGAATAAACAGTATTCACCAACTTCTATGGCCACTGTTTTTATGCATGTACGGACTACTGGGAGTGCTATAAGGACAACAGCAAGGCATAACTTCTAGTTAAATGTTATTATTTTCAAATTGTTCATAGTTATAGTTTACATATGGGTAAATATTCCTGTTTATTAGCACAATTAATTAAAGGCATGTTATACACTCAGTTTTTATGTAATTTAGTGACGCATAATTAATTTTCAGACTAGTTTCAGATGACGTAATATACCTGTAATGAACAGAGCAGATACAGGGGAGTGAATGAACTAAATTTAGAACGTAATTAGTCAACCAATGAAATGCGTCGCTTTAGGTATTTCTCGACTCAGTGGAATTCCCAATAGTGGCATGAGTCGATGTGATATTTTGACACTAAATAAGCGTAATAAGCATAATTTCTCGCGTTGAATATGTAGAAAAGGATCTATTTATACGTATAATACACTATTTACATGAGTTCATTCGTTTTATGTTATGTCATTGTTGATTCTTTGCTTAGATGCGTCGGAACTCGGTATTCAAGGATAAAGCTCATTTTCGCATAGCACTTTCCACCCTGATCCAATGGCGGCATTTCTGACCAATATGAAGCTTTTCGGACATGAACGGTTATAAATGTGTGCATTGGTGTTAAGAATAATCCTGAATATAAGATATTAATAACGTTTAAATATATTGTATTACCGTTGTGCATGTTATTTAGCTGTTGAAATTCTCCCATTTTTTCTGCGCAGTCTTCACAAAAGAATTCCGAATGATTTATTATTTAGTACATTTCATGCGTATGAACAATTGGATATTAAACGAAATCTTATTTGGTTCACCGTAATGGCACGGAGAGGTCAAAGAGGCTTATCACCAATATCTTGAAAACATCCTAAATCTAAACAGTGCTGATACCTCCCATCCTTACAGACCAAACACCAAGAAACTTGATTCCCTCCTTAAGCATTCCACTGTTCCAAGCAAGACTCCAAATCAATGCCAACCCTAAAGCATGAAAACAAATGTCATCATGAAGAAGCTGTTAAAGCCACAGCACTGAACAAACAGTTTCAGTCTGTCTTCAGCTCCAAATCCCCACTAAGACTTACCTTCATTTGTGAAATGAAAATTCAGGACACAAATGGAAACCTGAATGGTCAATCCACGCCAAACATGAATGAGATCACAATACAAACCACCCCATAAGGCTAGTGGTCTTGACCAAATTAAACCAATCATACTTAAAACCCTGTCTAAAGAACTCTCACCTATCCTTGAAGTCTTATTCCAAAAATCCATCAACGAAGGACCACTGCCGGCCCAGTGAAAGTCAGCAAATGTTGCTCCCATTTACAAAAAAATGGACAAGTCAAACCCCACCAACTATAGGCCTATCTCACTTACATGTGTTCTATGCAAGGTTCTAGAACATATAGTTTCCTCCTCGATAGTAAAACACTTCACTAACCACAGTGTTCTGTACCATTTTGCAGCATGGTTATAGAGAAAAATGGTCACTCTTGACCCAATTAGTAATGCTAGTCAATGACTTGGTTACCTCTGTCTACAATAAGCATCAGGTAGATCTCATCCTATTAGACTTCAGTAAGGCTTTCGACAAGGTCAATCACGAGAAAGTACTACTAAAAATGCATGACTATGGAGTCAGTGGTCATACATTAAGGTGGATTAAGAGTTTTCTAGATAATAGACTCCAGTCAGTTGTCCTTAATGGTATTATTTCAGAGGCCATTCTGGTGTCCTCTGGAGTCCCATAAGGATTCGTACTTGGACCCTTGCTTTTCCTAGCCTATATAAATGACCTCCCACAAAACACAGTTCCAAAGTCCGTATCTTTGGTTTAAACATATTTATTCGTCATAATAATTATACACACTATGCATATACATAATTTACACAAATATATTTACAATGACTAGTGGATTGAATTGGAAGCTATAATAGCTTATTGAAATTCTCTCCACCGCATAAAACACCGGTGCAAGATATAGCGATTGATTGATTAGCATTAGATTCAAGATATATTACGGCTATGTTTGTTTAATTTAATAAAAAAGAAGAAAAGAGATAAACAAAACCTATATAATACATTTAAATAGGTATGACAAAGAAAGATAGTACTGTTGGTGATGTACATAACCAGCCAGAGTGGATATGAATGACATGAAATGTACATAACCAGCCAGAGTGGATATGAATGACATGAAATGTACATAACCAGCCAGTGTGGATATGAATGACATGAAATGTACATAACCAGCCAGAGTGGATATGAATGACATGAAATGTACATAACCAGCCAGTGTGGATATGAATGACATGAAATGTACATAACCAGCCAGAGTGGATATGAATGACATGAAATGTACATAACCAGCCAGTGTGGATATGAATGACATGAAATGTACATAACCAGCCAGAGTGGATATGAATGACATGAAATGTACATAACCAGCCAGTGTGGATATGAATGACATGAAATGTACATAACCAGCCAGAGTGGATATGAATGACATGAAATGTACATAACCAGCCAGAGTGGATATGAATGACATGAAATGTACATAACCAGCCAGAGTGGATATGAATGACATGAAATGTACATAACCAGCCAGAGTGGATATGAATGACATGAAATGTACATAACCAGCCTAGAGTGGATATGAATGACATGAAATGTACATAACCAGCTAGAGTGGATATGAATGACATGAAATGTACATAACCAGCCAGAGTGGATATGAATGACATGAAATGTACATAACCAGCTAGAGTGGATATGAATGACATGAAATGTACATAACCAGCTAGAGTGGATATGAATGACATGAAATGTACATAACCAGCCAGAGTGGATATGAATGACATGAAATGTACATAACCAGCTAGAGTGAATATGAATGACATGAAATGTACATAACCAGCCAGAGTGGATATGAATGACATGAAATGTACATAACCAGCCAGAGTGAATATGAATGACATGAAATGTACATAACCAGCTAGAGTGGATATGAATGACATGAAATGTACATAACCAGCCAGAGTGGATATGAATGACATGAAATGTACATAACCAGCCAGAGTGAATATGAATGACATGAAATGTACATAACCAGCTAGAGTGGATATGAATGACATGAAATGTACATAACCAGCCAGAGTGGATATGAATGACATGAAATGTACATAACCAGCCAGAGTGAATATGAATGACATGAAATGTACATAACCAGCTAGAGTGGATATGAATGACATGAAATGTACATAACCAGCCAGAGTGGATATGAATGACATGAAATGTACATAACCAGCCAGAGTGAATATGAATGACATGAAATGTACATAACCAGCTAGAGTGGATATGAATGACATGAAATGTACATAACCAGCCAGAGTGGATATGAATGACATGAAATGTACATAACCAGCCAGAGTGGATATGAATGACATGAAATGTACATAACCAGCCAGTGTGGATATGAATGACATGAAATGTACATAACCAGCCAGAGTGGATATGAATGACATGAAATGTACATAACCAGCCAGTGTGGATATGAATGACATGAAATGTACATAACCAGCCAGAGTGGATATGAATGACATGAAATGTGCTATATATTTTTAAATAAGAAGAAACAAGAACAGAGATATCATACATAAGAAGCACTATTTGGAAAATGATGGAAAAGAAGAAGCTTAGAAAGAAATGTAGAGGAGCGACTAAGGATGAAATTTGATTTGAAAACTGTTATCGTCTATCAAACCGTTTAGATCTCGCGATGTAAGTGTGCACTGCAGTAAAGATCTTCTCATTGTCCTCATTTGATAATGATATGTTGCCAGTCAATATGGTGTGTAATGCACAGGACAAAGGCGAATAATATCATTCACAAGAGGTTGTCGGATGTCATCATATCTGGTACATTGAAAGAAGTATTTGAATGTTGTTTCATGCTGTCCACAAGAGCAAAGACGTGACGGGATAATGTTCTTTGAGAAAAGATCATCACCCAATGAACTACAGTTAGTTCTTAGACGAGTGTGTAGAACTTGTGATATACGTTTACCAAAGTAGTAGAACGGGGATACCTTGTCCAATCGCTTCAGCTGCCCCTTGAAGGAAGGATGCCAGGGTGGGTGTGTCTCTAAGTGACGTAGGCAACGCGTTAAAAGCCCTTGCTGTTTACAGGGTACAAACGAATTAGAGTAAAGAGTTGTGCGTGCCCTTGGGATACGAAAGTGGTTTCTTAAGTTATAGTTTTCATTTAAGGAAGGCGGTGGGAGTATTTCAGTGAGATACGAAGGAGTCAGTTTGGTCATCATCTTGTAGTATAAAATGAGCTTGTGTTTGTGACGCCTGTTCTCGATTGTGTCCCATCCCACTTCATCCATCAGTTTACGAATTGACACTAACTTTGTGGCACCAGTGACGTTCCGGGCGACTTCATACTGCATTTTCTCAAGATCTGTTTTCTCTTGTTCAGCGCAATTGTCAAAGACAACATTGCCGTATTCTAGGATAGGTCGTATAAATGAAATGTATATGGTTTCCAAGGACCGTCTGCCAAGGATGAATTTAAGCTTATGCATGATGTTAATACGTTGATAGGCCTTGGTTAATACATACTGTATCTGACTATCTGTATATGCCATCGTAGATCGATGGAAAAATATAATCCTAGATGTTTATGGCTGGTCACTTCATTATTCATATGCAACGGTGGATGTTGTCTGGCATGCGATTTGCGAGAGAGAACAAGAGATTCGGTTTTCTTGGATTAAATTTAACAAGCCATTTGGAAGCCCAGTTCGCTATCGTTTGAAGATCAGAATCAAGAGTTTCTGCAGCCTCCTGGATCGTCAATTATTATGTATATATAGACTTGTGTCATCAGCAAAGAGTTGGATGTTAGCTTTAATATCCACCACCACATCATTAATAAAGATAAGAAAAAGAAGAGGACCCAGTATTGAACCTTGCGGTACACCCGCACGAAAGTAGTTCTTTGCAGATGATATTGCAGTCTATCTATCACTGACATCTGCAAATGAATCAGTCACACTCCAAAACGATCTTAAGAGATTAGAAGAGTGGGAGTTGGAGTAGGACATGGAATTTAACCCCTCCAAATGTCAAGTTATCCACGTCACCAGAAGGAAACATCCTATTCCATGTCAATATAAACTCCATGGAGTGTTACTTGAGTCGGTCACCTCAGCCAAATACCTTGGCGTGGATATCTCAAATAACCTGTCATGGGACACTCACATAAAAAGGTCAACTAAGAAAGCAAAAGAGATCTGGTCGCCCCATACCCAAACATTGATAGACCAAATTGAAGGTGTCCAGCAAAGAGCAGCCCGTTGGATAAAGGCTGAGTTCTATCGTACCTCTAGTGTTACAGACATGCTACATTCCCTAAATCTACACACACTAGATCAACGGTGTATTGACAATAGGTTATCCCTTATGTATAAAATTCATAATGATCTTGTTGCTATTCCCATTGAAAATTACCTTGTTCCCTCTCCCGTCCTGCTCGCCATTGCCATTCCTTAAGCTATAGGTTAATTACAGCAACTACAGACTACTAAGTTTTCCTTTTTTCCAAGAACAATCTACCATTGGAACCATCTCCCTCCTGACATTGTCCATCTCCCTACCATAGAGCAATTCAATACGGCAGTTTGCCATATTGATCATGCCAGTCCCTAGTTGTTCTGCGCAGCAACTTTTAAACTTTTACCACAACTTATTTTTCATTACTTTCTTAAATTATGTTTTTAACTACTCATACTTTTATCTTCTTTGTGGTTTTTGATGCGCAACATGTCTACATCCCCGCGAGGGGTTCGACATAAAAGGAAGATAGATAGATAGATCATCCTTTATTACCCTAAGGCAAACACTCTATAGCTAGACTGAGCAAACACTCTATAGCTGGACTGAGCAAACACTCTATAGCTAGACTGAGCAAACACTCTATAGCTGGACTGAGCAAACACTATATAGCTGGTCTGAGCAAACACTCTATAGCTAGACTGAGCAAACACTCTATAGCTGGACTGAGCAAACACTCTATAGCTGGACTGAGCAAACACTCTATAGCTAGACTGAGCAAACACTCTATAGCTGGACTGAGCAAACACTATATAGCTGGTCTGAGCAAACACTC
Source organism: Archivesica marissinica (assembly GCA_014843695.1). NCBI lineage: Eukaryota > Metazoa > Mollusca > Bivalvia > Venerida > Vesicomyidae > Archivesica > Archivesica marissinica. Next base: position 57,120,790 of record CM026399.1, read on the forward strand.
TATAGCTAGACTGAGCAAACACTCTATAGCTGGACTGAGCAAACACTCTATAGCTGGACTGAGCAAACACTCTATAGCTAGACTGAGCAAACACTCTATAGCTGGACTGAGCAAACACTATATAGCTGGTCTGAGCAAACACTCTATAGCTAGACTGAGCAAACACTCTATAGCTGGACTGAGCAAACACTCTATAGCTGGACTGAGCAAACACTCTATAGCTAGACTGAGCAAACACTCTATAGCTGGACTGAGCAAACACTATATAGCTGGTCTGAGCAAACACTCTATAGCTAGACTGAGCAAACACTCTATAGCTGGACTGATCAAACACTCTATAGATGGACTGAGCAAACACTCTATAGCTGGACTGATCAAACACTCTATAGATGGACTGATCAAACACTCTATAGCTGGACTGATCAAACACTCTATAGATGGACTGATCAAACACTCTATAGATGGACTGAGCAAACACTCTATAGCTGGACTGATCAAACACTCTATAGATGGACTGAGCAAACACTCTATAGCTGGACTGAGCAAACACTCTATAGCTGGACTGATCAAACACTCTATAGATGGACTGAGCAAACACTCCATAGATGGACTGAGCAAACACTCTATAGCTAGACTGAGCAAACACTCCATAGCTGGACTGATCAAACACTCCATAGATGGACTGAGCAAACACTCTATAGCTAGACTGAGCAAACATGTGTGGCGTCCGTTGTACTGTAGTAGACAGTCGGATTTGGAATCTATGGATCCAGAGTTTGATATTCCACCGCGTCACGTAACTATGCAACTACTGTTATTGAGCAATGCATCTTACACACATTGCTTAATACATGTTAACGTGTTTGGTCAGCTAAACCTGCTCAGGAAAATATGTCAAGGTCACCGACGGTTTGAAATAGATCTAAATGGAATTATAGAAGACCTCATAAAATTGCAAGCTCGGATAAAACCACATAATCTGCTTAATTTATCTCAACCATAATGACCATAATGTTCCAAGTAAAAGTAAAGACTGTAAGTATCACCCATGCAAATGTTTGACCAGCTTTCAAAAATGAGGACACCTTAAGCACAATGCATAGGAGAAAGTTACAGAGATATGAACTTGTTAAAAATGGGGGGGGGGGGGGGGCTGTTTTGAAAAATAATCATTCAGTAGAAAAAGCACGTCTCGGAACTTATTAGTATGCCCATATTTGGGTAATACGGGAAGTATGTAGTAACTCAAACACGTGATCAAAATAGTTTCATTCATAAATACCATATAGCAGATCGCCATTTTACAAAGTTGGAATGAACATAAATATATAATGTGGACATTTGGAGCATTTTTTTCAGATAAAGGGGTGGAGTAATTTTACATAGATCTTGATATTCAGGTAATCATCTTTCATCAGCAGTTTACTCACCACTTACCTTGACAGTTTTAGGGGGCCTGTCTAGGCATACGCACGTGCGTACGCTGAAAAATAAAATCTAAAAAAATGTAAACGATTTTAACTCGAAAAAAGAAATAAAAATGGTCTCGTAGGGGGGTACGATGCTTTCAGGCCCACCCAGAATTACCTAGTAGGCCTATAATGATGACCAATCTGAAAACTTACAAACGTTATCAAATTTCTGTTATATTTGTATTATTAATTTTCCGTTGGCTCACGACTATATGCCAGCAAGATTATCTGATTCTAAAAATAGCTCACTTCCGCAAATTCCCACGGTAGTATTTACACAAACATCACGTGACTTTCATTCATAAAACTTTACACGCATTGTATAAATGGAATAGCCAAAACACGGTGCGCGCGCAGCATAGTTCAAGGTAGGTATATTGCAGAATAACCTGAGGTAGATTTTACTCTACAAGTATGTATGTTATTAGCTGGGTCGTGTTAGAATATAAGTTAACATACAACAACACACAACCTTTTTTTTTTTACCTTTAATCACCCACTTGTGAGTAAATAAGTTATTACTGAGATGTTTGCAATTATTATTCCGTTTTGAGTAACACCATAGGCTTATCTGAGATCTGTTTTGTCATAGTGTCATGCCGGACCTACAATACTATACAGAACTATGATAATACTCGTATTAAGCAGCACTAAAACATTTGATAATTTATTTCATTTGACCAAAAAATCCATTAAAAAAATCCACCCATAGAATCACTACCAGAACCTCACCATTATTGAATATAACGGAGTGACATCCCCTTAATTTTGGCGGAACTTCAGTTCATTTGTTTACATATTTATCAGAGTGATGTCACCTAAACAGTGATTAATACATGACACTGGGTCATCAGACGATATCAAAACAACGGGATCGTTATTGTAAGTTAAATTACCAACATATTTTACATTTCTACGGGCTTAGCATTTTACGATAGCATCGCCTAAACATTTGATGAGGTATCGACAATTGTACTGTTCGTATGAACAAAGCGGTGTCCAAATAACAGAATCTCGAGAATATAGGACCATCGAGAACACGAGAAACAACTATTTAGAACAGTCTCAATGTTTAAAACTCTACATCTTGTTCAATGAAATTCTTTCTCTGTTGCAGATTGATACTGTGAATTTGACAGAAGACAGGTTGGAATCAAGCTTCGATGGAGTAGGTGCTCATGGTCACAGGAAATACAATGTTGAATTGGATTTTTATCTGCCAATTGACCCAGAGGTATAGCTTTATAAGCTCATTTGAACACAAATTGCTTGAGGTTCGTGCACAAGGTAAGGTGCAAATGCATTAATTACTCTGTCTTTTATCAATAAACTCTTATACGGTAAACATTCGAGTAAAGGATTGCCAGAATAAATTATAGTAATTTGGTTTCCAAGGTGCTCCGAGTCGCACCTCAATAAGAGGTAGGGGTGGCAACGAATATTTGAATATTTGTTCGGATGTCCGAATATCTGAATACTATTTCAGTATTCGAATTGTTGGTCATAGAATGTGTGTTGTGTCGCCCGGCATGTGTGATAGCCTCCATCCGTCAGTCAACAAGCAACAGCTCCTCAGAAACTCTAAGCCATATTGCTATTAGCAATTGGATCCATATGCTGTGATTGAAATTGCTATAGCACTATTCACTGACCTTTATAATTAGCAGGCTCTTCAAATTTAAAGCTAAGTTTGTGGCTTGGAAGCTTAAAAATGGCACTGAAAAAATTAACTCCAGCATGACTCCTCAATGTACCAGGTAGAATTCGAGATAATTTGGTCTAAACCATCCTACCAAACATGTCCAAACAGTCAAAAACTAGGTCAGTAGGTCGTTTGAAAGAAAGAAATAATTTTTCCTCTGCAACAAATTGTCAGAATTTGATCAAAACTTGATCTGCAACATCCTTGTAAATGTAATTACATCTACATTTATGTTTTCTAATTGGATTAGTCCATACAGCAATAGATCATGGTGTACAAATAACAGATATTAAATCGACTAAACATGTTATATATTGCTGGATACCATGTCATATTCATGGCTGATCAAAGTGCAAAAGATGCACTTAAGACTGTATAAATTCTAAAATACATCTACCATACACTGATGCTAGACACTCGGTTCTTTCTTACATTACTTCAAAATGGCAAACCACTTGGAATAACATACAATTCAATAAACTGCAATTAATTAAACCAAACATTTGTAAACAATCTTCTGTTTATCACTCCAACCGTAGAGAGGAAACAGTAATGTCACAGTTGAGACTTGGACATACCCGTTTCACACACTCATTTTATTGAAGAGTTGATCCACCATGGTGTATACCACGCCATTCCTCTATAAATGTTGAATACATCTTAATTCACTGTGTAGATTTAGCACTCGTTCGTCAAAAATGTTATACAGTTATGACAATGAAGGAGCTTTTCGACAGAGACGATTTTAAATACATTATTGCATTTTTAAAAGAATCACATCTTTTCCATAAATTGTATAGTTTTACTGGTTTATATACAGTTTTACAACTGGTGTTTTTTGTCATTACATTTTTACTACATACACCTATGTTATCTACATATATTTTTTAACTATCTTGTATACAATATACTGAACCCGGCACGATATAGCCTGAACTGTGATGATGTGCCGTTAAACCAAATACTCACTCACATGTATATTGTGTATACATCTTATAAATCTAGGCTGTCCAATTAGCGCAGTGGTTAGCGCGCTCGCTTCTCACTAATGCAACCTGGGTTCGATCCTCAGACCGGGAAGTATGTGAGATGGTACGGTGGACGCCAAATCAGACAGGTGGGTTTTCTCCGGGTACTCTGGTTTCCTCCCACACAAATGCTTTCATCCGTGCCAATGAGAGTGATTAATATAAGTTGTTAGAACTTGCTTCGCAATCGTTGTAAAATAAATAAAGCTTAAATATTGTGTATATTGTGTATATTGTGTATGCCACATAACTGAGGGGAGTTGGAGGTAAAAACTCATGGAAATCAAATCAAACACAAAAATAAACATGCAAAAACATTGAATGTGACAAAATGACCTGTTTTTAGAGCAGCAAAGTTCGTAGAACAGATCGAGCTGTGGAGTTCAGCATTAAGAAGCAAGGTGAAGAAGTTTGGCCACGCCTGACAGAGAAATCAGAGAAACTTCCATGGCTTAAGATTGACTTTGACAGATTTGCCTTTGAAGACGATGATGAATCAGAGGAAGAAGGGTTGGCAGACAAAATGGCAGCTGATGATCTGATGAAGAAGATTGAACAAGATCTTGCTGAAAATTCAGGTTTTTTCTCTAATTATTTAGCATTTAATCATTTTAGTAGAACATTTGAGGTCAAGTGACTAATGTTGTTGACATGCAATCACTATCTACTCATTGCTGTGGGTTCCAGTATGGCTGTAATTGGATGTTTCTGTGAGAAAGCTATCGAGTTGGTGTGCTATAACATCAGAAATGTACTCTAATGTTTTAAGTTTAAACAATACAATTTCAAAATATTAACATGTTATTTCCGTACAAGCATGTGTTTGCACCAAAACAATATATCCGAATTGATATATTGAGTGGCAGTTATGCCAAACATGTTTACTGGAACATCTGTAGCTTGACATTTTATGGAATACATGTCCAAGCTTGCTTCTCTATAAAAGATGGGATAAATTTAGATTAGGGGGAGACGAACTGGGATTATTGAAAGCGCCATATGGTGCTTGGGCACACTGTAGATATTTATTTAAATAAATACTTATAACTTGGACTTGTTTTGGAACTTATACGATTACGGTACAATATAACATGTGAGATATAACGTCAGTGATTACCTACCAGTTCACATACAGCTTGTGAGATATAACATGTGAGATATAACGTCAGTGATTACCCACCAGTTCACATACAGCTTGTGAGATATAACATGTGAGATATAATGTCAGTGATTACCCACCAGTTCACATACAGCTTGTGAGATATAACATGTGAGATATAACGTCAGTGATTACCCACCAGTTCACATACAGCTTGTGAGATATAACATGTGAGATATAACGTCAGTGATTACCCACCAGTTCACATAAAACATGCGAGATATAACATGTGAGATATAACGTCAGTGATTACCTACCAGTTCACATAAAACATGTGAGATATAACGTCAGTGATTACCTACCAGTTCACATAAAACATGTGAGATATAACGTCAGTGATTACCTACCAGTTCACATAAAACATGTGAGATATAACGTCAGTGATTACCCACCAGTTCACATAAAACATGCGAGATATAACATGTGAGATATAACGTCAGTGATTACCTACCAATTCACATACAGCTTGTGAGATATAACATGTGAGATATAACGTCAGTGATTACCTACCAGTTCACATACAGCTTGTGAGATATAACGTCAGTAATTACCCACCAGTTCACATACAGCTTGTGAGATATAACATGTGAGATATAACGTCAGTGATTACCTACCAGTTCACATACAGCTTGTGAGATATAACGTCAGTAATTACCTACCAGTTCACATACAGCTTGTGAGATATAACATGTGAGATATAACGTCAGTGATTACCCACCAGTTCACATACAGCTTGTGAGATATAACATGTGAGATATAACGTCAGTGATTACCCACCAGTTCACATACAGCTTTGTGTTTTTCAGGCAGTGGAATAGATGGGAAGAATACCTACATATTCACATATAACTTTCTACAGTTTGTGGGCTATCTATACATTATGATCAGTCTCTCATACAACTTCCTTATGTTTGGATCAGGTAAGAAACTGTTATTTTTTCACTAAACGTACAGTGTGTTTTGTAGGGGTGTAACGATGCATCGAAATATCGATGCATCGCAATAGACAGCGTCACGATAGTCAACCATCGATGGTAAATATGACCATCGATAGTATTGACTACTGCGGCAGTACTATCGCAATAGTTTCGATAGTTGCCAGGGATGGCGAAATCGGTCATTTGTTACGCCGGGCAAGTAGATTTTCGAATGTAACTTGTCCGTGGACAAGTAAAAATACCGGCGAGTGCATTTACTTCATGTTCCCATGGCATTTAAATCGTATTTTAATGAGAAAGCATCGGCGAATTTTCTTGTTTATTTTCCTGCGGAACTTCCACACTGAACACAAGCCAGCCGACAACGGTGGTGGACAACAATTCCCAGCCGACAATAACCTGAATAAGAACCGGAAATGTCAAGAGTTATCGCCCGTCACATAAAAACTGTAAAATGCGGTGGGTATGTAATTTATTTTCCGCTCAAAACAAGCCAGCTGTCAATAAGAAAATCTACTGTCGAAAATGGCTTCTTTGGTACTGAATAGTGAGCAAAGTAGGCAATGTGACCCCCATAATCCTGGGTATGGGTAATTTAAAGTGCTATACGTGACGCAGCCTTATTATTGAAGACGACAGGTAAACAATCGTGTAACTTAGCGGGACTGTGTATCGATTTTTAAATAAGGTTGGTTTATATTATTTAAAAAAATAAAGTTCGGATATACGGACAAGTGGGTTTTCACTACGGACAAGTAAATTAGTGCAGTGTGTTCGATGTCATGATAATAAAGAAAAAATTGCATGCTAATAAATAAATACACAAAACTTGTGTTCCATGCGAAACAGAATATTTTTTAAATTAATATGTATTTACACAATACTATTGCAATAGTCCTACAACTATCGCAATAGTAAAATTGACCCCAATAGTCACCCCTAGTGTTTTGTGGGTGTACAGACAAACACCTGGGTAGAACCACTGGCCTTTAACAAGCCAGCCGGATAGCTTCCTCACATGAAAGAATTTTAACACCCCCAGGTGGGATTTCGAACCAACAGCAGTCGGGGGACAAATGATTTGAAGTAAACGACCTGAACCACTCAGCCGACCTAAACCACTCAGCCGACCTGAACCACTCAGCCACAGAAACAAACAGTGGTAGAGTATTATCATATCCCACCTTTATTTGTCCAAATGTGACTGCTACTCATAAAATGTGACTGCTACTCATAAAATGTGACTACTACTCATAAAATTTCAATCTTTGCTGTTCCTTATTTACCCATATTGACAGTCAGGCGTGTAGTCTTCTACACCTAATAAGTAGTCTAGCTACGCACCTGATCACAATGATAGTCACATTCCAGCTATGCACCTGATCACAATGATAGTCACATTCCAGCTACGCACCTGATCACAATGATAGTCACATTCCAATGAAAAACGTTTTACTTCTGTTTTCAGTTGCGAAGGAGAAGACGTTTGATTTGGTCGGTTATCAGATCATGTTCTGCCAGACGGCGGCTGTGTTAGAAATCATCCATCCTCTACTTGGTCTAGTCAAGACTGGAGCATTGTCTCCTTTAATGCAGGTATGTTGTAGACATGTTAGTCAAGACTGGAGCATTGTCTCCTTTAATGCAGGTATGTTGCTGACATGTTAGTCAAGACTGGAGCATTGTCTCCTTTAATACAGGTATGTTGCTGACATGTTAGTCAAGACTGGAGCATTGTCTCCTTTAATACAGGTATGTTGCTGACATGTTAGTCAAGACTGGAGCATTGTCTCCTTTAATGCAGGTATGTTGTAGACATGTTAGTCAAGACTGGAGCATTGTCTCCTTTAATACAGGTATGTTGTAGACATGTTAGTCAAGACTGGAGCATTGTCTCCTTTAATGCAGGTATGTTGCTGACATGTTAGTCAAGACTGGAACATTGTCTCCTTTAATGCAGGTATGTTGCTGACATGTTAGTCAAGACTGGAACATTGTCTCCTTTAATACAGGTATGTTGTAGACATGTTAGTCAAGACTGGAGCATTGTCTCCTTTAATGCACCAGAGTTATTGCCCTTTAATAGATTAAAAATTTAAAAAAATAGCCGTAACTAAGTAACTGATGTATGGAATGTCATCAAACTTAAAAAGAAAATTAGATCATCGTCGTGCGGTGTTGTCCTGCAAGTCTCACCCACATAGCAATGATTAGATCACCATTGTGCGGTGTTGTCCTGCAAGTCTCACCCACATAGCAATGATTAGATCACCATTGTGCGGTGTTGTCCTGCAAGTCTCACCCAAATTGCAATAATAAAACCAGAGTTATTCCCCTTAAATTCATTAAAATTTCAATATTTTCATCATCATAATTAATCGTAATGCCATAAACCTTAAATTAAAAACCATATCACCATTGCGCGTTATCCCCCGTCGATCTGACAAGAGTTAATGACCTTGATTTGATCATAAATACAACATAGCTTAATAACATACATATAATATTATACTATATGCCTTTTTGTTTATTTTTATTTTTTATTTTTTTATTTAAGTTTATTTAACGTCGCTATCGGTTTCCCATTTGAGCAACGGGCAGTTTACCTTACAACACCTTTCCTGGGCAGGCTCCAGCGGTTAACCAGTACTTGGTGCACCAACCTCCAGAAGAAACTGCCAACTTTTTCATATAAATGAGAAATGGTCTGAGCGGAGCTCGAACCCGTGACCATCAGAGATGATAGGTTACATTGGTATACAAGTCGGCGACCTTGTTTATTTTAAAAACCTAAAAATATCTTTATATAAATGCACAATATAGGTTTAGCTTATTTGTTTGTCTGTCCACGTGTTATGGCGAGGTTGAACTTGGTGGGGTTTTTTCAAATTTAAAAAGAAAAGAAAACACTCATGACATGAAAAATTATTAATATCCGGAGCCAATTGGTTAATCTTGCTTTTTCATACAATTAACCCATTTCATACAATTAACCCATTTCATTCTGGATACCGTTCAAACAGTATTTGCAAAGAACATAGAGCCAGATCAGCTGCCACGGAACGTGCCTTTTGATCAGGCTCTATGCTGTTTGCTATTCAGATGATCTTGCTAAGACACTTGGCTATGCAGCAAACAACATAGATCCTGATCAGCACGCAGCATCATGCTGTGGCTGATCTGGATCTATGTTGTTTGCAAAAGCCTTTAAATGTATCCAGAATGAAATGGGTTAATAAAGGATCATAATCGGCAGAGGATACCAATTTAACGAATTTGCTTGTGTGAACTAGATCATCTATGTTTGATGATGGTGATATGGATTTAAATTTGGCATAGGCATATAGACCATACTATTCTTGTACGACAATATTTGATGACTTGTAGAAGATAACATTTAAAGGCCACTTTTCTATCCCACCCGCCTCCGTGGTCGAGTGGTTAAGGTCGCTGACTTGTATACCACTGTAACCTATCATCACTGATGGTCACGAGTTCTAGCCCCGCTCAGGCCGTGTCTCATTTATATGAAAAAGTTGGCAGTTTCTTACGGAGGTTGGTGCACCCAAGTACTGGTTAACCGCTGGAGCCTGCCCAGGAAAGGTGTTGTTAGGTAAACTGCCTGCCGGTGATATAGCCCAAAATGGTGCTGATGCGGGCGTATAACCTGAAATATATATATATACTTTTCTATCCCTTTTATTTTGACTGTCACTTGTGTTTTACATTTATTTATCGTTGCTACCGGTTACCCATGTGAGCGACGCCTCCTGAAGAGACCCATTCCAGAATCTCCTCTGGTTCTTTTAGATGCACGGTGAAAAGCACCGACACAAGACCTCGGTTTAAAGTCCCATCTGAAAGACTGTTAATTTTATTATGGTCAGATGGAGGATCGAACCTGCGGTACCTGGATTCCAAGTCCATCGTGTTAACCACTGGACTACAGATCTGTCTGTCATTTCCTCTTGAACTGCATCGTATACACGTAATAGGAGAATTATGACAGTATGACTCAGGGCTAGCGCTGGCTTAGAATTTTCTTGAGCCAAATTTTTTATGGCATAATTCTGACTTGCGTGCTCACATTATTGTGCGCGCGCGTAACCACTCTACTCTTAGTTTTATTATTCAGAAATGGTCTATTATATAAGGTACAGACCTAGCTTTTCCTAAAAACAAATTTTCAGCCACAATCTACCAGTAAATAAAATAAAAACAATGTAATCCAGTCATACTATTATTTATTTTACTAGAATATGTTTTATTCAGGAATACATAGTTCCCATGTGATGTCATCATTCCTACTGTGGCTGCCATTTTGACTGGCAAAGTTGATCAGATATTATATATAGTAGCGTAATTTTGCTTTCTTCATAAAATATTTATTTTTCATCCCATCACCATGGTTCATTTATTGTTGGAAAGCTCTCAATGGACATATTTTTTGTATCATTTCACAAATTTCGTATCAATGACGAATACATAATAAGTTACCTGTATATTAATATTTCAACTGTGAAAATAGACTTTAATAGAATAGGTGCAAGTTAAGTTCTTATAATTTATAATCCATACATCATTGTCAAAAAATAAATTAATATTTAAAGTGCATTTCAATACCTTTAAAATCATACCAAATTTTATATTAAGAAACCAAAATTAATAAAGTTATTGCAATTAAAGAATTACTAGTAAAATCATGAAATTGCCGTTAATAAAACTTGCCAGTCAAAATGGCTGCCAAGATAAGATTTGATCAGTGTTTTTGACTGCCTTGGGAACTATGTATACCAATAACACACAGGTTCCCTCCATACATAGACAAGGTATAAAATCTAAAAATAAATACATGTACTATGGAAAAAAACTGTTGTACATGCAGTGTAGCCAGAAATTAATTAAGGATTCTACAGGACTATGCTTTTCAATAACATTTATATTCTTTTAGCTCATTACAGTTATCGATTTTCCTAGACTCGAAAGAGAATCCATTTTTGATGCATAAAATAATTCATGAACTAATTAACTTTGCTTCGTTTGTGTTTTGAGATTAGTACATCCAGTTCCAGTGAACGAATTCCCTTTTTTATGTTTAATACACAAACTGCACAAGAGTGATTTAGATTCACAGTCATTAATCAACCAAGGATTGCCAATTTTCCATTTTTCTTGTGGTTTAAGAGATCTATTTTCAGTATTTTTAGCTTTTTTGGATACTGGTGAACTGCCAGATTCAGATTCTACTTTACGTTTCTCAGCCATAATTAATAAAGCAGAAATTAATACCAATTGCATTTCTGTATACATATTATACAAATATATCTACGAAAGAGTTACTCATTTGTATCCTTTTTAATCAGCTTAATTACCATGTTCATAAACAAATTATCTAAAACACTTAGCAGTGATGTGCTAAAACTGTCCTTTGATCTGTTTCAATTTCGCCAAAGAAGTAGCAGAATCCATTAATGAGAGCATGTGTCATAAACATTAGGATTAACCATGCATTGTCTGCCTGTTTTGATAATAAATCAATCAGTCGTAAATTATCAACACCACTAAAACAACAAAGACAGAAATTGCCCTAAGGTCAATGACCAAGCTGCCAGTTTACTAGACTGTTACAGATTATCGATTTTTCTTCTCCATGTGAAGCAAATTAGTAAGCTACATTTTAAACCAGTCTAGATTGTTTTAGCAATTTACATGCAGTGTTCTAAATTTAGCCATGACGGAAATTAAAGTTGCAGATTTTCGTAAAGTGATACTTTTTAGGTTTTGAGCCAAATATGAATTTTCTTGAGCCACATTTTCGTATTTTGAGCCTTTGGCTCAAATGGCGAAGCACAGCGCTAGCCCTGTGACTACGTGAATCTGTGTCTACTGCAACATGAATCTGTGTCCACTGCAACGTGAATCTGTGTCTACTGCAATGTGAATCTGTGTCTACTGCAACGTGAATCTGTGTCTACTGCAACGTGAATATGTGTCTCTGCAACGTGAATATGTGTCTACTGCAACGTGAATCAGTGTCTACTGCAACATGACTGTGTATACTGCAACGTGAATCTGTGTCTACTGCAACGTGAATCTGTGTCTACTGCAACGTGAATCTGCGTCTACTGCACCGTGAATCTGTGTCCTCTGCAACGTGAATCTGTGTCTACTGCAACGTGAATCTGTGTCTACTGCACTGTGAATCTGTGTCTCTGCAACGTGAATCTGTGTCTACTGCAACTTGAATCTGTGTCCACTGCAACGTGAATCTGTGTCTACTGCAACGTGAATGTGTCTACTGCAACGTGAATCTGTGTCTACTGCAATGTGAATCTGTATCTACTGCAACGTGAATCTGTATCTACTGCAACGTGAATCTGTGTCTACTGCAACGTGAATCTGTGTCTACTGCAACGTGAATCTGTATCTACTGCACCGTGAATCTGTGTCTACTGCAACATGAATCTGTGTACTACACCGTGAATCTGTGTCTACTGCAACTTGAATCTGTGTCCACTGCAACGTGGAAAGAGTTACTCATTTGTATCCTTTTTAATCAGCTTAATTACCATGTTCATAAACAAATTATCTAAAACACTTAGCAGTGATGTGCTAAAACTGTCCTTTGATCTGTTTCAATTTCGCCAAAGAAGTAGCAGAATCCATTAATGAGAGCATGTGTCATAAACATTAGGATTAACCATGCATTGTCTGCCTGTTTTGATAATCAATCAATCAGTCGTAAATTATCAACACCACTAAAACAACAAAGACAGAAATTGCCCTAAGGTCAATGACCAAGCTGCCAGTTTACTAGACTGTTACAGATTATCGATTTTTTTTCTCCATGTGAAGCAAATTAGTAAGCTACATTTTAAACCAGTCTAGATTGTTTTAGCAATTTACATGCAGTGTTCTAAATTTAGCCATGACGGAAATTAAAGTTGCAGATTTTCGTAAAGTGATACTTTTTAGGCTTTGAGCCAAATATGAATTTTCTTGAGCCACATTTTCGTATTTTGAGCCTTTGGCTCAAATGGCGAAGCACAGCGCTAGCCCTGTGACTACGTGAATCTGTGTCTACTGCAACATGAATCTGTGTCCACTGCAACGTGAATCTGTGTCTACTGCAATGTGAATCTGTGTCTACTGCAACGTGAATCTGTGTCTACTGCAACGTGAATATGTGTCTCTGCAACGTGAATATGTGTCTACTGCAACGTGAATCAGTGTCTACTGCAACGTGACTGTGTATACTGCAACGTGAATCTGTGTCTATTGCAACGTGAATCTGTGTCTACTGCAACGTGAATCTGCGTCTACTGCACCGTGAATCTGTGTCCTCTGCAACGTGAATCTGTGTCTACTGCAACGTGAATCTGTGTCTACTGCACTGTGAATCTGTGTCTCTGCAACGTGAATCTGTGTCTACTGCAACTTGAATCTGTGTCCACTGCAACGTGAATCTGTGTCTACTGCAACGTGAATCTGTGTCTACTGCAATGTGAATCTGTATCTACTGCAACGTGAATCTGTATCTACTGCAACATGAATCTGTTTCTACTGCAACGTGAATCTGTGTCTACTGCAACGTGAATCTGTATCTACTGCAACGTGAATCTGTGTCTACTGCAACATGAATCTGTGTACTGCACCGTGAATCTGTGTCTACTGCAACTTGAATCTGTGTCCACTGCAACGTGAATCTGTGTCCACTGCAACATGAATCTGTGTACTGCACCGTGAATCTGTGTCTACTGCAACATGAATCTGTGTCTACAGCAACGTGAATCTGTGTCTACTGCAACTTGAATCTGTGTCCACTGCAACGTGAATCTGTGTCTACTGCAACATGAATCTGTGTCTACTGCAACGTGAATCTGTGTCTACTGCACCGTGAATCTGTGTCTACTGCAACGTGAATCTGTGTCTACTGCACCGTGAATCTGTGTCTACTGCAACAGACATTTTTATTTACAGGTTGTGGGTCGTAATTTTATACTGTTCATGCTGATACTACAAGATGTACGGTTGCAGATTGCTCCAGTTGTTTGGTACTTGTTTATGACCTGGTCAATGGTAGAACTAATCAGGTAAAGTCATTGTTGTGTTGAGGTTAAAAGGTGCATCTTCTGAACTGAAGCTTCATGTACATGGATATACTTGCTAAGCCATGCATGAACCATTCTCAAGTCCGCCTCCGTGGTCGAGTGGTTACGGTCGCTGACTTGTATACCACTGTAACCTATCATCACTGATGGTCACGGGTTCGAGCCCCGCTCAGGCCGTGTCTCATTTATATGAAAAAGTTGGCAGTTTCTTACGGAGGTTGGTGCACCCAAGTACTGGTTAACCGCTGGAGCCTGCCCAGTAAAGGGGTTGTTAGGTAAACTGCCCGCCGGCGATATAGCCCAAAATGGTGCTGATGCAGGCGTAAAACCCGAAATAGAACATAACATAACCATTAGCAGCACTGTTCTCAATAGAAGGGAGTATTTAGTATATACAAATTTAAGTTAGATAAATCGTTCTCAAGACCTCATTCCTGATGGAATCCATTGCCATGAGGGAGAGAAGAAGCAATGTGGAATTTAAGTGCCTTGCCTAAGTACACAATCTTAACGGCTACAGCTGGGGTCAAGCTCCGGACCTTTCGCACCTGAAACGAAGAAGCTACCACTGCGCTATCATGACTGGCTGTGGATCACCTGTAGTAAGCCAGTGTTCATTATTAGATAAAGATCGTTGTAATTGTACTTGTCTGTCCACAATACTATAATTATGTTTCTGTCATTTCTAAGCAATATCATGAATATGCACATTTGGTATACATGTATTAGCTCCACACCGTCCAATATAGTACTGTGTATTTTGAACTGCAAGGAGAGAAACTATATAAGCTCTGCTTCCGTTTTAATCTTTTCCTATTCTTTGATTTTGTGAATGTATATAGTGGAATACATATGTTTAAACCAATGCTATAATTTACGTAAAATATTAAGCCATATTTTTGTCATTGGCCGACACTACAAAAATTCGATAATCTAATGAGCTCTAGAAACCCAAAATTAATATATAATCTATCAAAATATTTGTATTTCGCTAACAATTAATTAATTTATGTGAAATATTAATAGTTTTTGCTATAAAGATCATCATGTACTTTTATTTATAATAGAAAATAAGGCCACACCAAATTGATCTGTTGTTCTACGGAATGTTGGCAGAAAAAAATAGTACGATCGAAATAAAAATAAAAATATTTTTTTCCTGTTTCAGTCATTTTAGGGTCGAACGAAGAAAATAAAAATAAAAATAGATTTCCATGATATAAATAAAAGAAAGAAACAAAAATAGTTGTACCAAACAGACATACTTCATTATTTAAAGCATGCTCATTTTGTTATTTTGTTGCTGTCAAGGGCCATAACTCTATTCTTAATTGGTAAAAGGGAAACAAAACCCAAGATGCACAACTTCACATGCTGACAAACATCACTGTACCGTTTCATGACCCTATGTCAAGTACTTGCGGAGCAGTGTGTACCACATGATTCAGCTGCACGCATGTACATACAGACAGACAATAGTAAATTTATACATGTATGCTCCCACAAGGTTGGAGGCATAAACATGTAATTGAAGAATATTTAGAAAAAAACATTTATTATTTGTATATCACTTAAACCGCATTCTTCCTGAATTTTGTCTCTTTTGAAAATATTGTCATGTATTTTATAACGTTAAATGAAGGCGAATGCCTCATCAACAATGTCTGATCCGAATTATGTCGTCCGTTTCTTCATGAATTTTGTACCCCAGGTCTTAGCCTCTTTCCCACTAAGCGTGGCAACGTCTACACAGTGGCCATACCACTGAGAACTGTGTGTACAGTTCACATATATAAGCCACTATATATTGTACAAACCTATTTGCAATGTCAATGGAAAATTGTACTCCCATATTCGGGTTACCTATTCTAATACCCGGTCCAGCCATACTCGGTGAACTTTTGACATGTACCGATGTAATGCTGCTGATATCAACACCGGAAATCTTGGACCCTCTTTCAAAAAGCTCTGTATATGTGGTATCAATACCACACTCCACGGCTGTAGGCAAAAAACAACATGTTGGAATGTATCTTTGCAGCTGACCACTAACACATTTTTCAGTGTGGAGGCTGCCATCTTGAAAATAAAGGATAAATTCCGGAGATAAACGCTACGGTACGGTACCATTCCGATTTGATAAAATTCGATACACGGTAATACGCCGTATTACAATAAGAGTAAGCTGCTAGGGCGCTGCTAGTTTTGGGTCAATATAAGAATTTTCTCGGTTGTACATAGTTCGTTTTGAAAGTATGTAACGTATTTCATTCCAAGCTAATACATCGGCTAATTATATATTGTCTACTGTGGCATTTACCGAAAGGTGTATTCCGGTAAGTGCTAAGGAATCGCAACGGGCAATATAGTATATAGAGATGACAACGATATAATCTCTGGTTAATTCGTAATAGTAAAAAAATCTGCCATGATTCTGTCCAAAACAATTTCGGGACAAATTTGTTTGATTTTTTTTAGCTTTTAGGCATTTAAATGGTATGGTCGGTGTAAAAAAAAATTAAACTAGTTTTATTTCATTTTGGTTAAAACAGGGTCGGTAAATCCGACGAACAACTGATCAATTTGGTGTGGCCTAAGGGAGAACACAATATTATTTAAACTTCTCTATAAATTGTCTTTGCACTTTCCATATTATGTTAATTTTGTTGGCTATAGATGTGTTTTGTACCATTTAATGCCTAATAAAATATATGTTATGTAGTTTCATGCCTCATTATGTGCATACTTGGAATGTGCTGCACACGGAGATGGGATATTCTAGAGAGCTGATAATTAGATTAGATTTAAACAGTAGTCAATAACAATTTAGGGGCCTCCGTAGTCCAATGGTTACGGTCGCTAACTTCAAATCACTTGCCCCTCACTGCTGCAGTTCTAATCCCACTGGGGGTGTCACATTCTTTCAAGTGAGGAAGCTATCCAGCTAGTGTTCAGTGGTTCTACCTGGGTGTGTGCCGCCCTAGCCTGTTGATCTTTCACTAATTAATTTTCTGGCAAAATGACAACCTGGGGAAACTTGATTTACGAGCGTAGCGCCACTTACATAAACCCGTGTTTCCTAGAGTGTTGATTGAAGAACGACAACTCTTATCTACAAGATACGATCGCTAAAAATGGAAACAGAATTCTTTTGGAAATCGCCGAACAGGCACGATCATTTCCGAAAACACACGAATGCTCCCATTGTTTCGTTTACATTGCAAAATTGTATCAGCATATAATTTCACATTTTTGCATTATATCGATGAGATGGCGGATTTTAACTATTAAGTTTCTGTGGTAAAGGATCGATTCGGCGTAATTGAAGCAAGGCCGACTTGAATGTTTAGTAAATATGTCAAATCAGACGAACGCTGTACTTTTGAAAACTTTACCGTTCCGTTGACCCGTCAAAAAGTTTTATCAACATTACACTGCCTCGCTTTCGATTCAAGTACTTCATTAATTAAGTCACGTGCTAATATGCCTATTAATAGTATTAATGATAATCAATAATTACATGGAATACCACCCCAAGTTTCCCCAGGTGTTGATGTTATCAGAAACTCATTTCGGCCCAATTAATGGTGTTAATAAATATTTATATGACTGACGAGGCAAAATATATCAACCTGTTCCCAGCATTAAATACTGCACCAAGGGGCACCTGGGGTCTTACTTCACCAGTAATAGCTGGAGAGTCGTTGTGACCTGAGCTGTTTGTGCGACTTTAAACCGCAAAAACAAACAAACAATAATAATTTATTGATATTGAAGTAAAAAGTTCTGTTGCACATATAAATTGTATTTTGTGAAATTATATGTAAATTGCCTCCATTGATATATATATTTTTTTACAAAATCACCAATAACATGGTGAAAGTTGTGATAGTACAGTGGTAGTGCAGTAACAACTAATATTAATCACTCTTGTTGACGCGGATGAAAGCGTATAATTATGTGGTCATTCGTGTGGGAGGAAACCGGAGTACTCGGAGAAAACCCACCTGTCCGATCTGGCGACCACAGTACCATCTCACATACTTCCCTGTCAGAGTTGTAGCTGTTACAATTATCATTTGTCAAATTGTTTTTTTAACCCAATTCTTCCATCAAAGCACATAAATTATGTATTCTATGAATGTTTTGTTGTTGCAGTACTCATTATAGTATCGAAGCACTGTTACGTCTGCCTGTACTAAGTGTAGAGGAGATTTAACCCTTTATCCCATACAGGCATACTCACAGTGCTTGTCCTATTTACCAATGTGTAACACCTTTTTGTGCTGAGTAAAACAAAAGCATTAAATAGTTTTATAATTGTAGCAGACGACAATTCATTACTATTGTTTCTTATTTGTAGCAGACGACAATTCATTAATATTGTTTCTTATTTGTAGCAGACGACAATTCATTAATATTGTTTCTTATTTGTAGCAGACGACAATTCATTAATATTGTTTCTTATTTGTAGCAGACGACAATTCATTACTATTGTTTCTTATTTGTAGCAGACGACAATTCATTAATATTGTTTCTTATTTGTAGCAAGTGTGTCCTGGAATTTCTTTATTGTAATGTGTACGTGGATAACTTTGCCGATCGAAATGTTCGCGATTGTGAAATTTCTGACGTTGCATGGGTGGAAATGTTTGCGTTACGATAATTTCTGGTTATATCGTGTTAGTTGCACATTGTGAATGTCGCCATTGTCGTATTTTTACAAAATTAAGACAGAGTTTGTGCACAGAATCACTACCGTGGTGAGAGAACATAACATTTCTGATGACCTTGTCTTTAATTGGCACCAAACGGAAGTTAATATGGTTCCAATAAGTCAGTGGACAATATCGCAAAAGGGAGACAAATTGTTAAAATTATCTGCAACGACGACGAGCATCAATAAATAAACAAAAATATCATGTCCCCCCCCCCCCCACACACACACATTAAACGAATTTTGAGATGAAAAACAAGCAATAAAATTATTACGGAATAAAACATAATTACCATAAAGACCTCGCTTGTACTGTACCGGTGTGAAATACATATTAGCCATTATATCGTTACAAACAATTCAATTGATCTTTTCATGTTGCAGACTCCAGGATCACAAGTTTAACAATTAACATTAATATATTAGGTATTAATATTTTGCCTGTGAAATAAATATGTTTCATGTACTTTTGATCTCCAACTGCGTGATAAATCGACTTAGAGCTGCAACGATTCACCCAGATGACACAGACTACAACGATTCACCCAGATGACACAGACTACAACGATTCACCTAGATCACACAGACTTAGAGCTGCAACGATTCACCTAGACGACACAGACTTAGAGCTGCAATGATTCACCTAGACGACACAGACTTAGAGCTGCAACGATTCACACAGATGACACAGACTTAGAGCTGCAATGATTCACCTAGACGACACAGACTTAGAGCTGCAACGATTCACCTAGACGACACAGACTTAGAGCTGCAACGATTCACCTAGATGACACAGACTTAGAGCTGCAATGATTCACCTAGACGACACAGACTTAGAGCTGCAACGATTCACCTAGACGACACAGACTTAGAGCTGCAACGATTCACCTAGATGACACAGACTTAGAGCTGCAATGATTCACCTAGACGACACAGACTTAGAGCTGCAACGATTCACCTAGACGACACAGACTTAGAGCTGCAACGATTCACCTAGATGACACAGACTTAGAGCTGCAATGATTCTGTTCTCATGGGACTGTATATGTAAATAAGTGATAACCAGCTGTTTTATAAATGGAAGAACGCCTCAATTTGTTTATGCACATGTAAGGCCTGGAGTAACCTGCAACGCATCAGAATTAAAGCATGTGCGTATTTGGATAATTTGCAGTTAATCTGTCATATTCTCTGTGTATTAATTAAATCTAGAGTCGTGGGACCTATGCTCGCGGTATCTCTATGATCGCGTGTTTTTCCGAAAAACGTCTTATAGGGTAGTACTTACGCAGATAATTTATGTTTTGGGAGAAAAAACCAGAATTTTTTTTCTCTTTTATCGGTTGATAATATAATTATGCAAAATACCGCAAGCCTAAGTCTATTGCATCAAGTGGTAGGGTAGAAATATATGGGACGCGATTTATGGGTGAAATATGGGTCAAAAATGTTTTTTTCTTTCCCCAGAATTGATTTTCAACATTTTATGGTAATTAATTCCATTCAGATTATTTTATTATTTAGATTAATGAATTTTAAACATACATGCATAGCGTGAACTTTGCCGTTTTCGATTGCGTGACGTAACTTTAGACATCATTTCTCGACATAACGTCATCCACCCAGTGGGTTTCTTTTGGTAAATCGCGTCACATATTCATGTTATAATAGTAATTTAGCGAAAATCACGAACATTTCCACGTCGCAAACGTAGCCACTTATACAGTATTTGACTGTTATTTTCACCACTAGAGTGCAACGAGTAAAGAAGTGCTAAGGAAATATTGTTGCCTCAACTAAATGTACTCTATGTGTATAATCTATGTGTAATTAGGCTGTCCGATTAGCGCAGTGGTTAGCATGCTCACTTCTCAACAATGCAACCCGGGTTCAATCCTCGGACCTGTAAGTATGTGAGATGGTACTGTGGTCACCAGATCAGACATATGGGTTTTCTCCGGTTTCCTCCCACACGAATGACCATATTTACACTTTCATCCGCACCAACGAAAGTGATTAATATAAGTTGTTAAAGCTTGTTTCGCAATCGTTATAAAATAAATAAAGTTTAAATACTTTTATGTGTAAAAACTTCTCTAAGCTCAAAAACATGGAGAATTTATGTGTACCTTAATACACATTTATTTTAGCATGAATGCGAAACAAGTTCTTACAACATTAATGTGGATTTAAGTGTCTTGCCATCACCATCGTGGTTCTGGAGAGGCTCAAACTCAGTCTCTTGGATTTAAGTATCTTGCCATCACCATCGTGGTTCTGGCGAGACTCAAACTCAGTCTCTTGGATTTAAGTGTCTTGCCATCAACATCGTGGTTCTGGAGAGGCTCAAACTCAGTCTCTTGGATTTAAGGGTCTTGCCATCACCATCATGGTTCTGGCGAGGCTCAGTCTCTTGGATTTAGGTGTCTTGCCATCACCATCGTGGTTCTGGCGAGACTCAAACTCAGTCTCTTGGATTTAAGTGTCTTGCCATCACCATCGTGATTCTGGCGAGACTCAAACTCAGTCTCTTGGATTTAAGTGTCTTGCCATCACCATCGTGGTTCTGGCAAGGCTCAAACTCAGTCTCTTGGATTTAAGTGTCTTGCCATCACCATCATGGTTCTGGCAAGGCTCAAACTCAGTCTCTTGGATTTAAGTGTCTTGCCATCACCATCGTGGTTCTGGCAAGGCTCAAGCTCAGTCAGAGGCAGACACCACAGAGATTCAACTCACCACAGAGCCTGAGAAATGATGCTGCTCATGCCGATTACTTCATGACGTCAAGTCTGCTCCACCACTGTCCATTGTGAATAATATATCCATCAACATCTCTATAACATCTCATTCTGTTGCAGGTACCCCATCTACATCTCTATAACACCTCATTCTGTTTGCAGGTACCCCATCAACATCTCTATAACATCTCATTCTGTTTGCAGGTACCCCATCTACATCTCTATAACATCTCATTCTGTTTGCAGGTACCCCATCTACATCTCTATAACATCTCATTCTGTTGCAGGTACTCCATCTACATCTCTATAACATCTCATTCTGTTGCAGGTACCCCATCTACATCTCTATAACATCTCATTCTGTTGCAGGTACTCCATCTACATCTCTATAACATCTCATTCTGTTGCAGGTACCCCATCTACATCTCTATAACATCTCATTCTGTTGCAGGTACCCCATCTACATCTCTATAACACCTCATTCTGTTTGCAGGTACCCCATCAACATCTCTATAACATCTCATTCTGTTTGCAGGTACCCCATCTACATCTCTATAACACCTCATTCTGTTTGCAGGTACCCCATCTACATCTCTATAACATCTCATTCTGTTGCAGGTACTCCATCTACATCTCTATAACATCTCATTCTGTTGCAGGTACCCCATCTACATCTCTATAACATCTCATTCTGTTGCAGGTACTCCATCTACATCTCTATAACACCTCATTCTGTTGCAGGTACCCCATCTACATCTCTATAACATCTCATTCTGTTGCAGGTACCCCATCTACATCTCTATAACATCTCATTCTGTTTGCAGGTACCCCATCTACATCTCTATAACATCTCATTCTGTTTGCAGGTACCCCATCTACATCTCTATAACATCTCATTCTGTTTGCAGGTATCCCATCTACATCTCTATAACATCTCATTCTGTTTGCAGGTACCCCATCAACATCTCTATAACATCTCATTCTGTTTGCAGGTACCCCATCAACATCTCTATAACATCTCATTCTGTTTGCAGGTATCCCATCTACATCTCTATAACATCTCATTCTGTTTGCAGGTACTCCATCTACATCTCTATAACATCTCATTCTGTTGCAGGTACCCCATCAACATCTCTATAACATCTCATTCTGTTTGCAGGTACTCCATCTACTTCTCTATAACATCTCATTCTGTTTGCAGGTACCCCATCAACATCTCTATAACATCTCATTCTGTTTGCAGGTATCCCATCTACATCTCTATAACATCTCATTCTGTTTGCAGGTACTCCATCTACTTCTCTATAACATCTCATTCTGTTTGCAGGTACTCCATCTACATCTCTATAACATCTCATTCTGTTTGCAGGTACTCCATCTACATCTCTATAACATCTCATTCTGTTTGCAGGTACCCCATCAACATCTCTATAACATCTCATTCTGTTTGCAGGTACCCCATCAACATCTCTATAACATCTCATTCTGTTTGCAGGTATCCCATCTACATCTCTATAACATCTCATTCTGTTTGCAGGTACTCCATCTACATCTCTATAACATCTCATTCTGTTTGCAGGTACTCCATCTACTTCTCTATAACATCTCATTCTGTTTGCAGGTACTCCATCTACATCTCTATAACATCTCATTCTGTTTGCAGGTACTCCATCTACATCTCTATAACATCTCATTCTGTTTGCAGGTACCCCATCTACATCTCTATAACATCTCATTCTGTTTGCAGGTACCCCATCTACATCTCTATAACATCTCATTCTGTTTGCAGGTACTCCATCTACATCTCTATAACATCTCATTCTGTTTGCAGGTACTCCATCTACATCTCTATTACATCTCATTCTGTTTGCAGGTATCCCATCTACATCTCTATAACATCTCATTCTGTTTGCAGGTACCCCATCTACATCTCTATAACATCTCATTCTGTTTGCAGGTACCCCATCAACATCTCTATAACATCTCATTCTGTTTGCAGGTACCCCATCAACATCTCTATAACATCTCATTCTGTTTGCAGGTACCCCATCAACATCTCTATAACATCTCATTCTGTTTGCAGGTACCCCATCAACATCTCTATAACATCTCATTCTGTTTGCAGGTACCCCATCAACATCTCTATAACATCTCATTCTGTTTGCATGTACCCCATCAACATCTCATTCTGTTTGCAGGTACCCCATCTACATCTCTATAACATCTCATTCTGTTTGCAGGTACCCCATCAACATCTCATTCTGTTTGCAGGTACCCCATCTACATCTCTATAACATCTCATTCTGTTTGCAGGTACTCCATCTACATCTCTATAACACCTCATTCTGTTTGCAGGTACTCCATCTACATCTCTATAACATCTCATTCTGTTTGCAGGTACTCCATCTACATCTCTATAACACCTCATTCTGTTTGCAGGTATCCCATCTACATCTCTATAACATCTCATTCTGTTTGCAGGTACTCCATCTACATCTCTATAGCATCTCATTCTGTTTGCAGGTACTCCATCTACATCTCTATAGCATCTCATTCTGTTTGCAGGTACTCCATCTACATCTCTATAACATCTCATTCTGTTTGCAGGTACCCCATCAACATCTCTATAGCATCTCATTCTGTTTGCAGGTACTCCATCTACATCTCTATAGCATCTCATTCTGTTGCAGGTACTCCATCTACATCTCTATAACATCTCATTCTGTTGCAGGTACCCCATCTACATCTCTATAACATCTCATTATGTTGCAGGTACTCCATCTACATCTCTATAACATCTCATTCTGTTGCAGGTACCCCATCTACATCTCTATAACATCTCATTCTGTTGCAGGTACCCCATCTACATCTCTATAACACCTCATTCTGTTTGCAGGTACCCCATCAACATCTCTATAACATCTCATTCTGTTTGCAGGTACCCCATCTACATCTCTATAACACCTCATTCTGTTTGCAGGTACCCCATCTACATCTCTATAACATCTCATTCTGTTGCAGGTACTCCATCTACATCTCTATAACATCTCATTCTGTTGCAGGTACCCCATCTACATCTCTATAACATCTCATTCTGTTGCAGGTACTCCATCTACATCTCTATAACACCTCATTCTGTTGCAGGTACCCCATCTACATCTCTATAACATCTCATTCTGTTGCAGGTACCCCATCTACATCTCTATAACATCTCATTCTGTTTGCAGGTACCCCATCTACATCTCTATAACATCTCATTCTGTTTGCAGGTACCCCATCTACATCTCTATAACATCTCATTCTGTTTGCAGGTATCCCATCTACATCTCTATAACATCTCATTCTGTTTGCAGGTACCCCATCAACATCTCTATAACATCTCATTCTGTTTGCAGGTACCCCATCAACATCTCTATAACATCTCATTCTGTTTGCAGGTATCCCATCTACATCTCTATAACATCTCATTCTGTTTGCAGGTACTCCATCTACATCTCTATAACATCTCATTCTGTTGCAGGTACCCCATCAACATCTCTATAACATCTCATTCTGTTTGCAGGTACTCCATCTACTTCTCTATAACATCTCATTCTGTTTGCAGGTACCCCATCAACATCTCTATAACATCTCATTCTGTTTGCAGGTATCCCATCTACATCTCTATAACACCTCATTCTGTTTGCAGGTACTCCATCTACTTCTCTATAACATCTCATTCTGTTTGCAGGTACTCCATCTACATCTCTATAACATCTCATTCTGTTTGCAGGTACTCCATCTACATCTCTATAACATCTCATTCTGTTTGCAGGTACCCCATCAACATCTCTATAACATCTCATTCTGTTTGCAGGTACCCCATCAACATCTCTATAACATCTCATTCTGTTTGCAGGTATCCCATCTACATCTCTATAACATCTCATTCTGTTTGCAGGTACTCCATCTACATCTCTATAACATCTCATTCTGTTTGCAGGTACTCCATCTACTTCTCTATAACATCTCATTCTGTTTGCAGGTACTCCATCTACATCTCTATAACATCTCATTCTGTTTGCAGGTACTCCATCTACATCTCTATAACATCTCATTCTGTTTGCAGGTACCCCATCTACATCTCTATAACATCTCATTCTGTTTGCAGGTACCCCATCTACATCTCTATAACATCTCATTCTGTTTGCAGGTACTCCATCTACATCTCTATAACATCTCATTCTGTTTGCAGGTACCCCATCTACATCTCTATTACATCTCATTCTGTTTGCAGGTATCCCATCTACATCTCTATAACATCTCATTCTGTTTGCAGGTACCCCATCTACATCTCTATAACATCTCATTCTGTTTGCAGGTACCCCATCAACATCTCTATAACATCTCATTCTGTTTGCAGGTACCCCATCAACATCTCTATAACATCTCATTCTGTTTGCAGGTACCCCATCAACATCTCTATAACATCTCATTCTGTTTGCAGGTACCCCATCAACATCTCTATAACATCTCATTCTGTTTGCAGGTACCCCATCAACATCTCTATAACATCTCATTCTGTTTGCATGTACCCCATCAACATCTCATTCTGTTTGCAGGTACCCCATCTACATCTCTATAACATCTCATTCTGTTTGCAGGTACCCCATCAACATCTCATTCTGTTTGCAGGTACCCCATCTACATCTCTATAACATCTCATTCTGTTTGCAGGTACTCCATCTACATCTCTATAACACCTCATTCTGTTTGCAGGTACTCCATCTACATCTCTATAACATCTCATTCTGTTTGCAGGTACTCCATCTACATCTCTATAACACCTCATTCTGTTTGCAGGTATCCCATCTACATCTCTATAACATCTCATTCTGTTTGCAGGTACTCCATCTACATCTCTATAGCATCTCATTCTGTTTGCAGGTACTCCATCTACATCTCTATAGCATCTCATTCTGTTTGCAGGTACTCCATCTACATCTCTATAACATCTCATTCTGTTTGCAGGTACCCCATCAACATCTCTATAGCATCTCATTCTGTTTGCAGGTACCCATTTTACATGTTTTCCTGTATAGGCATGGATGTAAAACTGGTGACATGGTTACGTTATACAGCATGGATACCTCTGTATCCGTTAGGAATACTGTTTGAAGGTAATACCTTTAATGTTCAAATAGTGGGATAGAACTATATGTGTAGGAAACCAATATTAATAACTTCCACATTCCTCTAAGCTGATCTTTACTTTAGAATAGTCTTCAAAAATATAGTATTGCAGGAATTTCAGGAGCTCTAGTGATTATGTCTATACCATTGTTTGGTGAGTCGGACATATTACTCTGTATTGCAGGGACTCTAGTGATTATATCTATATCATTGTTTGGTGAGTCGGACGTATTACAGGGGCTCTAGTGATTATATCTATACCATTGTTTGGTGAGTCGGGCGTATTACTCTGTATTTCAGGGACTCTAGTGATTATATCTGTACCATTGTTTGGTGAGTCGGGCGTATTACTCTGTATTGCAGGGACTCTAGTGATTATATCTATACCATTGTTTGGTGAGTCGGACATATTACAGGGGCTCTAGTGATTATATCTGTACCATTGTTTGGTGAGTCGGGCGTATTACTCTGCATTTCAAGGACTCTACTCTAGTGATTATATCTATTCCATTGTTTGGTGAGTCGGGCGTATTACTCTGCATTTCAGGGACTATAGTGATTATATCTATACCATTGTTTGGTGAGTCGGGCGTATTATAGGGGCTCTAGTGATTATATCTATACCATTGTTTGGTGAGTCGGGCGTATTGCAGGGGCTCTAGTGATTATATCTATACCATTGTTTGGTGAGTCGGGCGTATTGCAGGGGCTCTAGTGATTATATCTATACCATTGTTTGGTGAGTCGGGCGTATTGCAGGGGCTCTAGTGATTATATCTATACCATTGTTTGGTGAGTCGGACGTATTATAGGGACTCTAGTGATTATATCTATACCATTGTTTGGTGAGTCGGGCGTATTGCAGGGGCTCTAGTGATTATATCTATACCATTGTTTGGTGAGTCGGACGTATTACTCTGTATTTCAGGGACTCTAGTGATTATATCTATACCATTGTTTGGTGAGTCGGGCGTATTATAGGGGCTCTAGTGATTATATCTGTACCATTGTTTGGTGAGTCGGGCGTATTACTCTGTATTTCAGGGACTCTAGTGATTATATCTATACCATTGTTTGGTGAGTCGGGCGTATTACTCTGTATTTCAGGGACTCTAGTGATTATATCTATACCATTGTTTGGTGAGTCGGACGTATTACAGGGGCTCTAGTGATTATATCTGTACCATTGTTTGGTGAGTCGGACATATTACTCTGTATTTCAGGGACTCTAGTGATTATATCTATACCATTGTTTGGTGAGTCGGCCGTATTACTCTGCATTTCAGGGACTCTAGTGATTATATCTGTACCATTGTTTGGTGAGTCGGGCGTATTATTCTGTATTTCACGGGCTCTAGTGATTTATATCTGTACCATTGTTTGGTGAGTCGGGCGTATTACTCTGTATTTCAGGGACTCTAGTGATTATATCTATACCATTGTTTGGTGAGTCGGGCGTATTACTCTGTATTTCAGGGACTCTAGTGATTATATCTATACCATTGTTTGGTGAGTCGGACGTATTACAGGGGCTCTAGTGATTATATCTGTACCATTGTTTGGTGAGTCGGACATATTACTCTGTATTTCAGGGACTCTAGTGATTATATCTATACCATTGTTTGGTGAGTCGGCCGTATTACTCTGCATTTCAGGGACTCTAGTGATTATATCTATACCATTGTTTGGTGAGTCGGGCGTATTTCAGGGGCTCTAGTGATTATATCTATACCATTGTTTGGTGAGTCGGGTGTATTACTCTGCATTTCAAGGACTCTACTCTAGTGATTATATCTATTCCATTGTTTGGTGAGTCGGGTGTATTACACGGGCTCTAGTGATTATATCTATACCATTGTTTGGTGAGTCGGGCGTATTACTCTGTATTTCAGGGACTCTAGTGATTATATCTATACCATTGTTTGGTGAGTCGGACGTATTGCAGGGGCTCTAGTGATTATATCTATACCATTGTTTGGTGAGTCGGGCGTATTGCAGGGGCTCTAGTGATTATATCTATACCATTGTTTGGTGAGTCGGACGTATTACTCTGTATTTCAGGGACTCTAGTGATTATATCTGTACCATTGTTTGGTGAGTCGGGCGTATTACAGGGGCTCTAGTGATTATATCTATACCATTGTTTGGTGAGTCGGGCGTATTACTTTGTATTTCACGGGCTCTAGTGATTTATATCTGTACCATTGTTTGGTGAGTCGGCCGTATTACTCTGTATTTCAGGGACTATTGTAAATCAAAGGACAATAACTCTGGTGTTGCTTGGTCGATCCCTAGTAAATTTGTGAATCAAAGGGCAATAACTCTGGTGTTGCTTGGTCGATCCCTAGTAAAAGTGCATGTACACTACCACTTAAGTTTCATAAAATTCTACACATTGGTTACTGAGAACTGACGGAGGATGCCAAATCAATATCCCTCGCCGTAATTCCGACGGGCTATAAAAATGGTAAAACTTTTAAATAGCTAAATATTATACTGGTGCTGAATGGAGGCATGGAGACAATCACAAGGTCGACCCAATATCAATCCTGACTCTTAAAGAGCATTCAATTGTGGTACTGTAAAAATCCTACCTTAGTTTATACAAATTTATTTTAGCGAAACAAAGTTCATACAACTTATATTAATCACTCTCGAGACCTCATTCCTGATGGAATCCATCGCCAGGGGGGAGAAAGAAGAGGCATGTGGTATTTAAATGCCTTTCCTAAGGGCACAATCGTAAAGGCTCCAGTGGGGTAAATTCTGACCTTACAGATCCATCACTTGTTGCAACCCTTTCTCATATAGAGGTCCCTTCGATGCCATTACCATACCGTATTCATTAACACAATAGTAACTAAACAAACAGAACTAATAATAAGATCAGAATAACATAGTGATTGCAACCCGTAGCCGTTTCCCATTGAGACTAATATACTAGTGTATATCCTCTTTCAACTGGCTTGCGGTAGGTCGGTAGTTCTTCCTGTGTGCTTGCCAGTGCGGGAACTACTGCTTGGATGGGCATCCGGGGTCTTCCTCCACCAGCTGGAGAGTCGGGGGCATCCGGGGTCTTCCTCCACCAGCTGGAGAGTCGGGGGCATCCAGGGTCTTCCTCAACCAGCTGGAGTTGGGGCATCCAGGGTCTTCCTCCACCAGCTGGAGAGTCGGGGCACCCGGGGTCTTCCTCCACCAGCTGGAGAGTCGGGGGCATCCGCGGTCTTCCTCAACCAGCTGGAGTCGGGGCACCCGGGGTCTTTCTCCACCAATAATAGCTGGAGAGTCGGGGCACCCGGGGTCTTTCTCCACCAATAATAGCTGGAGAGTCGGGGCACCCAGGGTCTTTCTCCACCAATAATAGCTGGAGAGTCGGGGCACCCAGGGTCTTTCTCCACCAATAATAGCTGGAGAGTCGGGGCACCCGGGGTCTTCCTCAACCAGCTGGAGAGTCGGGGCACCCGGGGTCTTCCTCAACCAGCTGGAGAGTCGGGGCACCTGGGGTCTTCCTCCACCAATAATAGCTGGAGAGTCGGGGCACCCAGGGTCTTCCTCCACCAATAATAGCTGGAGAGTCAGGGCATCCGGGGTCTTCCTCCACCAATAATAGCTGGAGAGTCGGGGCACCCGGGGTCTTCCTCCACCAATAATAGCTGGAGAGTCGGGGCATCCGGGGTCTTCCTCCACCAATAATAGCTGGAGAGTCGGGGCACCCGGGGTCTTCCTCAACCAATAATAGCTGGAGAGTCGGGGCATCCGGGGTCTTCCTCAACCAGCTGGAGTCGGGGCACCCGGGGTCTTCCTCAACCAATAATAGCTGGAGAGTCGGGGCATCCGGGGTCTTCCTCCACCAATAATAGCTGGAGAGTCGGGGTCTTCCTCCACCAATAATAGCTGGAGAGTCACCATACCTAAGCTGTTTGTGGATGGTAAACCCCAATAAACATCAAACAAAACTAGTATATATCCAGACATCAATCAGTGAATAAGCAGTCAGCATATATACATCACCTACATAGATACTAACTACTAAGACTACATGAGATTCTGGCATTTATTATAAATGTTGGTTTGGCTACTACATTGTCAATGTATGTGGTATTGATTGGTTTGGCTACTACATTGTCAATGTATGTGGTATTGATTGGTTTGGCTACTACATTGTCAATGTATGTGGTATTGGTTGGTTTGGCTACTACATTATCAATGTATGTGGTATTGATTGGTTTGGCTACTACATTGTCAATGTATGTGGTATTGGTTGGTTTGGCTACTACATTGTCAATGTATGTGGTATTGATTGGTTTGGCTACTACATTGTCAATGTATGTGGTATTGGTTGGTTTGGCTACTACATTGTCAATGTATGTGGTATTGATTGGTTTGGCTACTACATTGTCAATGTATGTGGTATTGGTTGGTTTGGCTACTACATTGTCAATGTATGTGGTATTGATTGGTTTGGCTACTACATTGTCAATGTATGTGGTATTGATTGGTTTGGCTACTACATTGTCAATGTATGTGGTATTGATTGGTTTGGCTACTACATTGTCAATGTATGTGGTATTGATTGGTTTGGCTACTACATTGTCAATGTATGTGGTATTGGTTGGTTTGGCTACTACATTGTCAATGTATGTGGTATTGATTGGTTTGGCTACTACATTGTCAATGTATGTGGTATTGATTGGTTTGGCTACTGCATTGTCAATGTATGTGGTATTGATTGGTTTGGCTACTACATTGTCATTGTATGTTGTGGTAGTGCCTTGCTCAATGACACTACATACGTGGCCTGACCGAGTATCGAACCCGGGACCGTTTGATTCCAAATCCAATGCTCTACCACTGGATCACAGATGCGACTACATGTCAATGTATGTGGTATTGATTGGTTTGGCTACTACATTGTCAATGTATGTGGTATTGGTTGGTTTGGCTACTACATTGTCAATGTATGTGGTATTGATTGGTTTGGCTACTACATTGTCAATGTATGTGGTATTGATTGGTTTGGCTACTACATTGTCAATGTATGTGGTATTGATTGGTTTGGCTACTACATTGTCAATGTATGTGGTATTGATTGGTTTGGCTACTACATTGTCAATGTATGTGGTATTGATTGGTTTGGCTACTGCATTGTCAATGTATGTGGTATTGATTGGTTTGGCTACTACATTGTCAATGTATGTGGTATTGATTGGTTTGGCTACTGCATTGTCAATGTATGTGGTATTGGTAGACATCAAGATATGTGTCTATGTGGGTTAAATATTCCCCAATAACCTCTATGGATGTAGTGTAGATATGCATTATCCCTAGTAGATCTGACCAGAGTTACTGCCCTTGGTTTGATAATAAATACAACATAACTTATCCTTAAAAAATGTATGCACAATATGGGTTTTTTTGTTTGTCTGTCCCCATGTTAGGGATCATATTCAGCAGGGGAAATGAATTCAATAAATATGCTTGTTTCCTCAGTGTTTATCATTGTTTCCTGTGCACAACATGACATCAACTATCCTCAGTGTTTATCATTGTTTCCTGTGCACAACATGACATCAACTATCCTCAGTGTTTATCATTGTTTCCTGTGCACAACATGACATCAACTATCCTCAGTGTTTATCATTGTTTCCTGTGCACAACATGACATCAACTATCCTCAGTGTTTATCATTGTTTCCTGTGCACAACATGACATCAACTATCCTCAGTGTTTATCATTGTTTCCTGTGCACAACATGACATCAACTATCCTCAGTGTTTATCATTGTTTCCTGTGCACAACATGACATCAACTATCCTCAGTGTTTATCATTGTTTCCTGTGCACAACATGACATCAACTATCCTCAGTGTTTATCATTGTTTCCTGTGCACAACATGACATCAACTATCCTCAGTGTTTATCATTGTTTCCTGTGCACAACATGACATCAACTATCCTCAGTGTTTATCATTGTTTCCTGTGCACAACATGACATCAACTATCCTCAGTGTTTATCATTGTTTCCTGTGCACAACATGACATCAACTATCCTCAGTGTTTATCATTGTTTCCTGTGCACAACATGGGATCAACTATCCTCAGTGTTTATCATTGTTTCCTGTGCACAACATGGGATCAACTATCCTCGGTGTTTATCATTGTTTCCTGTGCACAACATGGGATCAATTTTCTCTTCTTATAATTAGCCAAACTTGTATTAAGAGGCCACCAAAGGGAAGGGCAATCAATAGTCTTTAAACAGGAATTTGTATATTTGTAATAAAAGTAACAGTCTTTCAGGTGGGACATTAAACCGAGGTCTTGTGTCGGTCTGTACACTGTGCACATAAAAGAACCAGAGGAGACTCTGGAATGGGTCTCTGTTTGTATCATTGCACTATCCTCCAAAAATCTAAAATGACTAATCTCTTCAGGAGGCGTCGCTCATATGGGCAATCGGTAGCGATGATAAATAAACGTAAAACACAGACATTACCTGCCAAGGTGAGTAATAGAGTACACCAATGAAGAGAATGATTTATAACATGCTGGCCCCTCAAATATTATTAAATGCAAGTTTGTATTTGTACAGGTGCTATACAGATGATGAAACACATGTATTATCTGAGGAAGAAGAAGCTTGGAACCAATGATAGTCGGAAGAAAGCAGCTTAGATTAGAGAACTTATCTAATATAGTCCGCTATGTATTGTAGCCAATTAAGAAAGACTTACGCCAAAACTAATTGTTTGAATGTGATTAAACTTGGTATGAAGCATTCTGGTAATGACCCTTGTTCAAATTGGGTCAATCCATCAAAACTAGTGCAGTAGGTCAAATTGAATGTCTTCAAACAGCATTTACTCCGAAACTAATGCAATCAGATATGATCTACCAGGTTTGTTATCGCTGCCATTTAGCGGGGAGGATATAGAATAGCATCAACAATCTGCCTATTGAACCATATCGAGACGATGTTCACGGTCAAGGTCATAACTTAAAACAGAGTTAAAATGGCCATGACCTTGCAAAACTATGGTGCTGTGGCAATCATCAATTAATAATATCTCCCGTGTTCAATCACCACAGAATAACACAGGTAATATCTCCCGTGTTCAATCACCACAGAATAACACACGGTCAGCCGGATCAATGCATTCATTGATAATTATGCAAAATTACTGGGATGTGGTTTGGGGGGGGGGGGGTTACCCGTATGAGCGCCTGGAAGTTGAGGACTAGTGACATTTACAAATGGGTACAAAATCATGTTTCATTAATTTCAGTCCACCTCTGTGATCAAGTGGTTAAGGTCGCTGACTTGTATACCACTGTAATCTATCATCACTGATGGTCATGGGTTCGAGCCACTCTCAGGCCGTGTCTCATTTATATGAAAAAGTTTCTTACGGAGGTTGGTGCACCAAGTACTGGTTAACCGCTGGAGACTGCCCAGGAAAGGTGTTGTTAGGTAAACTGCCCGCCGGCAATATAGCCCGAAATGGTGCTGATGCAGGCGTAAAACCCGAAATATAACATAATTCATCACAAGCAAATGAATACTGTTCATAGTATACTGCATTCCCCAATCCATCGACTTATATCTGTCTCGGTGCTGGCAGCATAGCTTGTTGAGTTGTTTCTGATGAGAGACCATCGCCTTCCGCTGTTGTTTAGATGACGGTTGTCCAGTTCGAGCTTGGTGTTCACTACTGTCTCATCCTTCTGTAGACATGTGATGACGGTCCAGAGACTGGGATTGTTGTGTCCGACCAGGAGTTTGAAGCCATTGTTCCAATTCTCACACATGTTGGTCCTGTCACCGCCACTAATCGTAGTCTCATTCCATGTTGCCGGAGGAAATCGCGGTCGCATTCTGATGACGCTGTTGGGTCCTCTGACGGTCTTGAAACCACCACTAACATACGTTGTGTCAAAATAGTCTATAACAGGCTCGATAGCTTCTGGAACAAGTTCTTTGAGCGCATCCAATCCTGCATTTCCACGGGGGGGGGGGGGGGTGTGTTATGTCCTACCTGTATTTTAGATGGTAACGGTATCTGCTTTTTGACTACTGGCCAAATGACATTATCAGAAGCTCATTACAGCAGGTTGATTTACAGACAATATAAAATACACAATGCTAATGTGTACAGCAGGTTGATTTACAGACAATATAAAATACACAATGCTAATGTGTACAGCAGGTTGATTTTTTATATTTGAAATGCATATACACCAAGTCAGGAATCGTGTACTGTATAGATATGTAATTTTGTGCAATAAATTGATACATTTTAACCAGTTTGTATTTTATACATGTATCGTCAACATCCCTGATATCGGCCGGTACCTATTTTCGGCCTTTGTTTATTCACGCGATTTTTGTTTTACATCTGGAATGCGAATGATGTCATTTCTATTTAAAACAGCTGCTTTGGTACTTATGGGTTCACATATTACTTATCAAAGAGAACAAACTGCTGCGTAAAGCAGATAAAGTTTCACATTTTATTTGAAGGTATGCTGATGTTTTCATTAATCCCATTTATGTGTTGCCTACAAATCCCTTAAACAGAGGTCAATATAAAGAAATATGTGTTTGTTTTTGTAAAATGCGAAATTGCATCGTTTGCTAAGGAAGGTCTCGTGATAGTTATGCGTCAATGTCATAATGCGCATTTTACAGGTCAATTCAAATATAGTGTTCCTCTTACAGCTTTTTAACATTTTTTCTTCAAAAATACTATTGTCCAAGATATTTACTATTATGCTAATTCAGTTTCATCCATTTGTTTTTCAAATCCAACTTGCTGTCTCTATTCACCAAGTGCACTGACAAATGCATATCATGTTGTTAGAGACATGGATTTGCCAGTTAAATCGGCAGCAAGACAGTATGGTGTGCCATTCTCCACATTAAGTGACATTTCTCTCCATGTCACAACTTATCTTATATTGAAGAGTAATCA
This sequence comes from Archivesica marissinica, assembly GCA_014843695.1. Lineage (NCBI taxonomy): Eukaryota > Metazoa > Mollusca > Bivalvia > Venerida > Vesicomyidae > Archivesica > Archivesica marissinica. The sequence goes on from CM026399.1 coordinate 57,156,798, forward strand.
TAATTTTTTGGATGCTAAATTCCTGTTTCGAGTAACATTATTACTATGCCCAATGTTAATTAGCTTTTTGGAACTTAATTGTAGTCAACATTTCTGATACATGAATTTTCAAGGTCGGCCGATAATAGGTACTTTTTTCGACGCCATGTTGAAATCACAAGCAAGTGAAAGTATATTTTATTTTGAACATTTGTTATGCAATCTCAGTTTAGACAATTGCATTAAATGCAGAAATGTTCATTTTACTTAGTAATATTATTCCACTTGCCGTAAAAGAGACTGACCAGAAGACATTCACCGAAAAGCATCAGACGGCCGATTACCGGTACTCCAATGGTATATAATTATATGCATTGATAACAATCTTTGCTAGCCAGGCCTGTAGCCACACTGAGGAACATGAGGCACTCTCCTCGGTTAGAATTTGGCAAGAAACAAACAAATGTAGGGAAAAAACCGGGCAAACTAGAAATCACATATTTCGATCTTGTTAACTCATCTGTATATACTGTAACTGGTTAACTCGTACCCAAGTAAACCCGTACCCATGTCAACTCGTAGCCACAGTCATTTTGAAATTGGTCAACTCGTACCCATGTTTTTTCTATATCGAAGTTGCCTATTTTGGACACATTTTCCAGTGTGCATTCAAGCAATTATTTTAGGTCGGCTAAGCCTGCCCAGGAAGACATGTCTAGGTCCCCCGCAAGGGGTTTAACATTAATGGAACATACAGACAAAATATTATGATATAGTTAGTTATCCCAGTTACCAATAGTACGCGTATATATAACATGCTACAAATGTACACCAATAGTACGAGTATATATAACGTGCTACAAATGTACACCAATAGTACGAGTATATATAACGTGCTACAAATGTACACCAATAGTACGAGTATATATAACGTGCTACAAATGTACACCAATAGTACGAGTATATATAACGTGCTACAAATGTACACCAATAGTACGAGTATATATAACGTGCTACAAATGTACACCAATAGTACGAGTATATATAACGTGCTACAAATGTACACCAATAGTACGAGTATATATAACGTGCTACAAATGTACACCAATAGTACGAGTATATATAACGTGCTACAAATGTACACCAATAGTACGAGTATATATAACGTGCTACAAATGTACACCAATAGTACGAGTATATATAACGTGCTACAAATGTACACCAATAGTACGAGTATATATAACGTGCTACAAATGTACACCAATAGTACGAGTATATATAACGTGCTACAAATGTACACCAATAGTACGAGTATATATAACGTGTTACAAATGTACACCAATAGTACGAGTATATATAACGTGCTACAACTGTACACCAATAGTACGAGTATATATAACGTGCTACAAATACTGATTACAAGAACCAGAAGGAAATCATGCATTTACTGGTAACATGTCCATTGGCATGAGGGTTTTACACAAATCATGCATTTACTGGTAACATGAGGGTTTTACACAAATCATGCATTTACTGGTAACATGAGGGTTTTACACAAATCATGCATTTACTGGTAAAATGTCCATTGACATGAGGGTTTTACACAAATCATGCATTTACTGGTAACATGTCCATTGGCATGAGGGTTTTACACAAATCATGCATTTACTGGTAACATGTCCATTGGCATGAGGGTTTTACACAAATCATGCATTTACTGGTAACATGTCCATTGGCATGAGGGTTTTACACAAATCATGCATTTACTGGTAACATGTCCACTGGCATGAGGGTTTTACACAAATCATGCATTTACTGGTAACATGAGGGTTTTATACAAATCATGCATTTACTGGTAACATGAGGGTTTTATACAAATCATGCATTTACTGGTAACATGAGGGTTTTACACAAATCATGCATTTACTGGTAACATGTCCATTGGCATGAGGGTTTTACACAAATCATGCATTTACTGGTAACATGTCCATTGACATGAGGGTTTTACACAAATCATGCATTTACTGGTAACATGAGGGTTTTACACAAATCATGCATTTACTGGTAACATGTCCATTGACATGAGGGTTATACACAAATCATGCATTTACTGGTAACATGTCCATTGGCATGAGGGTTTTACACAAATCATGCATTTACTGGTAACATGTCCATTGACATGAGGGTTTTACACAAATCATGCATTTACTGGTAACATGTCCATTGACATGAGGGTTATACACAAATCATGCATTTACTGGTAACATGTCCATTGCATGAGGGTTTTACACAAATCATGCATTTACTGGTAAAATGTCCATTGACATGAGGGTTTTACACAAATCATGCATTTACTGGTAACATGTCCATTGGCATGAGGGTTTTACACAAATCATGCATTTACTGGTAACATGTCCATTGACATGGAGGGTTTTACACAAATCATGCATTTACTGGTAACATGTCCATTGGCATGAGGGTTTTACACAAATCATGCATTTACTGGTAACATGAGGGTTTTACACAAATCATGCATTTACTGGTAACATGTCCATTAACATGAGGGTTTTACACAAATCGTGCATTTACTGGTAACATGTCCATTGGCATGAGGGTTTTACACAAATCATGCATTTACTGGTAACATGTCCATTGGCATGAGGGTTTTACACAAATCATGCATTTACTGGTAACATGTCCATTGGCATGAGGGTTTTACACAAATCATGCATTTACTGGTAACATGTCCACTGGCATGAGGGTTTTACACAAATCATGCATTTACTGGTAACATGAGGGTTTTATACAAATCATGCATTTACTGGTAACATGTCCATTGGCATGAGGGTTTTACACAAATCATGCATTTACTGGTAACATGAGGGTTTTACACAAATCATGCATTTACTGGTAACATGTCCATTAACATGAGGGTTTTACACAAATCATGCATTTACTGGTAACATGTCCATTGACATGGAGGGTTTTACACAAATCCTGCAATTACTGGTAACATGTCCATTGACATGAGGGTTTTACACAAATCATGCATTTACTGGTAACATGTCCATTGGCATGAGGGTTTTACACAAATCATGCATTTACTGGTAACATGTCCATTGACATGAGGGTTTTACACAAATCATGCATTTACTGGTAACATGAGGGTTTTACACAAATCATGCATTTACTGGTAACATGTCCATTGACATGAGGGTTTTACACAAATCATGCATTTACTGGTAACATGAGGGTTTTACACAAATCATGCATTTACTGGTAACATGTCCATTGACATGAGGGTTTTACACAAATCATGCATTTACTGGTAACATGAGGGTTTTACACAAATCATGCATTTACTGGTAACATGTCCATTGACATGAGGGTTTTACACAAATCATGCATTTACTGGTAACATGAGGGTTTTACACAAATCATGCATTTACTGGTAACATGTCCATTGACATGAGGGTTTTACACAAATCATGCATTTACTGGTAACATGAGGGTTTTACACAAATCATGCATTTACTGGTAACATGTCCATTGACATGAGGGTTTTACACAAATCATGCATTTACTGGTAACATGCCATTGGCATGAGGGTTTTACACAAATCATGCATTTACTGGTACCAAAAGGCTTATAGTTTACTAAGCTGAACATGTGCATGGGTTTAGACCACATTCATTGTAAAAGATAAGAATTGATCTTTTACTGTCCACTACTAAATTTGTAGACTTATTACAGGTTTCGATTAGTCTATTAAAAAATTTGATGAGGATCTTGAGTCATATAGATATATCAGCTATCCCCGTCACTAAATTGTATTTAGAGTAAGTGACTTATAGTGGGATAGCATAAGTTGGAAAGACAGATTGAAATACACAGATAGAAGGAAGAAGTAATTCCATGGGCACGTGTCCATCAGAGAATTGATGGCTAATAGTGTGCCCTGTATATTTCACAAGATCCTCATTCTACATTAGTCTTGTAAAAGTTAAATTTACCATGCACATATTCAGGTATATATTGTGTCATGATCAACCTGGGAGAGTTATCCTTGCACTCCCATGTTATCATGGACACATATCCTACTAATAAAAAGACAGACTAGAAAAATTATGATATTATGATAGCTTCATCCCTGGGTATATATCATTATGATTTTAACTGCTGTTCTATATAGATAGTAAATGTACGTTATTAAACCTTTCACAGGTGATAAAAATAAATGTGTTATGGTATCGAGCTTACTCCTACAAGACAGAAAAGGAAGCCACATGGTCATATTTATCTGTCGGCAAGATTTGCTCAAATTAGTATATTAAATTAATTAGAGTAGCCGTGAAATATAACCTAGGTTACATAGAGACTGAAGGATTCCAGCATTGAGGCAATGAATTCAATCACAGCTCCTTCCGTCATCTAACAGTAAGATTCCGGGGAGTCAACATTTTGACTGGGGGAGGGCTAATGTTCTACCTTACATTTCACATGGGGTGGGAGATGTCCACCTATTGATTTTTTGGACTGGGAGGGGGGGGGCGATGTCCCGGATTCGGGAGATCTGTTATTACCGGCTATATATCTGTATGACTGGTTATAAGTATATGTACTCAGGTATCAGTTATGGACTATCTTAGTACAGATACACATTAAGACAGTCCATGCGTTCTTAATCTTCATGGTATTACCATATTACATATATTTTTTAACTTCGTAGTCTTTTTTTTCATTTTGAGGCCACTAGCGGGTAACCCCTTTTATTTCCAGTTATAGACATATAATGTACAACATACATATAAGTGATATACATATATATATACAATTGACTTGAATACATTCACATATTTGATGTAAGGTCATTTCTTTTACAGAATTAAATACGCCTCATTTCTCCAAAAATATGACGAGTGATACAAAATCTTTGTGCAAGCAGTTGGCTGTTTATTATTAGAACACCACTATTTGGATGTCATAAACAATATAGTTTTCGCACACTATATTGGCTCACCCTAAATATAGAACATAAATAAACACATTCGATATATATTGAGTTCAATAAATGCACGTTTTTGTTCTAAAAAGCACATCGTCTGGGATGGCCGAGAGGTTAAGGCGCTGACTTCAGAATCAAGGTTTGTTTTAGCTAGCTGGCTTGGTGTGGGTTCGAATCCCAGGAGAGGAACTTCTATTTTTTATATTTTGGAGCGGAAAGTGACGCCAGCACAGATACAGACCCACGTTTCGATGTATCTACCGTCAGTGGCAATGACAGCACAGACAGCATGTAGGAATCTACAGCTACTGCGGATGAATTGTTTTGTATTGTGAATTTCAAATCAAATGCAATTATAAAAGAATAAAAAATAAATGAAACTGAAAATATATATAAAAAATTGAAGAAATGATCAAAATATTAAAACAAATATTCTTGATACAATATATAAAAAAATAGAAGTTCCTCTCCTGGGATTCGAACCCACACCAAGCCAGCTAGCTAAAACAAACCTTGATTCTGAAGTCAGCGCCTTAACCTCTCGGCCATCCCAGACGATGTGCTTTTTAGAACAAAAACGTGCATTTATTGAACTCAATATATATCGAATGTGTTTATTTATGTTCTATATTTAGGGTCAGCCAATATAGTGTGCGAAAACAATACCACCATGTAAAGCTTTGATGACCTGCCAATGCTCCAAAAATTACTGTCTTGTATATTCAGGTCAATAACCAGTGAGGTGTAGTTTAATTAACAAACATCCTGTCCAGGATTTGCTGGCAAGGTGTGAAATACAGTTGGACAATTTGATATATAAGTAATAATTATAATAAATGATATTGACAACTGGAAAAAGTTACATTTTTTGTCCTAATTTTTTTATTCTTGCGCCAAATGATTAGATTTCCCCCCAATTCCCTTATTTTTTTCGCCAAAGAAACCGACAAGCAATTTCAGAAAATGGTGGTGTATTGGGCCTAGTCTGTCTCCAAAATGGTGGTGTATTGGGCCTAGTCTGCCTCCAAAATGGTGGTGTATTGGGCCTAGTCTGCCTCCAAAATGGTGGTGTATTGGGCCTAGTCTGCCTCCAAAATAAAATTAGTTCATAAAAATTTAGACATGACATACTGTTTTCATGTGGGTCAATGGAGATATATAATTATTTCACCACTTCATATGATGCCTGTAGGTCACTTTAAATAGGTCCCTCACCGGAACTTTCAATTCTCACAGCTTCAACATTTCCACCAAGCCATGAGAATTGAAAGTCTCATCCGAAAATGCATAACACCAAGCTAATATTAATATATTTAGACTTTACATAATGTTTTCATGTGGGTCAATGGAGATATATAATTATCTCACCACTTCATATGATGCCTGTGGGTCACTTTAAATAGGTCCCTCACCGGAACTTTCAATTCTCACAGCTTCAACATTTCCCCCAAGCCATGAGAATTGAGTCTCATCCGAAAATGCATAACACCAAGCTAATATTAATATATTTAGACTTTACATAATGTTTTCATGTGGGTCAATGGAGATAATAATTATCTCACCACTTCATATGATGCCTGTGGGTCACTTTAAATAGGTCCCTCACTGGGACTTTCAATTCTTACAGGTTCAACATTTTCCCTAGCCTGGGAACAGGCGTTGATATATTTTGCCTGGTCAGTCAAATAAATATATTTCAACACAGAGACTATTAATTAGGCCGTTTCTGATCATATCAACACCTGGGGAAACTGGTGGAGTTTCCCGTGAAATCATTAATCCTATTAATAGGCCTATTAGCACGTGACTTAAGTAATGACATACTTGAATCGAAAGCGAGGCACTGCAATGTTGATAGAACTTTATAATTTGCCGCCATTGTTTACGGGTCAACGGAACGATAAATAGTTTTGAAAAGTACAATGTGCGTCTGATTTGACATATTCATATACATTGACAGTACAGAACAAGTCTCCCAGTTCAAGCAAGTCTCCCATGTATGCGGGACGAGAGGAACGTATAGATATTCAATATCTAGATGCTAATATTCCTTGATCTCGATAATTGGCCAAAAAGGTGTGGAATCTGTATAAATAAAACACAGAAAACGTGATGTTGATCCGGAAACTGTGTCTCTATGAGGCTCGTGCGTGATATATATAAGGACGTATTTTTCTGTCAATCTACACACAATGCAAGACGCCATGAACAAATCAAATTCCAGAAAGCGTATAAAATATCGAAGCAAGTGTAACATAATTTACAGGTTAATTAATCAATGTCATTATATTTAATTATATTGGTTTCTAATGATGTTTTGTTTCAGTAATTAACTTGATTGTGTTAGTTAACACACATTATATGAATTTTATCACTATTGAAATGTCTACATGGGAACATGGTAGTTTATCAATGCAGAGTAAGCATGCTTACATGTAGATATTATTCAGCATCCCCGTGCCAAGTACATTTGACTGCTGGCCAGTATTTAGGCTGGGAACATAAGCAGAGTGTGCATTGTTGTTAGAATCAATCAGGTGAACTCACGTTTGATAGACAAGAAACTGTAAACTTGGTACTAACGTTGGCTGTAGAAACCCATACATTGGCAACATGTGCCTAAATCATTGGCAGCATATAGCACAACTAACATTTGTGAAATATCAATTTTATCAGCAACCATGGTACCAATAGGACTGGACCTCTACTGGCATATGAGACAAGTGGAAGGCAATTTGAAAGGTAGACTGCCTTCCACTACACAGTTTGCAATCATTTCAGCTGATAAAATCTTCAAAGAAGTGGAAAAGAGCTACCCAAATATGAAAACGCGCACTGTGACGGTCTTGGACCCATATCTCCTGACTACACACACAGTATACAA
>CM026399.1:57165665-57347138 GCA_014843695.1 Archivesica marissinica
GCCAAGCACATGAGATCAGTCAGAGAGACAGCATTTCACAAATGCCAAAAATAACTCCAGGAAAACCATTCCAGAAGTAGGCTACACATGGTCCTTTTTAGGACCACCAAAATAACTCAAAACGGAAATACCTTAACCCTAGTCATGCTGAACCCGGAACGTTCCGGGCACCGTCCTTTAGTCTCTATGGCGAACCCCGGAATACCACTTTGCTTTAAAAAAGATCGATGATTTTGTCCAATGAGACACGCGGTACTACTTTTACATGAAGTCTACGTTATGTAGAAACAGTACAGAACAAGTCTCCCAGTTCAAGCAAGTCTCCCATGTATGCGGGACGAGAGGAACGTATAGATATTCAATATCTACAGCGGATGCAGACGCTAATAATCGTTGATCTCGATAATTGGACAAAAAGGTGTGGAATCTGTATGAATAAAACACAGAACACGTGTCGTTGATACGGAAAATTTGTCTCTATGTGGTTCATGCGTGATATATAAAAGGACGTATTTTTCTGCCAAGCTACTCTACATTGGAGGATGGAAACCAACAGTAGGCCTAACAAGTATTCAATGCCAATTGTTACATCCATTGGCATTTGTAATAAAAGCGAGAAGATAGCTGATAAGATGGTGGCCATAGAGGAATTAGATGCCATCCAAGAGAAGAAATATCAGCACATTCCAGAGCCGCCGGAACATCGGGTAGACAAGAGCAAGTTGCTGAAAAGTGTGTAGCCTCAGTGATAGCGAATGCGATCGCTATCGTCCAAGAAGAGAAAAAGATTCAAGCCGAATTAGAACAAAGACACCAGAACGAATCTAGAGTGGAGGCAACTATCACAAAGAAGGAGGAAAGGAAAAGAAAGAAAGCAGTGTATCAAAGCCGAGAAACGGGCCGAGCAAATAATGAAATTGCTCACGCGGTGCCTTTGCTGCAGGAAAAAGGCCAACAATGGAGAATGTTGATAACACTCAGCGTATAGATATCAAACAAACAAAAAGTGGGGAGTCCGACAAATTCCAAAATGCAATGGTGTCAGTGTTAGACGATGCGGATGATTTGTTTATGGAAGAGGAAGTCGTCTCGGGTTGCAGTCTTACTGCTTCCTGGGGCAATTAGTTTTTTTCTCCTTCTTTCCCCCCCCCCTTTTCCTTCTTTTATTTTCCCATTTTGAGGCCCCTTTCGGAAACCTTGTTTAATTGTCATTTTACTAAGTTGCATGCCGACCGACACCCGCTAAAATGGTACATATAAGGCTTTAATATTCACAAAATGTAAGTTATTGAGTCCTAGCTAATACGGGGTTTTAATATATATTTACAAAATGTATACTAATGTTTATATTATATTTACAAATGTATACTAAATGTTTATATTATTTTATATTCCTTTATAATGCATGAAAATACCATAAAATATTTATCAAATGTATATTGATGTTTATATTTATAATATTTTATAAAATGTATACTAATGTTTATATTTATTCCTTCATACTGCATGAAAATACCATATAATATTAAGAGAATGTATGTTAAAGCCCCATATTCATTTATTTAGAATGTGCACTATCCTCCAAACATAGAAACTGACTAATCTCTTCACGAAGCGTTGCTCATATGGGCAACTGGTAGCGACGATAACTGAACGTATTTAACACACTCAATACCTCATTAATTAACGAATGTGCCAGTGCGGCGGGTAGTCGGTCGGGTCATCATTTCTACTAAACAAATTCACCATGTCAACTTCACAAATTCACTATTTAAAACTTATGAATTCACAATTTTTTTTGTTCGAGTTTGGGAATGAACATCACACCAACAACTTAGATTAAGTGATTTGAAGCCAATAATTTTTTATTTATTTTTTGTATATAAAGAAAATTAATAAATAATGTTATTTGCCAAAAAAAAAAGACTGCCTTTCACAATAGAGTTTGCCATAGTTTCTGCTGACACAATATTCAGAGAAGTGGAACGAGCAACGAAATACGAAATGCGCACTGTGAAGGTCTTGGACCCATTATCTCCTGACTGCACACACAGTATACGAAATGCTGTGCCAAGCACATGAGATCAGTCAGAGAGACAGCATTTCACAAATGCCAAAAATAACTCCAGGAAAACCATTCCAGAAGTAGGCTACACATGGTCCTTTTTAGGACCACCAAAATAACTCGAAACGGAAATACCGTAACCCTAGTCATGCTGAACCCGGAACGTTCCGGGCACCGTCCTTTAGTCTCTATGGCGAACCCCGGAATACCACTTTGCTTTAAAAAAGATCGATGATTTTGTCCAATGAGACACGCGGTACTACTTTTACATGAAGTCTACGTTATGTAGAAACAGTACAGAACAAGTCTCCCAGTTCAAGCAAGTCTCCCATGTATGCGGGACGAGAGGAACGTATAGATATTCAATATCTACAGCGGATGCAGACGCTAATAATCGTTGATCTCGATAATTGGACAAAAAGGTGTGGAATCTGTATGAATAAAACACAGAAAACGTGTCGTTGATACGGAAAATTTGTCTCTATGTGGTTCATGCGTGATATATAAAAGGACGTATTTTTCTGCCAAGCTACTCTACATTGGAGGATGGAAACCAACAGTAGGCCTAACAAGTATTCAATGCCAATTGTTACATCCATTGGCATTTGTAATAAAAGCGAGAAGATAGCTGATAAGATGGTGGCCATAGAGGAATTAGATGCCATCCAAGAGAAGAAATATCAGCACATTCCAGAGCCGCCGGAACATCGGGTAGACAAGAGCAAGTTGCTGAAAAGTGTGTAGCCTCAGTGATAGCGAATGCGATCGCTATCGTCCAAGAAGAGAAAAAGATTCAAGCCGAATTAGAACAAAGACACCAGAACGAATCTAGAGTGGAGGCAACTATCACAAAGAAGGAGGAAAGGAAAAGAAAGAAAAGCAGTGTATCAAAGCCGAGAAACGGGCCGAGCAAATTAATGAAATTGCTCACGCGGTGCCTTTGCTGCAGGAAAAAAGGCCAACAATGGAGAATGTTGATAACACTCAGCGTATAGATATCAAACAAACAAAAAGTGGGGAGTCCGACAACGTATTCCAAAATGCAATGGTGTCAGTGTTAGACGATGCGGATGATTTGTTTATGGAAGAGGAAGTCGTCTCGGGTTGCAGTCTTACTGCTTCCTGGGGCAATTAGTTTTTTTCTCCTTCTTTCCCCCCCCCCTTTTCCTTCTTTTATTTTCCCATTTTGAGGCCCCTTTCGGAAACCTTGTTTAATTGTCATTTTACTAAGTTGCATGCCGACCGACACCCGCTAAAATGGTACATATAAGGCTTTAATATTCACAAAATGTAAGTTATTGAGTCCTAGCTAATACGGGGTTTTAATATAATATTTACAAAATGTATACTAAATGTTTATATTTATATTTATAAAATGTATACTAACGTTTATATTTATTCCTTTATAATGCATGAAAATACCATAAAATATTTATCAAATGTATATTGATGTTTATATTTATAATATTTATAAAATGTATACTAATGTTTATATTTATTCCTTCATACTGCATGAAAATACCATATAATATTAAGAGAATGTATGTTAAAGCCCCATATTCAATTATTTAGAATGTGCACTATCCTCCAAACATAGAAACTGACTAATCTCTTCACGAAGCGTTGCTCATATGGGCAACCGGTAGCGACGATAACTGAACGTATTTAACACACTCAATACCTCATTAATTAACGAATGTGCCAGTGCGGCGGGTAGTCGGTCGGGTCATCATTTCTACTAAACAAATTCACCATGTCAACTTCACAAATTCACTATTTAAAACTTATGAATTCACAATTTTTTTTGGTTCGAGTTTGGGAATGAACATCACACCAACAACTTAGATTAAGTGATTTGAAGCCAATAATTTTTTATTTATTTTTTGTATATAAAGAAAATTAATAAATAATGTTATTTGCCAAAAAAAAAAACTGCCTTTCACAATAGAGTTTGCCATAGTTTCTGCTGACACAATATTCAGAGAAGTGGAACGAGCAACGAAATACGAAATGCGCACTGTGAAGGTCTTGGACCCATATCTCCTGACTGCACACACAGTATACGAAATGCTGTGCCAAGCACATGAGATCAGTCAGAGAGACAGCATTTCACAAATGCCAAAAATAACTCCAGGAAAACCATTCCAGAAGTAGGCTACACATGGTCCTTTTTAGGACCACCAAAATAACTCGAAACGGAAATACCGTAACCCTAGTCATGCTGAACCCGGAACGTTCCGGGCACCGTCCTTTAGTCTCTATGGCGAACCCCGGAATACCACTTTGCTTTAAAAAAGATCGATGATTTTGTCCAATGAGACACGCGGTACTACTTTTACATGAAGTCTACGTTATGTAGAAACAGTACAGAACAAGTCTCCCAGTTCAAGCAAGTCTCCCATGTATGCGGGACGAGAGGAACGTATAGATATTCAATATCTACAGCGGATGCAGACGCTAATATTCGTTGATCTCGATAATTGGACAAAAAGGTGTGGAACCTGTATGAATAAAACACAGAAAACGTGTCGTTGATACGGAAAATTTGTCTCTATGTGGTTCATGCGTGATATATAAAAGGACGTATTTTTCTGCCAAGCTACTCTACATTGGAGGATGGAAACCAACAGTAGGCCTAACAAGTATTCAATGCCAATTGTTACATCCATTGGCATTTGTAATAAAAGCGAGAAGATAGCTGATAAGATGGTGGCCATAGAGGAATTAGATGCCATCCAAGAGAAGAAATATCAGCACATTCCAGAGCCGCCGGAACATCGGGTAGACAAGAGCAAGTTGCTGAAAAGTGTGTAGCCTCAGTGATAGCGAATGCTATCGTCCAAGAAGAGAAAAAGATTCAAGCCGAATTAGAACAAAGACACCAGAACGAATCTAGAGTGGAGGCAACTATTACAAAGAAGGAGGAAAGGAAAAGAAAGAAAAGCAGTGTATCAAAGCCGAGAAACGGGCCGAGCAAATTAATGAAATTGCTCACGCGGTGCCTTTGCTGCAGGAAAAAAGGCCAACAATGGAGAATGTTGATAACACTCAGCGTATAGATATCAAACAAACAAAAAGTGGGGAGTCCGACAACGTATTCCAAAATGCAATGGTGTCAGTGTTAGACGATGCGGATGATTTGTTTATGGAAGAGGAAGTCGTCTCGGGTTGCAGTCTTACTGCTTCCTGGGGCAATTAGTTTTTTTCTCCTTCTTTCCCCCCCCCTTTTCCTTCTTTTATTTTCCCATTTTGAGGCCCCTTTCGGAAACCTTGTTTAATTGTCATTTTACTAAGTTGCATGCCGACCGACACCCGCTAAAATGGTACATATAAGGCTTTAATATTCACAAAATGTAAGTTATTGAGTCCTAGCTAATACGGGTTTTAATATAATATTTACAAAATGTATACTAAATGTTATATTTATATTTATAAAATGTATACTAACGTTTATATTTATTCCTTTATAATGCATGAAAATACCATAAAATATTTATCAAATGTATATTGATGTTTATATTTATAATATTTATAAAATGTATACTAATGTTTATATTTATTCCTTCATACTGCATGAAAATACCATATAATATTAAGAGAATGTATGTTAAAGCCCCATATTCATTTATTTAGAATGTGCACTATCCTCCAAACATAGAAACTGACTAATCTCTTCACGAAGCGTTGCTCATATGGGCAACTGGTAGCGACGATAACTGAACGTATTTAACACACTCAATACCTCATTAATTAACGAATGTGCCAGTGCGGCGGGTAGTCGGTCGGGTCATCATTTCTACTAAACAAATTCACCATGTCAACTTCACAAATTCACTATTTAAAACTTATGAATTCACGATTTTTTTTGTTCGAGTTTGGGAATGAACATCACACCAACAACTTAGATTAAGTGATTTGAAGCCAATAATTTTTTATTTATTTTTTGTATATAAAGAAAATTAATAAATAATGTTATTTGCCAAAAAAAAAGACTGCCTTTCACAATAGAGTTTGCCATAGTTTCTGCTGACACAATATTCAGAGAAGTGGAAAGAGCAACGAAATGCGCACTGTGAAGGTCTTGGACCCATATCTCCTGACTGCACACACAGTATACGAAATGCTGTGCCAAGCACACGAGATCAGTCAGAGAGACAGCATTTCACAAATGCCAAAAATAACTCCAGGAAAACCATTCCAGAAGTAGGCTACACATGGTCCTTTTTAGGACCACCAAAATAACTCGAAACGGAAATACCGTAACCCTAGTCATGCTGAACCCGGAACGTTCCGGGCACCGTCCTTTAGTCTCTATGGCGAACCCCGGAATACCACTTTGCTTTAAAAAAGATCGATGATTTTGTCCAATGAGACACGCGGTACTACTTTTACATGAAGTCTACGTTATGTAGAAACAGTACAGAACAAGTCTCCCAGTTCAAGCAAGTCTCCCATGTATGCGGGACGAGAGGAACGTATAGATATTCAATATCTACAGCGGATGCAGACGCTAATATTCGTTGATCTCGATAATTGGACAAAAAGGTGTGGAACCTGTATGAATAAAACACAGAAAACGTGTCGTTGATACGGAAAATTTGTCTCTATGTGGTTCATGCGTGATATATAAAAGGACGTATTTTTCTGCCAAGCTACTCTACATTGGAGGATGGAAACCAACAGTAGGCCTAACAAGTATTCAATGCCAATTGTTACATCCATTGGCATTTGTAATAAAAGCGAGAAGATAGCTGATAAGATGGTGGCCATAGAGGAATTAGATGCCATCCAAGAGAAGAAATATCAGCACATTCCAGAGCCGCCGGAACATCGGGTAGACAAGAGCAAGTTGCTGAAAAGTGTGTAGCCTCAGTGATAGCGAATGCTATCGTCCAAGAAGAGAAAAAGATTCAAGCCGAATTAGAACAAAGACACCAGAACGAATCTAGAGTGGAGGCAACTATTACAAAGAAGGAGGAAAGGAAAAGAAAGAAAAGCAGTGTATCAAAGCCGAGAAACGGGCCGAGCAAATTAATGAAATTGCTCACGCGGTGCCTTTGCTGCAGGAAAAAAGGCCAACAATGGAGAATGTTGATAACACTCAGCGTAATAGATATCAAACAAACAAAAAGTGGGGAGTCCGACAAATTCCAAAATGCAATGGTGTCAGTGTTAGACGATGCGGATGATTTGTTTATGGAAGAGGAAGTCGTCTCGAGTTGCAGTCTTACTGCTTCCTGGGGCAATTAGGGTTTTTACTTTTTCCTTCTTTCCCCCCCTTTTCCTTCTTTTATTTTCCCATTTTGAGGCCCCTTTCGGAAACCTTGTTTAATTGTCATTTTACTAAGTTGCATGCCGACCGACACCCGCTAAAATGGTACATATAAGGCTTTAATATTCACAAAATGTAAGTTCTTGAGTCCTAGCTAATACGGGGTTTTAATATAATATTTATAAAATGTATACTAATGTTTATATTTATAATATTTACAAAATGTATACTAAATGTTTATATTTATATTTATAAAATGTATACTAACGTTTATATTTATTCCTTTATAATGCATGAAAATACCATAAAATATTTATCAAATGTATATTGATGTTTATATTTATAATATTTATAAAATGTATACTAATGTTTATATTTATTCCTTCATACTGCATGAAAATACCATATAATATTAAGAGAATGTATGTTAAAGCCCCATATTCATTTATTTAGAATGTGCACTATCCTCCAAACATAGAAACTGACTAATCTCTTCACGAAGCGTTGCTCATATGGGCAACTGGTAGCGACGATAACTGAACGTATTTAACACACTCAATACCTCATTAATTAACGAATGTGCCAGTGCGGCGGGTAGTTGGTCGGGTCATCATTTCTACTAAACAAATTCACCATGTCAACTTCACAAATTCACTATTTAAAACTTATGAATTCACGATTTTTTTTGTTCGAGTTTGGGAATGAACATCACACCAACAACTTAGATTAAGTGATTTGAAGCCATAATTTTTTATTTATTTTTTGTATATAAGAAAATTAATAAATAATGTTATTTGCCAAAAAAAAAGACTGCCTTTCACAATAGAGTTTGCCATAGTTTCTGCTGACACAATATTCAGAGAAGTGGAACGAGCAACGAAATGCGCACTGTGAAGGTCTTGGACCCATATCTCCTGACTGCACACACAGTATACGAAATGCTGTGCCAAGCACACGAGATCAGTCAGAGAGACAGCATTTCACAAATGCCAAAAATAACTCCAGGAAAACCATTCCAGAAGTAGGCTACACATGGTCCTTTTTAGGACCACAAAATAACTCGAAACGGAAATACCGTAACCCTAGTCATGCTGAACCCGGAACGTTCCGGGCACCGTCCTTTAGTCTCTATGGCGAACCCCGGAATACCACTTTGCTTTAAAAAAGATCGATGATTTTGTCCAATGAGACGCGCGGTACTACTTTTACATGAAGTCTACGTTATGTAGAAACAGTACAGAACAAGTCTCCCAGTTCAAGCAAGTCTCCCATGTATGCGGGACGAGAGGAACGTATAGATATTCAATATCTGTCTGCATCAGACGCTAATATTCGTTGATCTCGATAATTGGACAAAAAGGTGTGGAATCTGTATAAATAAAACACAGAAAACGTGTCGTTGATACGGAAACTTTGTCTCTATGTGGTTCATGCGTGATATATAAAAGGACGTATTTTTCTGCCAAGCTACTCTACATTGGAGGATGGAAACCAACAGTACAGAGCCGCCGGAACATCGACAAGAGCAAGTTGCTGAAAAGTGTGTAGCCTCAGTGATAGCGAATGCGATCGCTATCGTCCAAGAAGAGAAAAAGATTCAAGCCGAATTAGAACAAAGACACCAGAACGAAACTAGAGTGGAGGCAAATATTACAAAGAAGGAGGCAACTATTACAAAGAAGGAGGAAAGGAAAAGAAAGAAAAGCAGTGTATCAAAGCCGAGAAATGGGCCGAGCAAATTAATGAAATTTGCTGCAGGAAAATAATTTTTTATTTATTTTTTGCATAGAGCGGGGGTGGGCAATGCCGAACGGGTGGCTTGATCCGAACATATTTTTCACAGTTTCACATTATCAGTAATACCTACGTCACTAAGTCACCATGACGTCACATCCTTTTGCCAACAACCTTGGTGTGTGGGAAGTATTGTGGCACGATCTGTTTTGAATTTATTGCAGTTTCAGAAATATCAGTCCATTTCACAGGTACGTACTATGGATTTCATTTTGCCGATGAGATTTACTAAGATTCTAAATCTGTAATGCCATAATTTACTATCGAAAAAATTTGTTATTATCAGTAAAGGGACATGTACAAGAGGTTTCACTACTCGTATAGGTCTTATTATTAACAGAGTTATAGTTATTTGGTTGTTCGGAAATACCCACATCAAATTTTGCATTGTTTCTAATTCCGAACAAAAAAACAAAACAAAATTGTTTTACTTATGATCCTTATGCCCAGTAGGGCACCGTAGAGTAAGGACCAGGCATACCCCCATATACATTAAAGAGCATTGTTTAATACCGAAAGGGGCCGACCTGCATACTCAATTCCAGACAGTATTTGCCAAACACTGAATCCAAATTGTACTCGCTCTAACACTGGACGCCTAAACGCCAAAGTAGCTATATGTTGGGTTAGAACAAGTTGAGTTCCTGGATTAGAAACTGTACTGACACCTGTTCCTGTTTAAATATAGTATGTTACTGTCTTTCAGACATGAGTCGCCAGGTTGGAGTGAAAGTTAGACAGAAATATGATGTTAAAACGCTAGAGGAAGTTGCAGCAATGGTTTGGGGGAAGAGCATATCCTTGCGTAGCGCATCTAAGATATATGCTATACCAAAGACAACGCTGTATGACAAGGTCCATTACCGATATGCAGGCAATCACATTAAGGTCCATTACCGATATGCAGGCAATCACATTGGGACAAAAACTGTCCTGACTGAGACAGAGGAAAAAAGGATCGCAGACTGGGCCATACATATGTCGACAATCGGTTATGGGCGGACTCGTAAGGAGCTTGTCAATCTTGTACAAAAGATTCTTAATGAGGATGGTCGCAAAAATCCATTTAAGGACAATCGTCCAGGTAGGGACTGGTTACGTGGCTTTTTTAAGCGTCACCCTGAATTGACTGTCCGTACATCTATGCAGCTTGGCAAAGAGCAAGCAATAGTAACAGAGGCCGTATGGTCTAAGGCTGTCCTTTTCCAAAATATGCCCTTATAAGGAAAGTACTGCATGGCGCATGCGTGCGCAGACGCAAACATTGCTCGTGGTTTTGAAAATCGAAATCTTCTTGTTGTTTTGCAAACTAACTGCAAAATCCTCATACACTGTTATAACGACGACAACTCCTTTATTTCATTTCGTTTTTTCGGCAAACACTATATTGATTCGTGTAATTCGCTCGTTCTTTCGGTAAAATCGCGTGCTATTTATATAGTTTGATGCTTTTAATTTTATTCAAATCATTGTTCAGATTTCGGATAGTTCTTTCCTCGTACAGTATACGGACGTTATCGATTTTGGTTTTACCATTCAGTAGATCATATGTTTTGCATGTTTTTACACTTGTTGAAAGATATCGATATGGCTTTGCATGCCGAGAGGCCCTTTCAATTTATGCTATCATGATGTTCTGTTAAGGGACCAATTGCTTTTCTTTCTAGAAAATGTGGTAATAAGACGAAGATACTTTTAGCTGGCGATTCCAGTGTTCGGTATATTGGGGCATTATGTGATGAGGATAATGGTTTTCATAGCCTGACTGTGGCTGGTATATATTCTTTTTATTATTGCCCAACAGCCAATTTCAAAACAACTCTTTGACGGATGTATCTATCGTGTTTGGCATCTGTGGTCCAGTGATAAGAGCGTTGGACTTGGAATCAAACGGTCCCAGGTGCGTTGGACTTAGAATCAAACGGTCCCAGGTTCGATACTCGGTCAGGCCACGTATGTAGTGTCATTGAGCAAGCCACCTCACACACATTGCTTAGTACTGGTTAACCGCTTAAGTCGACTAAGCCTGCCCAGGAAAATATGGCATTTAAATGGCAGAACTATCATTAGATATACAATCATTGCGTTTCGATATAGATACATTAAAAAATGATAAGCTCACCATAACACAACCTGTGACTATGGAACATGTAGTGCCCGAAATACCAATAGATACATCAAATCAATCATCACAAGAAAATCCAATAGCAGTAACACCTATTGTACAATCTAGAGATAGTCGTATATCACAATTATTAACTGTAACAATACCTCAAATAAATAGAAACATAGATAATTTAGCTGCCGAACATTCAATACTAAGTACTGCTCTTAGGAAGAAGGTAGCAGGTACATCCTTGAGTGCTAATTACATTCAAAACTGTTATTAATTATATGGGGTTGGAATGGCATTAGCCGAAAGGAGAAGCCGATGGAGATACTAACTAAAGAAATCGGTGACAAGGAAAAATACAAACCATATTCGATTGTCGTTAGTAACTTAAATGTCTATGTGACACCTGAAAGCATACAAAGTAGGTTATATTGTCTGGACAGTAATGGCAACATTATTAAGAGTGATAAAGGAAATCCGTTGGGAGAGTATGCTACCGGGACTATCTTTAGCAATAAGAAAATCTACGATCGCCCGGTACTGTCATATAGTACGCCCATAGATGTATACAATTCGTTAAATGAAAACGAACAGAAGTGTAACAACGCTATTAAGAACCTTTTCAATACGCTGCCGAGTGTGTTTATCTGGCACAATGGGAATGAGGATAGTAAATGCATGTTCCACGGCCTGCATATTCACGGTATTGTTTATGTACCTACTGATAGTACGCTAAGTCAATTACAAGTGTTTAGAAAGGCACGTTTGTCACTAAAGGATAGTGGGTTAATTTTAAGATCAGAAGCTGTACGTAACGAGACAGCCATATTGATCCACCTCCAGCAAATCCCAAGGGTAGTAATGGGGTGCAACAATGTTGTACTCTTAGGAAAACTTGTGAAAACAAGAGGAATGGAGAACACGTTAGACGAGTTTGAAATGGAGGATGATACTCCATCTACCTACAACGCAGTGACAAGTGACTTTATGTCAAAAATCCTTAACTACGTTGCACCTGAAGATAAAGACAATTCGATGCAACAAATGATTACCAAACTGACCCACGACAACATGACCTTCAAAGACGTTTTAAGAGACAAACCGGACGCTATGGGAGATAGAAAGATACCCACGACCAAAACGGCCAATAAAGTGGACATAGTTATGAGATATATGGGCAAGTACGGTACCACTAACATGGACTCCATTGTCAAATCTATAATTGACCTTGGATATACCGATGAACTTAACGAAATACGCAGTCTTATGCTTGTAAATAACTTTACTGCGATTAAGAACCAGGCAATATTAGAACTGGACATTGTAAATAAATTGAATGGCGGTGACTATTGCCGGAAATTAGTGGAGGACTGTCCCATAATTGAAGGCAGCATGAGCATAGACCAAACTGCAATGACATTTAAGGAATGGTGCCACGAGCAGTGTATTGATGTAGGTGAGTTCCTACTAAAACTCTACATCATCTTAAGCAAAAAAGATGCGAAAAAGAATACCTTTATGTTACAAGGCCAGTCTAATGCGGGCAAGACGTATTGGACCAATGCCCTGACGCCGTTCCCTGATTGTATTGGATGCACCACTCAATCAGCGGAATTCGCGTTTATGAAGTGCTTAGGAAAAGACGTCATTGTGATTCCTGAGCTAACACTCGCAAAGCCTGAGAGCGTGGAAGAATTAAAACAGGTCATGGAGGGCTTCCCGGTTCAAGTGAATGTGAAAAACAAAGAACCGAAAGTCCTCAGTAGAACCCCAGTATTGTTGCAATGCAACTCCACGCCTTGGGCTAAGTCAGGAATCGCAGGCTTTCCAGAATAGATTATACGGTTTTAATAATCTAAAAGCCTCTATGATTCTATCCTTCATAGATGGGAAGAAACCGGACCCGCGTTTCTTCCAAGAAATGTTTGCGTTTATGATGTCTATGGATGAGAAAAATGGAGAGTGGAATTACAAGGAAGACCATGAGTTTTGGGGTATGTACCAATCGTTGTTAACCAAAAAGGTAGAAGAATTGACATGCCACCGTAAAGAGGAGATGTTTACTCCAACTGGAACGAATAAATCCAATCGTAGAATGAATGTTATAAAGGAGATGATGTTAGGAGATACTGTAGAACCAGAAAGTTTAATTTGTGGAAATCTGGAAAGGAAAGTATGTACGGAGGGAGAATTTCGTGACCAGATGGTTGCTTGGATCCAATGCATGAGTAAAACCAAAACTGGTAGTATCGAACTTGTTGTTGACAATATATATTCGCCAACGTTAATTAATCTGCCAGACAGAACATTTGTTACAGCAGCAACTGTAGAACAAAAACGAGTTATCCAGAAAACCTTCGCAGACACCAACATATGCTGGAGAATGGACCAGTGGCCCAGTAAAATTATTATAAACGGATTACAAGAAGAATTGATGAAGGTGTTAATGAATCCGGCAGAAGCAGAAATAATTTCAATATCCAGTGAAGCCTCGTTTGTAAGGGAATTGGAAATGACCCCTCCCGCGGAACATAAAACTTCATCTGTAGAAGAGGAAATATGGTCGGACGCTCAGGAATTAGAGGATTACAACTCCGACTGGGTTGATACAACAAAATCGGCTGACGGATATAGTCCTATATCCGGAAGTAAGCGTTCAAGGTCGGATAGTGGAAGTGACAATAGATTTAAACTATTAAATTCTGCTAGCCGGAATATCATCAAAAAATACAAGAAAATGAAGACATCGCTTAAACTTGCAATACCATGCATTCCTAAAACGGAAGTAGAAATCGAATATGACTCTCAGATAGATGTGATTCCCTCATCACAAATAACAGTAGATGAGAAGTGCCAGAATTGGATCAACGATAATATTACCGGTTAATTGTGTATATAATATGTAAAAGACACTATATTGTTATTATTACTGTTATTTATGTTAAAAGTTGTATTAAAACCAAATAAAAGAGAAACAAAAAGAAACGGGATTAGATCACCGAAGGGTGATCTTTTCCCGTTTTTTTTTTAAACCAAAAATAAATTTTCCCGCCATTTATCTCAGCTCATATAACGGACGCCTTTTTAGTAGGTGTCACTGTCAATGTCAATGTCAAATTACCCCGGAGGGGGCGTAGCCGCAATCTGACATTGACAGTGACATCTTCTAAGAAAGCGTCCGATATTAAGAATTTTGGCGCGAGATATTTTGAATATGGCGGGAATTACGTCATGTGTGACGTCAAAATCATAACAATACGTCATAAAGTAAACAACATAAATCATATAAATACTGGAATTTCAAATCTTATCGTCATTCACAATAAATTTACTGTATGGAAAGGTCACGCTTTATTTTAGTACTAAACAAAGTTGATAAACGTATTACTTATGTAACGTACGACAATTATTTAAAACATAAAGAGTACATGCAATTTGGCTCCAGGAAAGTTTCAATATAATTATTTTCACAGTGATAATATATTTATAAGAGCAGCAAGGAAAATTCGCAGAGTAAGAAACCAGACTACGCATCTTCTAAAGAATACACCTATTCAAAAAAGGTATTTACTATTTTAATATGTCTGATAATTTATCTAAGGTAACATCCAATACAGATGGACAGGCATTATTGGGACAAGGAGATGGAGTGTCGGGAACACAAGGTATTTATCAAGATTATACGAAGAGCGAAGCATCCGGTTCCTCTAAAACTAAGAAATTCAGCCAGACCTATATCCACTTCATGGGACCAGGAACAGAATACTCGGGAGCCAGTATCGAAACTAATGCAGATAATAAGCTATGTTTTTCTTACGATTGGGGTGCTAGTATTATACCATTTAATTATGTAAAAGCAGCAGCCAAATCCACAGCATTACAACCATATATGTCTAAATGTAACTCTTACAGGATATTAGGTCATAAAGTAACTTGTTTTGATTTAATATGTAGTCGTGATGAAGTACAAGCCGATGGTAGAATAGTAACAACCCCCCAATCAGATACTATAGAAATATTCTCAGATACAAACGGTAAATTCAGGCCACATAACATTGTACCAATAGTAGGACATGATATATTTTCAATAAACGAATTTTTCGATAAACCGGAACCAGATACAATACAAGAGGCTACCATTCCGCGCGTTAAAGTTCAATTTCCACCGGAAATGTACTAAACATGAAAAGTACTTAAAATTCAAAAACAAATTTAATTGTTACAATGTAAGTAATTGGCAATCGGGAACACCGTTAACATTTGAGCATAATTTTGATAGTGGTCGTATACCAGTAGGTACTTTTGCAGATCAATCTAAAACAGAATGTAATAAAAATGAATTAAAGGTATGCAATGATATGTTAGATACAGTATGGGGTATTCAAGCTAATATGTCTACTCAAGTAAACAGGTCTCCTATATTCCCTCCTCATTATAAGTTCTTAAGATTTGCACCATATTATACAGCAACAGGTAAAGCCCAACGAAGAGCACAATTTAAATGTACATACGAGTGTACAATAGAATTCTATTTTAGTCCATATGTAGGGTTAGATATGTTTTGTGCAGGAGAACAAGGGTTTCGTAATAATTATCCATTCCAAGATCCATATAAAAAGTCGGCTGCAGATAAGCATAGATTTAACTGGGGGTGTAGGGCAGAGAATTTTGTTATACCAAGAACAGCGTACGCATTTGACGATAATAATGTAGTTAATGAATTAGACCGAGATGATTTAGACGAATTTAAGTTAGATAATTTACCATATGACACAAACCAAACGTTATTGAATAAGGTAAGTGACGGATTACGTATAACAGGATTTGACGTAGAAACAGAAACAAACTTAGCAGGGGATGAAACAGGCATATTAGTAAAAGAAAGTCAAGACATTGCCCCTCCTATGCAAGGTCAAAAATTACCAGAGTTTTCTCAAACATACATGAAAGATATGGGTATAATAGATTCAGAAATAGATTTATTCGAGTCTTACCACCACGCAGTTACCGTCTGATGTTATCCCACCCACACCAACGGAATATACTATTAAGCCCAATACAAATATTATGGTAGAAAAGTCATCCATGAAACCAATACTTCTGGTAACGGTTAATTTTGAAGGAGATGAAGATTATTATGATATGAACGTTACAAATACAAGGGGTATGAATCCAACAGACGCTTGGAAAACAATAGGTCTTAAACCACCAGTATGGACTAGAAGGGGTACTAAGGGTAGTTATGTACCATGGCCAAAATTAGGGGGATATGGTAAGGTTACGAAGGATGGGTTGTTTATGAGTAATCCGGACCAAGTGAAAAAGTTAAACGAGGGCAGACTCGGTAACAAGATGAAAGCAGTAAATAGAGTAGAAACATTAAAACGTAGACAGAATCATTTAGGAGATTGGATTAGGCAAGTTGGGGAATCTGGTCAATTATTCATTAGCGCACAAGAAACATTGCCATTGTATGTGACTGGTACCGCTATAGGTCCAAATCTCCCGGTAGTGCCCGAAATATATGAGGCAACAAGAGTACCAAATGTAAATAGTTTACAGTTATCGCCAAGTTCAATACTTAATTCGCAAACGTGGAACCAGTTTGACATAGATAATCAATTTCAGAAAGAGGTTCCCGAATCAAAAAAGCGGAAGTTAGACGATTCATCTGAAACTACCTTGCAAAAAGCACTACGTAAGGAAACCAATTGAAGTAATGGCTCAACAGATGTTGTACCAAAGAAATGAGTACGTTTACTTTTGCTATAATACACAATGCATTACAATTGTGTAATAGACTAGAATTTAGAGAAGGTGAACGACAACGTAATTACTCAATATTTAGAGTATTGGAACTATTTATAAACGATGAAGAAAAGGGGCCAGGATATTATGTCAGAACACTTGATGATAATAGTAGTTTTCTGCATTTCATATATAATAATAACTCAAGTACTTCTATTTTCACTCATAATTTACCAGAACAAACTCCGGAACAACTCATGGTCATCCCGCGCCAGAGTGAGTCATTTATGATACCGGCATCCATAGAAATACACAATGACGATACACGTGTTAAGCATCTTCTACTGCATTTATTTCTTAATTTTACTGTATAGTTCTGTTTTCAGCATAATAGGAAAGCATATAATAACAGGTGTTGTAAATTAATAGAATGCATGCCCTTTATGTGCTGTTAACTGTTTTATGTTGCAGTTAATTGTTTGAAATCATGAATGTCATGGAACTGATATGTGTAAAAGAGTAAACAGACAGAGGTAGATGAGAATCTGTCATGGCACAGTGATTCCGCACAGCCCTTTTCAACTTGTTTAAAGTTTTGCATGCAAGTTATTTTAACCAATGGTTTTTGTTACCAGCTAGCAGGTAAATATGTATTTATTTTTCCAATATTAATTGTTGATGATACTGTACAACACATGTATTTTAGTGCTTGTGCAAGATTCTATTTACAGTTGGACATGTGTGTTAGTGGTCACCTCCATTAAGCAGCCAGTTTCAATATTCCAAATATGTTGTTTTATTATACATTTGACCTCTATTAAGCAGCCACTTTCTCTGACTCCTTGGCTGACTGCTTAAGTTAGATTTGACTCCCAGATTTTGGTATTATATTTGAATTATTAATCTCTAGTTAATATAGTTAATACTCTATTATAATTTTAACATTCTGATTTTCAGAACTAGTAGAGAGAGAGAGGTTATGTTAATATTCACGTGGGCAATGGGTTTGCAGTTTCAATCCCATCGTGTAATATCCAAGGTTCCTATGTGGTTAGTTCATGTTTATTTTTCGCCCGCAATAAACACATAGATGTGTATGCGCGAATTAAATTGTCTAATAAACTTCTGAACAAACTTCTAGATGTATGTATATTCGCAAATAAATTCCGAATGTCATTTCCGCTTGTTTTCCGAAGAGGAATGTGTATGTTCGGCTCCGTACGGATACATACGGAATGGCATTCGGTAGCTACAAAAATTGGCTGTACAAGTTCAAAATAGTTTTCATCGACCATCGGAATGTGACGTCCATACGAATGACCACAAATACGCTGTCATCATTGCCAACGTGAGTGATTAATATAAGTTGTTGCATCTTGTTTCGCAATCGTTATAGTAAAGTAAATAAAGTTTATACTTTTTTCTGAACCCATACTGACAACATTCGGAAACTATTCGGCGATACATTAACATTGGAGAAAACACATTCGGCCAGTTTAAAAATTTGCACCACGTTCGATTACGGAACCTCATTCCGGCCAATGTCATCGCCCCCACAAGTCTAGCGCAGAACTGACGAACAATCGCACACGGCCGAAAATGCACTCACAGTAATGTGATCATAATTATATGTGCCAATAATTCGCATACACATTTCTGTGTCACGTATCGTTAAAACATACGTTCTGAGCTATATATACTAGAGTAACGCACATAGCCTGAAAGTTTGAATAATAATAATTACTCTATTTTACGAGAGGCCCCACAACATATATAGAGTGGTAGAACATATGCTCGTCGTAAATCCCACATATAATGACCAGTATAAAATGTTAATAGCACTTGCCGTATATTTTCTTAAGTCGTGAAAACAACTTCCAAAACACTCTTGTTGACAGTTTTAACTTCATCACGTGACCGTGCTGCTCAATACAGCTATCGCAACGGTGTCGGTCGTCTTCAGGGCACATATGACAGCGTACTTGTTATTTATCCACCATAACTTGTTGAATATCTTATATTAGTACATCATTGAGTAAAAACATTTATTGGTCTTAAATCAGAAAAAGGTATAGAAACCATTTTTCGGGTTACATGTAGATTTTTAAAATTCGGATAGCTACCTGAATTGCTCATACACCGTAAACAATTTCGGTGGAAATATTCTCCCAATGATTTGCTTGTTTATATTCGTCTGCTGGACAAGTCACGTGGCAGTTGCATCAGCCTACCGATACACTCAACGGAATGCTATTGAACCTGCTTCAGCTCTGTCGGCGAAATTAGCCTAGAACTATATAAATATTTTAAACATGGATGGATGAAAATGGAAAATATGCTGAGCATAGGAATACGCCGAGCATAGGAATACGCATAGGAATACGCCGAGCATAGGAATACGCATAGGAATACGCCGAGCATAGGTTCCACCACTCTACAAATCAAATGATTAGATGAAAACTGCATATTGAAATTATATAATAATGTTAAAACTGAACAGTAGAGAAACTATATATATAATATGCTATGGAATATGATGGAGTTTTCACTTATATATATAGCATATGCCAGTATCTAAACTTACTTGTAAATCCACTATTTGAGTTCTCTGCAGCAATCGTCTATATATATCAAACGATGGTGGTCTGGACTTCGCCTGTTTACACTCACAATTTTAAGAAATAAACAAAATTCCTGCGATAATAATAATAATGTTCTAACAACTACATATATATATATTCCCAAGCACCGGATCATTTATTTGCCAACATTAAACAAGGCACGTTAAAATGCTGTTAAAATGCTGTATAGAGGAGAAAAAAGAAAACAAGTGAGCAATAATAACAAAAGCGATATTTGTAATAATGGAGAAGTAAAGTTAGTGGGGTTTGTGGATAGGAGAAGTAAAGTTAGTGGGGTTTGTGGATAGGAGAAGTAAAGTTAGTGGGGTTTGTAGATAGGAGAAGTAAAGTTAGTGGGGTTTGTGGATAGGAGAAGTAAAGTTAGTGGGGTTTGTGGATAGGAGAAGTAAAGTTAGTGGGGTTTGTGGATATGGAAGAGGAATCTCATTGTTTCCAGCAAATGTGCTCAGGGAAATCAGAAAAACAACTTGCAACTCATGTGCTGCAGTTTATATATTATGTTATATGTTATATTTCGGGTTTTACGCCTGCATCAGCACCATTTTGGGCTATATCGCCGGCAGGCAGTTTACCTAACAACACCTTTCCTGGGCAGGCTCCAACGGTTAACCAGTACTTGGGTGCACCAACCTCCGTAAGAACTGCCAACTTTTTCATATAAATGAGACACGGTCTGAGCGGGGCTCGAACCCGTGACCATCAGTGATGATAGGTTACAGTGGTATACAAGTCAGCGACCTTAACCACTCGACCACGGAGGCGGACGCAGTTTATATATATATGTGGGTTTAAATGGTTTTCGTTTCCCCTTTGCCCGTTTCCCAGTATCTCCATTTTCTATTTTGGAAAGCTGTAATTGTATTCAACAAAGAATATCTGGTTTCCAAACCACCCCCTGTCCTATTTATAATGGATTATTCACATGTAATCAAGCGCCATCTTAAGTGCTCTATCCAAAACGTGTAACATGGGTAACGGACACGTGTATAATGCGCACTAGACAAATTCTACATCGTGTTAAGTAATAAATGTGCGCGGTATACATAGCAAATGACGGTACATGCAATTGGTTGTTGTCAAAATGAAGATTTGGACAAAATTAAGAGAAAACGTACTCGGCAACACACGGGTGTATGTTATGTTACAAGTATTGATTACCCAAGACTAGGTACTAGTTTTGCAGACTGCATCGGCACATATATGTAGTCGTTAGAGAACTACATTTCTTCCCGGCTCTGCACAGCCGAATATATGACGCAAAGCGGCACTGGTATCCTATTCTATAGTAGAATGGCCAAGATGTAAAATCACAAGATTTTTTTAGATTTTTTAAAGTGTAAACAGGCGAATGTAGACATCCAGATGACCATCGTTTGATAGTGTACTTAAAAACAAACAAAAAATATATTTTTAGTTTTGTGGTTTTGAACCCGCAAACATTTGTCCACGATGGCAAACTCCGTGGTGGAAGACGGTCTGGTCTACCTTTCAAATTGCATCTGCTGTGTCCTTATCCTTTCCACTTGGTTCATTGGGTAAAATGTACCTTGCTGTCTCGAGACAGTATGCCAATAGAGACCCAGTCCTTCTACAATTAGCTTCCGCATCCGCTGTAGATATTGAATATCTATACGTTCCTCTCGTCCCGCATACAATGTACATGCTGTATTTCTCTGGAGACTTGTATATCTTATACGCTTTCTGGAAGTTGATCTGTTGGACAGAAAAATTTGTCCTTTTATATATCATGTCATATAGCCACGTTGTAGCTAACTGTCAAAGAAGCCCTGCCCCCCAATCAAACAATAACCCAAATCCTCAATCGAAAAATGCACCCCCAGTGACTAGTGGATTCCGCAAATATATGAATAGACACACACGTAGTACGCACCTTGTACCCAACTCCCAGCTTAATGTTCATTTCTCCCAATACATTGGGAGACGTACCAAACGCTTCTATGGGGGAGGGTTCAAACAAAACATCACTGAAGCTAAATTAACCAAACGTATTGAGTGGAAAGGACCGTCGGTCACAAAGGTCTATCTTTAGAAACCGTAAGCTTAGAACGGTTGTAATTCGCATCAATGTAGAAGATGACGGCAATGCCAATCTTCTAGTTGATGACCCATATTTTTGGCCAAGGGGAGTAACCTGTAAACCATGGTTATCCATGAATGCTTATAACAACCGTTATAACACACAAACAGATGACTACTCTGATCAAAGATCATCTTGTCGGGGGGTGAGATACATACCGTTACCGTAGCCATAATAGCCAACATTACAATAACCGTAATTATAATCCCTACTCAGCCCTGAGCGAAGACTGATGAATATAATGGGTACTAAATCTATGAGAAATGCAATAAATATGGCAACTTGGAATTCAACAGCCATTATTTCCAGCGCTAGCTACCTGTGTGTCATGTTAATTATATATGACGTTGATATATGCGGAGTATCAGAACATTGGTTGTTCAAACAAAATCTGCACTTTCTCGATTGTATTAACTCTGATTACGTCAGTTACGCTGTCTCTGATCCCGATCTTGATACTTGTAGTAATAGATGGGTCGGTAAAGGTAGCATAGCCTTGTTATGGCATAAACGTACGACGCAATTTGTACAGTATTGGAAACTAATGTAAAATACTTTGTTGATATACAAATTGTACTGAACTGGGGGGAGTATATTTTCGTTTTTTCAAGTTTTATATCTACCATGTAAGAATCACAGTATGAACATATACAGAAACTGTTTGGGAGAACTAGAAACCTGTATGTACGAAGATAAAGGCTCATTGATTATAATGGGGGATTATAATACTAGGGTCTAAATGCTTAAAGCGACACTACATCAGTGAAAACGCAAACTTATACAGAATGCAATTTCCTATTATATGGTATAAATTTTTCCAAATATTTGCCTCAAAAATTGAGTATTTCAACAAATAAACAAGCGTCGTATACGCGATTTGTTGACATAACAAAATAATGTAAACAGGGTCGACATCTTTGTCTATTCATATTTATTTGTAGACTAATCTTAGTTAAATTTATTATCTCTAAGCGACAGTATTAAGCGTTTAGTATTGACTACAATGACAAAGAAATGTCAATTCAGGAGCGTGGATGACTGGTATATGAAATCCTACATTCACTTTTGAAAGTTTGTAGACCAAAAACACACTGTTTATTGATTCAATATTTTGTGTTCGAATGTATTCAGAAGAATTTGTAGTAGCAATGCATTTATACGTCAAGAATGCAGTTTGTTGGCTTTTTGCGATGTAATGTCGCTTTAACTACACCTTTTAATAAAGATTCTAGAGGTACATTATTATTAGAATTATTGAACAAATACTCACTTAAAACATTAAATACTCTGAATACATGCCGTGGGGCAACATCAGTAATGTTCCATATAACACAAGTAGAGAAACATTGATAGATCATGCCGTGGGGCAACATCAGTAATGTTCCATATAACACAAGTAGAGAAACATTGATAGATCATGCCGTGGGGCAACATACAGTAATGTTCCATATAACACAAGTAGAGAAACATTGATAGATCATGCCGTGGGGGCAACATCAGTAATGTCCCGTATAACACAAGTAGAGAAACATTGATAGATCATGCCATGGGGGCAACATACAGTAATGTTCCATATAACACAAGTAGAGAAACATTGATAGATCATGCCGTGGGGCAACATCAGTAATGTCCCGTATACCACAAGTAGAGAAACATTGATAGATCATGCCGTGGGGGCAACATCAGTAATGTCCCGTATAACACAAGTAGAGAAACATTGATAGATCATGCCGTGGGGGCAACATCAGTAATGTCCCGTATAACACAAGTAGAGAAACATTGATAGATCATGCATGTCGTGGGGCAATATACAGTAATGTTCCATATAACACAAGTAGAGAAACATTGATAGATCATGCCGTGGGGCAACATACAGTAATGTTCCATATAACACAAGTAGAGAAACATTGATAGATCATGCCGTGGGGCAACATCAGTAATGTCCCGTATAACACAAGTAGAGAAACATTGATAGATCATGCCGTGGGGGCAACATCAGTAATGTCCCATATAACACAAGTAGAGAAACATTGATAGATCATGCCGTGGGGGCAACATCAGTAATGTTCCATATAACACAAGTAGAGAAACATTGATAGATCATGCCGTGGGGCAACATACAGTAATGTTCCATATAACACAAGTAGAGAAACATTGATAGATCATGCCGTGGGGCAACATCATAATGTCCCGTATACCACAAGTAGAGAAACATTGATAGATCATGCCATGGGGGCAACATACAGTAATGTTCCATATAACACAAGTAGAGAAACATTGATAGATCATGCCGTGGGGCAACATCAGTAATGTCCCGTATACCACAAGTAGAGAAACATTGATAGATCATGCCGTGGGGGCAACATCAGTAATGTCCCGTATAACACAAGTAGAGAAACATTGATAGATCATGCCGTGGGGGCAACATCAGTAATGTCCCGTATAACACAAGTAGAGAAACATTGATAGATCATGCCGTGGGGGCAACATCAGTAATGTCCCGTATAACACAAGTAGAGAAACATTGATAGATCATGTCGTGGGGCAATATACAGTAATGTTCCATATAACACAAGTAGAGAAACATTGATAGATCATGCCGTGGGGGCAACATCAGTAATGTCCCGTATAACACAAGTAGAGAAACATTGATAGATCATGCCGTGGGGCAACATACAGTAATGTTCCATATACCACAAGTAGAGAAACATTGATAGATCATGCCGTGGGACATCAGTAATGTCCCGTATAACACAAGTAGAGAAACATTGATAGATCATGCCGTGGGGGCAACATCAGTAATGTCCCGTATAACACAAGTAGAGAAACATTGATAGATCATGCCGTGGGACATCAGTAATGTCCCGTATAACACAAGTAGAGAAACATTGATAGATCATGCCGTGGGACATCAGTAATGTCCCGTATAACACAAGTAGAGAAACATTGATAGATCATGCTGTGGGACATCAGTAATGTCCCGTATAACACAAGTAGAGAAACATTGATAGATCATGCCGTGGGGCAACATCAGTAATGTCCCGTATAACACAAGTAGAGAAACATTGATAGATCATGCCGTGGGGCAACATCAGTAATGTCCCGTATAACACAAGTAGAGAAACATTGATAGATCATGTTGTGATATCAGATAGAATTTTAAACAATATATTGGACTGCCAAATTCTAGAAGATTGTGCTTTAAATGTTTTAACCCATCGGCCAATCATCTGTTTGTTGTCTATAGGAACTAGTTATGGTTATAAGACCCATTTTATTTCCCCAAATATCATTGGCACAATGTGAAACAAGAGCACGTTGACCAATATGTGCATTTTTTAGAATACAGTGATGTTTTGTCATGTGCACTCTACATCTACATGGTACTCCCAACACTCAGACGCGAGTATGACAGGGAGGCGCTTGTCAGGGACAGTGGTTAAAAATCTCAATTAATGAGATAGAGTGTAAAAAGAACTACATACTAAGGTTAAAAACAGACATCATGTTACATTAGTGGTACCATGGCCAACCGCTCAGCAAACATGGTTAAGCTTGGGCTGGACTGTGGACTAGGGGAGGCCATTCCAGAGACGTATTGTTCGGGGGGGAAGAGTTTATATGGTATTGGGTTCGGGACTGAGGAATTAAGTAGTTCAGGTTCCTTGTGTGTGTTAATTTCAATTTCTCTGTCAAAAGAACCTCTGTCTGATATAGACGATTTTACTCTGTAATCATTGTCATTGTAAACCTCATGACTGAGCTATTTATACCAAAGGCCAAGTTTAAACCATAAATCAAACCCTATTGGAATGATATGCTCATATGTCTACATAAAGAAATGGTCATAAAACATACTGAATGCATGCCACTGTCAAGAATGTAACTTTCCCTCTCTCTTCCGATTTAATAGTAAGCGCCTCGCGAATTCCTTGAAGAAAAACGTCTCCTCTGATCCCATCCAACGATATCTGCTTTAATGAAGCTTTCATTTCTACCGACACTGTCCGTCTCAAAATATCCACACTGGGGACTCCATTGTAACCTGTAAACAAAAATTAAATTACGTACATTTACGATTCATTCACAAATGCATAATAATACTCCTTTAAAAATATACATTTTTTGACCATCAAAAGAAAAAGTTGAACTACATGAAGATAACTGACCATTAGTGTGAAATTGCTACACATGCATAATTAACAATAAATGAATGTAAATGTGATATCGCATCACAACTTTACTTGTGTTTCCACTAGGTGACATTTAAATCATCTTTATTAGTAGAGGAACTGAGAAAGTGGTCGGGATAACGAATCAAAATCATTTTGTGAAAGAGAGGTACATCCACCCCAGATAGCTTTTGTGATTTTATATTCTCAAATGACCTAGATATGATTGCTGTTACTGAAACATGGCTAGGCACTTCAATTGATAAAACGTGTTTAAGTGAACTGCTGCCAGAAGGGTACCAGATTAAACATGTCCCTCGCCCTGGTAGTCGACGTGGCGGGGGTGTGGCTCTGATATATAAAACTGGAATAGATGTCAACATTGTGTCCTCTACACGTGACAATGAATTTTCAACTTTTGAGTATTTAGATTGTAATGTAAATATTAAGTCCTATTCATTACGCTTATCAGTAATGTACAGACCACACCCAAATAAAGAAAATGGATTGAAAACTAACGTATTTCTTGAAGACGAATGGCCACTGTTCTTGTCCAAATACGCCACCATTGACAAAAATATCATAATCACTGGTGATTTAAACTTTCATTTGGATAACCACTCTGACCGTGATGCAATAAAATTTAACAGTATTCTACAATCCTGTGACATGACACAACATGTGAAAGAGCCTACCCACGTCCGTGGTCACATCCTGGATGTGGTCATTACTAGGGGAAATGACAAAACTGTGTCAGAAGTAGTGGTCACTGACCCAGGTTTTTCAGATAACTCGGGCAAAGTGACAAGAGACCACTTCGCAGTCATATTTCATGCAAGAGCGGCGAAACCGGCTCCTGTACGAAAAACAGTGTCGTATAGAAAATTCCGTTCAATATATGTAGATACTTTCAAAAGTGACATCATGGCATCAGAAAAACTTCGTAATAGTTTGCAATGCACGGATGCTGACGATCTTGTCAACAGTGAACTTTCTGCATTGGTTGATAAACACGCCCCATTACGTACAAAAACGATTACATTAAGGCCTTCATGTCCCTGGTTTACAGAGGAACTCCACGATGCCAAACATGTAAAGCGTAAATTTGAACGCAAGTGTAAAAAATCAAGATTAACTGTCGACCATGAAATATACAGGAGTCAGTGTGCCAAGGTTAATAAAATGTTGAAACAAGCACGGCTTGACTACTTTTCTGATAAAGTAATATCTTGCGGTCGTGATCAAAAAAGCATGTTCAAAATCACTAAACACCTGCTTGAAGGCGTTAGTGAAATAGCTCTTCCATCAGGCAAAAATCCCAATGAATTAGCACAGGAATTCAGTGACTTCTTCATTTCTAAGGTGGAAGGCATTAGAAATGACATATCTTCAAACTCCCAGTCGGAACTGGGTCCATTGAACATTGAAACAGAGAAACTCCCTCACATAAGCTGCTTGAACAATTTATGTCCATCATATGAGAAAGAAGTCGAACAATTCATTAAAAAAGGGCCAAATAAATCCTGTGAAATTGATCCAATTCCGACATGGCTACTGAAATCTTGTCTTAGTGAAATCCTACCAATAGTGACAAAAATTGTAAATATTTCATTGGAAACAGGAAATGTACCAGTCATTCAAAATCTCCCGGGTAAGACCTTTGCTGAAAAAACCAAGCCTTGATCAAAACACTTTGAAGAACTACAGGCCAGTGTCAAACCTGCCTTATGTCTCGAAGATTCTGGAAAAAGTAGTAAATAGTCGAATTAATGAACATTTGACAAGTAATAACTTACACGAGGTACATCAGTCTGCGTACAGGACGTTTCATTCCACAGAAACTGCCTTACTGAAAGTCCAAAACGATATACTCCAATCTCTGGACCAGAACAATGCTACAATCCTTGTGATTTTGGACCTATCTGCTGCATTTGATACCATCGACCATAGAACACTTTTACAGCGTCTCGAATTTCATTTTGGAATTACTGGAAAACCTCTCCAATGGATATCATCTTATCTTACCGACCGTTATCAAGCAGTATGTATCGATGGAAAACTATCCAACTCAGTGCTCATGAATTTTAGTGTTCCACAGGGGTCTGTTTTAGGCCCGACATTTTACACTATGTATACCAAGCCTGTAGGAGCCATTTGTAAACACCATGGACTGAACCATCACTTTTATGCTGACGATTCCCAGCTTTACCTTTCATTCAAACCAACCGTTCAAGCTTCACAAGCAGAGACACTACTTCGAATGGAAAACTGTATACAAGACATTGTTGCTTGGATGCATGCCAATATGTTAAAACTCAATACTGATAAAACTGAAATGATTATGTTTTCTAGTCAGCGAAATTTTCAACACATTGAAAACATAAATGTGAAAGTAGGAGACTCAAATACAGAACCATCAACATGTGTGAGAAATCTAGGAGCTTTACTAGACTCAAGAATGGATATGGACAAACATGTAAATTCCGTGACAAAATCATGTTATGGGCAGATCCGGCGGATTGGACACATTCGGCAGTATTTAACAACAGACGCCACGAAAACTCTCATAAACTCACTCGTTACATCCAGGCTCGACTACTGTAATTCACTGTTGTACGGCGTGCCAAAAAACACTTCCAATAAATTACAAACTGTTCAAAACACAGCAGCTCGCATCATAACCAGAACATCCCGTTTCAGTCATGTAACGCCCATTCTAAAAGAACTTCATTGGCTACCAGTTCAAGAAAGAATAAAGTATAAAATACTGACTCACACATATAAAGCATTGAATGGAGAAGCACCGATTTATTTGAGAAACTTGAGGTTTATATACCAAGGAGAGACTTACGGTCTAAAAATGAAGCAGCTACTCTTGTTTTACCAAGAAGTCGGACTGTCACATACGGAGATAGAAGTTTCATGACTGCTGCCCCAAAACTTTGGAATTCTCTTCCATCAAATCTTAGAAGTGCAACAACATTGTGTTCTTTCAAAAAGGCTTTGAAGACACACATTTTTAAATGTTCATATGGAACATAAATATCGAACTGTGTCTGTGCTCAATCAGGATTAAGACTGCAAATGAACACATTTTATTTAATTATTACCTATATTTTAATTGTTATAATTTTAGATCCTAATATTTTATAGCACATTTAGAATCCATTGTAATTGTGTTTGCTAATTTTGTCTTGTTTTATCTCATTGTATGTGGAAGTTTTTATCAATATTTGTGATATTTTAGGCTGTAAAGCGCTTTTGAACGTTTTATATTTAGATGAAAAGAGCGCTATATAAGTGTGGTATATAATAATAATAATAAATAATAATAGCTTGTATATAGGGTTGTACACCTGCCCAGGGTGGATGTATAAAAATCTATTTCCAGAATCTGCCAATTTTAACACATTTTCAGAAATTTGCTGATACGGCAAAACATTGAAATTTAGGGGCAGGGGGAAGACAAATTTCCCATAAAAAGGTAAGTTTTCAACATAAAATAATAAATAACCACTCGGAATGCAGCTGGCTATGTCCACTACAAGATGAATTATGTCAAACAATTATGGATTTTTTATAAGGGTCACAGGGTTTGAAGGTCACACGGGCCTGCAAATCCCTAAATATCACG
Source organism: Archivesica marissinica (assembly GCA_014843695.1). NCBI lineage: Eukaryota > Metazoa > Mollusca > Bivalvia > Venerida > Vesicomyidae > Archivesica > Archivesica marissinica. The sequence goes on from CM026399.1 coordinate 57,195,204, forward strand.
TTTCCCCCCCAAAATAACCCCAAACACAATGTTGTTCCTTAAACTAAACCTTTTTTTACACTTAATTCACACAGTATCCATATCAAGGCAGTTTCTTAAAAAAAAAGATGAATTGGATATGGGCATTATGATATTACGAATAATGCGGACAGGAATACAGGAATACGGGAATACGGGACTACAGGACTACAGGACTACAGGAATACAGGACTACGGGACTACAGGACTACAGGAATACAGGACTACAGGACTACAGGAATACAGGACTACAGGAATACAGGACTACAGGAATACAGGAATACAGGACCATTTTGCTCAAATTGGTAAACAAAAAAGAAAGACGATTAATTAGTCTATTATAGGTGCGGGGATGTGAAACTCGTCGATATGACACCTGGATATGACACTTGGATATGACACCTGGATATGACACCTGGATATGACACTTGGATATGACACCTGGATATGACACCTGGATATGACACCTGGATATGACACTTGGATGTGACACCTGGATAGGAACGGTTTCATGGCATCAACAAATAAAATATTCCAAACAATTATGGATTGTTTATAATGGTCACAGGGGGCTGAAAGGTCACTTGAACCTGCAAATCCCAAAAAATTTCAAATTTAACCCGCAATCACAATGTTGTACTGTAAAATAAACCTGCTTTACACTGGATTCATACAGTATCTATATCAAGGAGGCTTTTGAAAATTAAGTGATCCAGATATGGCCTTTTGTATATGAATAGTGGGGCTTCTAAGCATACTATGTTTGCTAATCTTGACCAAAAATGTTGATTATAGGTGGATGGAGGAGAAACTCCTATCAAACGGTAAGTATTCATCGTAGAGTAATATATAACCACTCAAAATGAAGAGCTTAATGTCTTCAAAAAGATTCAATCTCCAGAAATTGATATATTAATATATTTTAAGGGTCACAATGATCAAAATCCACTGTACAGTGACCCCACCCCCTCCCCCAAATTTAACCTATATAATTAAAATAAAATAAATCATTTTTCACGATTGATTCATAGAGAGACTAAATATACAATGTATATAATTATACTATCAAGGGAAGCATTAGTGAACAAATGAACATGTTTTTTTTGTTTTTTCCCATTCTATATGCATGTACATAAAACATTTAATTTTCAATAAGAAATGAATATATATAAATGAACATGTTAGTGTTACCGGGGTACGAACAATGATTGCTTAGGAGAGGTCAACTATGCTTAAGATCGATACAAATATTTTTACGTGGACCTTTTTTCAACTACCATAAATTGACAAGTCCTATCAATGAGGATGTATGTGTTCATCTCACTGCTCTGAAGTACATTCTAGATGAAAATACTTTGTGTTAACAACTCAACAAATTCAGCACTGTTTGTAGAAAGTAAAATGACTATGTGATTTGTTCCAGCTAGTGAAACGGTTCAGGTTCATACTGTAGAATTGTGTCACTATCTGCAGCAACCTTCTTAAAAGTTCTTGACCGGCTTTCAACTTATCCTATGCCATTGGAACATTCCATTGTATATTGAACTAAGAGTTTTGGTCTTGTTCTGAGGAATTTTTCAATAATAGTACAGTAAAACCCCTATAATAAGACCACCTATGGGACTTCCAAAAAGTGATCTTATTAGCGGGGTGGTCTCTTTATCGAGTTTGGTCAAGAAGACCAAATTATGATCATTTTACTACATGTACAATGTACTTTCACACATTTTGTTCCACCCCTCTCAGGCTATCCTATATTTATCCATTCAGAATTTGTTTGATTAATTAAGTTAAGTTTCTCTTTAAGAGGGAGTTCTTTGCGTCTACGGTCCATGCTTATTCTATAAATGCAAAATGTGATATGAAACATACTGTGTGTTTTACGTTTATTTATCGTCGCTACCGGTTGCCCATATGAGCGACGCTTCCTGAAGAGATTAGTCATTTTAGATTTTGGAGGATAGTGCAGGATACAGACAGAGACCCATTCCAGAGTCTCCTCTGGTTCTTTTACGTGCACGGTGTAAAGCACCGACACAAGACCTCGGTTTAACATCTCATCTGAAAGACTGTTAATTTTATTATGGTCAGACTGGGGGGATCGAACCTGCGATCCCTGGATTACCAGTCCAGCGTGTTACCACCGGACTACAGATCCGTCTGTTGAAACATACTGTCTTAATGATAATCTTTTATTGTCCAACACTCTAGGAGATCAATCAATCCAATATTGCAAAGATTAGCAAACAAAAAGAAGTAATTATCTATTAATAGAAACACATAATACCTACCTTGTGTTTTGCTTACAACAGTTTGTACTCTAGACAATATATAAAAGATTAAAAGTAATCAAAACCAATCATTTACAAGCAACACGTCCATCTTTATCTCACTTAACCTTGACCGATACCATAATGTGGTCGCTTAATTGTCGTAAAACTGGGACATAATTAAAAATGTAAGTGAGAAAATCGCCCGCGGTCATATTAGGGGTTCAATTAGCATAGGATTAATGGCATTTGTCTGAATTAACTGGTCGTATTACGGAATAACGGGGTGGTCTGGTTATCGGGGTCAACGACCATTGACATACACTTAACAACTCTTATAAGTGTGCATGTATAAATGGTCTCATATCTCCGTCACTATTGACCCTATAATGATGAAATTTTCAGCAAATACAGTTGAGATATATTTCATGATATTCCATTTATTTTATTTCATAACAAACACAAATTTAACACACATGACTAAGTAATGTGATGGTGCGTAAAAAGTCAATGTTGCAAAATGATAATGTCAATGATAAAACTCAGGCCGATGAGAATTAATTATTCTCATATCGCGTATGCCCACCCTGACTGCGGATCACAGCTTGGCAACGTCGTCGCATGGACGGGACATAACGTCGTACATAGTTCTGGGGTAGATTTGCCAACTCTTGCCCAATATTCGCACGGAGCTGGGCGATGGTCTGTGGCACTGCGCCGGTCCTTCTTACGCGGCGATTCAATTCATCCCATAGATTTTCTATAATGTTTAAGTCGGGAGACTTCGGTGGTATGTCCATCACATTGATGTGGTTAGCATTCAGAAAGAATCTTGTCGCCCTAGCCGTGTGGGCTGGTGCGCCATCCTGCAGCAACCGCAATCCTCTATTGTTTTCCTAAACATGGGTACTACCTCACTTTGAAACACGTCATGTTGGTACCGGGCGGCGTTTAGATTACCGTTAATGAACACGATGTTAGTCTTGTGATGTAAGGAGACACCAGCCCATACCATTACTGACCCACCCCCGTACCTATCTCGTTCGATGACGCAGTTGTCGTAGAACCGTTCTCCCCGTTGTCGATATACCCGTGAACGACAGTCGTTTTCCTGTAGGCAGAACTTCTTTTCGTCAGTAAACAGGACCTGCCCCCATTCTGCCTGTGTTGTTCTAAGATGACGCCGAGCCCAACGATCTTGCAGTGCCCTATGCCTCTGAGTCAGTACAATAAATACCCTTAAAGGGCCGTCTACACCGCATGTTGGCGATCGAAGACGCATTCTAGATAACGGTCTGCGCAGAGATATGGCGTCCGTGCGTCCCACGCGTTTCTCCGGCCGTCTTGACAGCTGTACGTGTTCTCTGCTGACGATGCACATGTACGATGTGATTATCTTGTGCAGCTGTTGTACAACGCCCACCTGGTCTGCGAGGGAGGTTATCAAAGTTACCAGTCGCTCTGTACTTAAGCATCAGCTTGCTGCAGGTGTTGCGGTGTACACACATGCGTCGCGCAACCTGCAAATGATACGGATAACATGAAATTAGTAATTAAAATATATAATTTATTTTTTATGGATATTTTCGATAAAAAACTGAATGTTAGTGACTTTCAATTTTTATAACACAAAGAAACTTAATTAATTAGTGACATTGAATTAACTTTGAGACGTACCTCTGTTTGGTGTATACCGGCGTTGATGAAGCCGACGGCTATTCCCCGTTCCGCTATGGTCAGCCTGCCCATGTCATGTTTTTCTGATGTGTGGATCGTAATCAAGTCCACAACGACCAAATGCAGTTTAATTTTGTGCCAGCGCACCATTTCCTCGTGCATTGTGTTGATGTTGACGTTGCGTGGTTCAACGCGCCGTATCGATTAAATTGAACACGTGGAGCATGGGATAATACTCGAAATGTAGTCAATAGCCAGTACACAACATTTCGTGCAAAAATATTGATAAATAAAAAAGTTATACGGAAATCAAAGATGCACACTTATAAGAGTTGTTAAGTGTATAGAGGGTTTTTACTGTATAACCTGTTATCCACAATACATGAAGCTGATTCGTGAACAAGAGTGTCACACTTTTGCCAGGCAGTTAAAAGTTCAGTCTTCACTTCCTCTAGTGTCACATCATTAATTTTGTGGACAGACTGAGTTCATCACCAATATGGGAAATAAACTCCAAATCGTTGGAATGCAGAGATAAGCTTTGATGCATTGTGCTTTCAACCAGAGTAGCTGCATCTCTGTGATCCCAACCATCCTTTACGTTCTTCAGTTGATTACAAAGCATTGGATGGGTATCATTCAATAGTTGAGCTCTTTCACTGTTGTGTAAAGGACCACTGTTCCCTAATTAAATCTCGCTGTGTTATGTTTACGATGCACCACTTACAAGTTGGCTATTTTGTCAATATGCCCATCGCCACTTGACAATATGGCCTGCTTGATCTTTTGATCGAGAACCACACTGCCAAGAACTCCATGTGTACATCAGTGTCAGTACTTTCTAGCTGGTTCATGTCTGCCACGTAAGCTGAACCCCAACAAGCATAAGTGGTATGATTAATTATAGAGTGCAAACCATGGTAGCATATTTGCAAATGTTCAAGGTATAGTTCCCAGTTTCCTTCCCAATCAGCAGGAATGAATCCCATGAGGATTGAGACCATGTCCATGCAATGTCTCTATACTTTATTGCTCCTATTATCACACTTGGAAGAATCCATGCACTGCTACTTGTTGTATCAACTAGCATTTCAAAAGTCTTTGTCACCTCTTCAGCTTTATGGTTTACAAAGTGTGATATGACTTACTCAACATGTTTCTTGAGTTCTTCACCAAATACTTTCCCATATTCCTTCGCCCAGAACAGAAACATTGGCCACAGTATCCACCAAAGGATTTCGAGAGTTAGTTTGTGACAACCCACAGCCTTGCTTCATATTGGGAGTGGTATTTTCCCCGTGGTATTTCCCCCAAACATATCATATTCAACCAATGTGCAGTCATATGGCCTTCATAAAGTTCTTTGTAGCAGGGAAGCATTCAGTACAGCTTTCTTTATCCAAGCGAACTTTATCCAAGCAAATTCCTTTGTTTGCAACACAGCGCATGGTCAAATGTTATTACTGTAGAGTGCAGTCCAAGCTTTTCATACATCATATTGAATCTTGCTAGGAATGCGTCTAATGTAAAACACAAATATTTTAGAGGTTGAATATTAAAAGAATGATTTGGGCACAGGCTCAATAAATAAATTTCTGAAGATTTACCATTGTTACTGACTTGAAACTTCATTTTAACTTCAACGAGGTACTCCCCAACGCCACTGACGACATATACTGAAGAGGGTTAAAAGAACGCACACGACTATAGTTCAGGAGACTCTGGAATGGGTCTCTGTCTGTATCATTGCACTATCCTCCAAAAATCTAAAATAACTAATCTCTTCAGGAGGCGTCGCTCATATGGACAACCGGTAGCGACGATAAATAAACATAAAACACACACAAATGTTAGTTGTTGTGTGCTACCGGTATTCATCAGTCAGTCAATAAGGAAGTACTGTTTTTGGGTATATCCATTGTTGTTGTTGTTGTTGTTCGGCTCCCGACCGAAAAATGCCTGCTCTCTCAGCACGACAGAAGTTAAGCAAATGTACAGGATTTCAGAAAGGTAACACATTTTCATCAAACAGACAGAAATCCGTCTATGTCAAGTCTGTCTCTGTTAATAAATATGTCCGCTTGCCTGCGGAATCATTTAACGACCGTGTGTGCGAGGACAATAATGCTCTTACCTTCAACGATTCTGATAACGTGGACACCAATTATTCTCCGTTACGCAGTCAATATTCGACTCAAACTGTGACTGGTGAATACACACAACCCGCATCACATGATGTGCACCCTGATCTCCTCGAGAACAAACTGTATCGGCCACTGAATGTAAGTATTATGTTCAATTCTGAAATTAAAAACCACATGCAACAAAAGAAGAACTGTACAGGGTATTTATATATTGATCCCCCCCCCCCCCCACAAATGGGGTTTGTGCTGGCGTGAGCGACTAAAATGTGAGAGCTGTGAATTTGTTAGCAAGTATCACAAGCTGCATGAAGAAGTAGACACTAGAAAGAGGGGTAGAAAAGCAGCCAAAGCTAATATAGGTATACAGGGTGGCCTCATGAATACTCCAATTTCAAATAATGGTGTATGTAGGATTTTAGCCAGTGCAGACCTCATACCACTTGATCTGAATGGAATGCAGAATCAAGGTAGATGCTGCCATTACAGACCTGAACAAAACTAGTATGCATGAAGACAGGACATTAAAGCTATAAATGAACTATGTGGTCACACAAATCCTGCCTGCATCAATTTCGAGTGATTCCCGTTATGACAGGGGCTTGTTTCGCGAGGACATTCCAAGGCAGCACCATTGTTACCACTACAATGTGTGAAAATAGTACTAACGCCAAAAAGGTAATAAGTATTCAGGTAGGCAATAAATTGTGCAATGTAGCTAGTCACCTGAAGAATAAGGGCTTTGACGTGCATTGTTCTGACCATCATGGTCACTGTACTGCAACGGTTGCTGATTCAGAATCAATTGGAAATGAGGCAAAATGGACGCAAGCCATGACTGAGGAAATCAACCGTGATATCTCAATTGCCTCATTTACCAGTGATGGTGATTCAACAGCCATTAAAGGTGTACATGCCAGTCAGGATAATACCATGAAAAACCGTAAAGATGTAAGGCATCTCAGCAACTCGATAAAGAGGGCAATACAAACTGCACCATTCAGTCGTTTGATGTTCGAATCGAAGGTCCAACATACGAAGCAGGATTGCAATGTCTATCAAAACAAGGTGCATCAACGAGCTTAATAAAGCTCACAAGGTATATAAACACAACATGAACAAGATAAAGAATATGATGCTATTATTCTCTGTTATAATGGTTACTGTGGAGAAGTATGTAAGAAAGACGGTCTTGTTTGCAATGGTAATATCATTCAGTACTCCGAAATCGACAACATTCTCGTGAAATTGTGTTGGCAGTACTCATGCCACAATTCTAAAGCTGAACTTGGGTCCATCAACCTCTCTGTTAAGGCAGTCAGATATACTCATGCCACAATTCTAAAGCTGAACGTAGGTCCATCAAACTCTCTGTTAAGGCAGTCAGAATGCCTTGGTGCAACTCTGGCTAAAGGCTCATCCGTTATCCGGTATTTAGTGAGGACACAGTCTCAATGCCGAAGACGCAAGTCTAAAGAATACTTACGACGGGCAATTGCTTCTCGATATGCTTCACGCCAGAGACGGTATAGTTTCCACACAGAGTTGCACTATTCGAAAAGGCTGGCAGATCCTAAACCAGATTTTGTAGCAATGCTACAACTTCAGGACCATGAGTATTGCTGAAAAGATATGCATCAAGTAAGCAAATGCTCATAATAAAATATGTATACAGTTGGTCACTGGGAATTTGATTAAGCTTGCATGCCATTCTTTTTAAAGCCATATGATGTTGAATGACACAGGTGAGAGACATGGAGGTCTCTAGGCAGAGTTGGCAATCCCATATCCATTTGCAGCATTAACCGGTGCACATAGTAATACTTTGTAGTCAATTCACCGGGGAATTTGGCCCGAATTCGCCCATACGCGGTGTGTTTCTGGTCTCGAACAGTACCACACCATCTTATGCAACCCTTGTTGCCACTTGCCTTGACATTTAGCCAGTATTCTGTCTCTAAGGTTGCCACCTGCCTGACATTTAGCCAGTATTCTGTCTCTAAGGTTGCCACTTGCCTGACATTTAGCCAGTATTCTGTCTCTAAGGTTGCCACTTGCCTGACATTTAGCCAGTATTCTGTCTCTAAGGTTGCCACTTGCCTGACATTTAGCCAGTATTCTGTCTCTAAGGGTGCCACTTGCCTGACATTTAGCCAGTATTCTGCCTCTAAGGGACTCGTAGAACTCATGTAAATCCATTCTATACAGAAATTTAGGCAGCCGACATAATTTCTGTGTAATACATAGTAAAAAGGAAAAACATACAGTCTGTTCATTTATATTTCCAATCTTTCATTTCTTCTGATACCAAATCCACTGTGAAGAGGTATTCAAATCAGCCTGAAACACACCAAGAATATTGCAAATTTTAAATTTCAAATAGCCAGTGCTCACCTGTGAATAACGTCACTGTGTTTACACACTGTATTCTTCCGCCAAATAATACAGTATACCAACCACCAGTTTGCAATGGCCTGAGTTCCTATACCACATCTTTTCTACACATCAAGTAGTCTGAAGTCTTCTCAAGTCACATAATTTCTCAAAAAACACAAACTATACACTGCCTGTCATGAAAATGCATTTTTACCACAAAAAAAATTGACTATATTAGTTATTGGGACTACATTCGAATGGACCACGGATGCACTTCTGTCTATATTAGTTATTGGGACTACATTCGAATGGACCGCGGATGCACTTCTGTCTATATTAGTTATTGGGACTACATTCGAGTGGACCGCGGATGCACTTCTGTCTATATTAGTTATTGGGACTACATTCGAGTGGACCGCGGCTGCACTTCTGCATATATTAGTTATTGGGACTACATTTGAGTGGACCGCGGATGCACTTCTGCCTATATTAGTTATTGGGACTACATTCGAATGGACCGCGGATGCACTTCTGTCTATATTAGTTATTGGGACTACATTCGAGTGGACCGCGGATGCACTTCTGTCTATATTAGTTATTGGGACTACATTCGAGTGGACCGCGGCTGCACTTCTGCATATATTAGTTATTGGGACTACATTTGAGTGGACCGCGGATGCACTTCTGCCTATATTAGTTATTGGGACTACATTCGAATGGACCGCGGATGCACTTCTGTCTATATTAGTTATTGGGACTACATTCGAGTGGACCGCGGATGCACTTCTGTCTATATTAGTTATTGGGACTACATTCGAGTGGACCGCGGATGCACTTCTGCCTATATTAGTTATTGGGACTACATTCGAGTGGACCGCGGATGCACTTCTGCCTATTTACGTATATGGGGTACCATGGCCAGTGGAGGAGGTGCTACAGACCTAAATGAACAACTCCATACCATGGACATCCCGACATCCATGCTGTGTGGGGTACCATGGCCAGTGAAGGAGGTGCTTCAGACCTAAATGAGCAACTCCATACCATGGACATCCCGACATCCATGCTGTGTGGGGTACCATGGCCAGTGGAGGTGCTACAGACCTAAATGAGCAACTCCATACAATGGACATCCCGACATCCATGCTGTGTGGGGTACCATGGCCAGTGGAGGAGGTGCTACAGACCTAAATGAGCAACTCCATACAATGGACATCCCAACATCCATGCTGTGTGGGGTACCATGGCCAGTGGAGGAGGTGCTTCAGACCTAAATGAGCAACTCCATACAATGGACATCCCGACATCCATGCTGTGTGGGGTACCATGGCCAGTGGAGGAGGTGCTACAGACCTAAATGAGCAACTCCATACAATGGACATCCCAACATCCATGCTGTGTGGGGTACCATGGCCAGTGGAGGAGGTGCTTCAGACCTAAATGAGCAACTCCATACAATGGACATCCCGACATCCATGGCCAGTGGAGGAAGTGCTTCAGACCTAAATGAGCAACTCCATACAATGGACATCCCGACATCCATGCTGTGTGGGGTACCATGGCCAGTGGAGGAGGTGCTTCAGACCTAAATGAGCAACTCCATACCATGGACATCCCGACAATGAGGGACGGAATATTCACCTCATTGGAGGATACTATTGGTGAATGGTGAGGGGAGGTGTTAAAGGAAGAGATGGCAAAGGTTAGAGCAGAGAAGGCTTGCAATAGAGGGATGAACTGTGTGAAGGTATGCCAGCCATAACTGTGATTTGTGATGGGGGTTGGTCGAAGCGTACACATAAGTACACATATAATGCACTTGGTGGTGTCGCCGTTATCTTTGGGGCTGCAACCAAAAATTATTGTACTTGTTATAAAAACTGGTCTGACAGTTCTCAAGCTATGGAGTCAGTTTTACGTTTATTTATCGTCGCTACCGGTTACCCATATGAGCGACGCCTCCTGAAGAGATTAGTCATTTTAGATTTTGGAGGATAGTGCAATGATACAGAGAGAGACCCATTCCAGAGCCTCCTCTGGTTCTTTTACATGCACGGTGTAAAGCACCGACACAAGACCTCGGTTTAAAGTCCCATCTGAAAGACTGAATTTTATTAGGGTCAGAAGGGGGATTGAACCTGCGTTACCAGTCCAACGTGTTACCACTGGACTACAGATCCGACTGTGAGTCAGAAATTATATTATCTGGCTTCTTAAAAGCTGAGGCAGTCCATGGTGTACGATACACACACCGCATAGCAGACGGTGATAGCAGGTGTTCACCACACTTCAGGAACAGGTACCTTGGGGTAGGCACATAAATTTTTTTTAGAGTGTGCCAATCATACATGTAAATGCTTGCGTTCAAGTTTGGAAAAACTTGTTGAAGAAAAGCCCCAGCATAAGGGAAAGGGAAAACTAACAAAACTGAATAGGGTGAAATTGACAACGTCTGTACGATGTGCTGTTAGGATGAGAAGATTAGATAACAATTCAAAACAGTTGAAAAAGAACATCATAAATTCCATATATACTGAGTCAAAAAAGAAATGATACCAAACTAAAAATGACGTAAAACGGATAAAACCATAGAAAGGTTTAATATATTATTACGTATCAGTACCGGGTATCTTATTGCAACGTCAGCCACCATAAACACAGGTAAATAAACACCCGATAATCCTGGAACGCCGAATTTCCGATTTGCACGTGCTCCTCAACAAAGACAACTTCCTGCACATGTACAATTGCATTATCATCGAGGAAAAACACCTTACATACCCATTGTTACCTCTAACAAAATGCCTAGGCTAAACCGCAATCAGAGAATGCGTGCCATTGGCATGATTGACGGCGGTTTACGTCAGCGTGACGTCGCAAATCGACTCGGGGGTTACGCGGATCACGATAACACGTCTACTTCGATGTTATCGAACACATGGATTGGTGGACGACCGTCCAAGATCTGGTCGACCACGTGTGACGACGCGTGAACAGGACCGTCACATTCGGACGTCACCGGTTCCTACCTGCTACGCACACAGCTGCCGTTACTCCTGGGATGACCAACAATCGCATCAGTGCACAAACAGTCAGGAACCAGCTCGGTGAACGTGGCATTCGTGCCTATCAGCCATACGTTGGACCCATCCTGACACGACGTCACCGTGACGTACGGCGGGAATGGACGACGGAACATGCTCGCTGGACTCGGTTACAGTGGAATTCGGTGATGTTTAGCGATGAATCGCGGTTCTGTTTGCGTCGAGCGGATGGCAGAGAGCGGGTATATCGCAGACGCGGTGAACGTTACGCCGACGCATGTGTACGTCAGGTCGATCTGTTCGGGGGCGGAAGCGTTATGGCGTGGGGCGGTATCACCTTCGGCAGTCGCACTGAACTGTTAGTGGTGGACGGGAACCTAAACGCCCAGCGGTACTGTGATGAGATCCTTGCGCCAGTTGTTGTGCCGTTCTTTAACGCCAACAGAAACGTCACACTGTTCCAACAGGACAACGCCAGGTGTCATACTGCTCGGATTTCCACCACATTATTGGAGCAGAACAATATTGAAACCCTGCCGTGGCCTGCTTTGTCACCAGACTTGTCACCCATAGAACATTTGTGGGATACGTCAGACGACGTCAGCCGGTAACGTTAAACCAACTGAGGGATGTTTTGCGTCAGGAGTGGACAAATATTGACCAGCAAGAGATTCAGACACTCTTCCGTTCGATGCGACGGCGGTGCATTGCAGTGAGAGACGCAAATGGTGCCCATACTCGGTATTAACGTCTGTGTGAAAACTCCATTAGACCCCTGTCCGACGAATTACGTCATCACGCAGCAGACAATTTCGGAGGCTCATTATGCTTTATGTGCTCCTCTTTCAAACATGTTGGACTATCATCTTATGAATTTTCAAAGAATTTTCTTAATAAATGTTGAAATTATAGACACATAAACCACCAGGTATCGTTTCTTTTTTGACTCAGTATATCACGTATTGGGATTTCATGAATATTGTAGTAATGTTTGTAAAAAAAGAAGATACATATAGTGACCAAGATAATGGTGCTGATGATGTATGATAGTGATGACCATGATATATGATAGTGATGAACAATCAGTGGACAGTATTTTTGAAAAACAATACCAATTCTGGAAATTACCAACACAAAAAGAAATGGAATTCTTAAGAGAAGCGACAAAAACCTGAAATAAAGAAAGAGGAAATAAAGGAACTGGTGAGAGATGTGCAAGTGATTCTTGGTCGACTAGCTAGTAAAAATGACCGCCTAATTGGCAACTTTAGACTACCAATTTGTGCGAAAGCTGGATGTCCATCAGAGCAAGTTTGATGGCGGGAAGTTTGTCAATAGATGTGGTCGTGGTTCATGGAATGCCAGGTGTTATGGTGGTGCATTGCAAAAAAACGTAGGTGTCACCAGGTCACCGGCAACATTTGCCAGAGCTACATCTACCAAGCAGGAACACACTTCCTATGGGGTGTCAGAAAACAAGCCATACTGACAGCAGCCAATGCTCGTTACAAAGCCAAGCCTGAAAGTAAGACCGTGAGAAGGAAGCGAAAACTTGAAAGAATCCAACACAAAGAGAGCTAAGCTTCATTATGGCAGTCAACTAGACGACTCTCCAGACATTGCCCCTCAAAAGTTAACATCCAAATGCAGTGACTATCTTGAAGGTGTTGTAAAAATAACAAGTAGAATGTGACAAATTAGAAAAAGCCTCTGTTGCCCAAGGAAGGAGTGAATTGTGGGTGAAAGAAAAAAGAGAGGACTAGCTCATACTTTGGGAAAGTGATGAATAGCGACCCAATAACATCTCATCAAATCTTGTTAAAAATATTTTGTATGACACATTCAAAGGAAACATAAACACTATCCGTGGTCTGGCACAAGAGGCGAACACAATAATTGAATATAAGAACACTAATAGAAATGTTGATGTAATAAAGACTGGCTTGAGAGTATGCAAACATAATTTGTTGGCGGCATCAACTGATGGACTAGTGACAACTGATGGACTAGTGACAACTGATGGACTAGTGACAACTGATGGACTAGTGACAACTGAAAATGGACTCCTAGAAATAAAGAATTTTCTACAAAATAATACATGTAGTATTGAACAAGCAGTACATAGAATTGCTAGTTTTTGTCTGGAAATAAACAATGACAAATTAACACTGAAACGAAATCATGAAATATACTACCAAATACAAGGGCAGTTAAATATATTTGAAATGAAATGGTGCGATTTTGTGTTAAGAAGAACTGACCCCTATGACATATTCATTGAACGCATATATAGAAACACAGAATTATGGAACAATGTAATGGTTCCGAAGTTAAAGAGTGCTTTTATAGAACCTTCCTACTACCAGAGTTGGCTGTACCTAGATATGGTACCTACTCAGGAATACGAGAGCCTAAAGCACCTTGGGTAAATTTTTTATTTCATATAAATATATGAACATTTATTGAAGACAATATACCCGTCATGTATTTGTAATAGTCTTACATATAGACATGTATTATATATCTCGTTACATAGACATGTACGGCCCCCGTTTACCCCCCCCCCCAACTGCCCCCCATTTTGAAGCAAAACAAAATAATTCTCCCATCAGTGCCCGCTGCTATCTAGTAGCGAAACTGAGAAAGTGGCCTGGATAAGGAATCAAAATCATATTGTGAAAGAGAGTATATCCACCCCAGGTAGCTTGTATATAGGGTGGTACACCTGCCCAGGGTGGATGTATAAAAATCTGTTTCCAGAATCCATCAATTTTAACAGTTTTCTTAAATTTGTCAATGCCACAGAATTGTGTAATTTTGGGGTAGGAGGAAAGATAATTGCCTATAAAACGGTCAATTATCGTCATCATTTACCACTCATAATGAAGGCTTTTATTTCCAATATAAGATCACACAAGACAAATATTATGGATATTTTTCTAAGGGACACAGGGGGTTAAACGGTCACGCGAGTCTGACAACACCCAAATGTCGGTGATCTTTCATATTTGACCCCCAAATTAAATGTTGTACTGCAAATAAAAGTTTGTTTACACATGATACATACAGTATCCACATGAAGGGAGTTTTTGAAAACGAGTGAACCTGATATGGCCATTGGTGTACGAATGGCGGAGTTCCAAACAGGGGCATATTGCAAATAATTACCAAAAAAATTGATAATATAGGTGGAGGAAGGAGAAACTCCTACCAAACGGTAAGAATTCATCATATAGAGTAATAAATGACCACACAAAATGAATGGTTTCTAGAGGTGTAACGATAGGTCGACCTATCGATAGGTCGCTATAGTGGAGCTGGCGATAGCAATAGGTCGATAGCAAAACTCCAAGTCGATAACTATCGCCGATAGTCCATCAAACTATCGATAGTTTGTTTAAAATTCAATTTTGTCGAATGGTTTCACTTACAATTGACAGCGATGCTTTTGAAACTACTACAGTTCGCACAGGCGCTTATTTGATTCCAATTGTGTACCCGCTGAAAGCTCCCTGGCGATATTATTGCGCAATTGCCCTAGAGGGGTGCAGTAAATGGTCAATACCCTGTAGTGTACTAGTAGGCAGAGCAGCTGAGATTTGACTGGGACATTTGTGGCACAGAAATGATTGTTTTGCATATAAGCTGGAAATAGTATAGGCTATCCTAAATCACAAAGTTCCCGAAAGTTCCGGTCCGGGAAAAAAAATTGGAAATTTCTGGAATACTATCATATCTCCAAAACCGCTTAATGGATTTTGAACAAACTACACACATATATTAACCACCTTAGGAAGAATATGATAATGTTTATTTTGTGTCTGTATATGACAGGTCAAGGTCACATTTCAAGGTCAAAGTTACAAAAATTCAATAACATATGGATATGCGCCATACTTTCACTTCTAAGGTAGCTCATATATTTCATTCTAATATTTAAGTTAACTCCAGACGAAGTTATAAACATAAGCAATATGGTAAGTATATTTAAGGTTAAGGTTACAAATTGAGGTCAGATGTCCATAAAATGAGATAAAATAACATCTTGTCATGAATGGGTATACATATATAATCTGAATGTTGGAAGCATACCTAACTCTATAAACTTAGTGTATAACACATGAATTAAAATACATACAATTGATACATTGCAGTTTATACATTGATCACATGTCCACTCAGTGTATATTATATTACAAGAGAGTATATTGTATACAGTGTACACGTATATACATTATATGTATATATAATTAGGAGAAATGCTCATTCAATATGCCAATATCCACAATGTATTTCTATAGCAAATCTAGAATATCTTCACTGTAATTAAGATTTCTAGCAGCTGATTAATATTTTAGCAATGCTGTTAATATTATCTTGGGTCATATTCTACTCATTGGATCAGTGTTTGATTTTGTCAGTACTCTGCTATTTCTGGTTGATTGGAGCAAAGTCCATCACAGTTGCGACACACTGTTGTACAATTCAGAGACCAAGCTTTCTGCAGCTGCAGGACATACTACGACAACCTGTCTTGCATCCACATCGGACAACTTTTAGAATGTTGGCAGGTGCTGGGGGCATGTCCGACAATCTGGGAATCAATATGCCATGTGATAACACCCAACCATAATCACAAGGATCTTTTTCCAACCCTTTCCATTGCAGTATTTGATGGTATACTCGCAACGAATGATATATGGTTGCACTATGTGTTGGTGGTAATGTTTTAAGGTCAATTGATACAGAGTTTCTTGCTGTTTTGTCCAGGAATAATCTCATTCTGAGTTCATTGATAGATTCAACCTCATTTTCTGTGTAGGTGAGAATGAGTGCGTTTTCTCCAGTTTTCAGGATCTCGCTGTGTGATACTTCATGGGGAAGTTTATCAAATTGTTCAGCACATTCTCTGAAGCTTGCCGACTTCTGTATTAGCCTTAACGCTGCAAGTTTACCAATGCCGTATGGTCTTGATACCGTATCGCATCCCAGTAATGCGTGAATAAACAAGATGTGTTTACATACTACCTCACCTAGGTTATTCTTTAACTCTAGTATGTTTACAGACTTTTTTCTACGTCCTTCACTGTTGAGATGAATGGAGTAGCCATGGTCCTCTGCATAATGGCACAGTAATACTAACAGATCAGTATCTTCACCAACCACCACCAGTGTTCATATACTTCGAACAGTCTATGGCCGTCATGACGATATCATAGTCTGCGTCTGTGTTTGCTTGAGTGACTTCAATGCCAGAATCTTCTAGCTTACTAGCTAGCATGTCTATAAACCTTTGTTTATTCTTAGAATTCAATAAGAAGTTTTGCTTCTTTGTATTCATGGTTAAGTCTTCTTGAACCCTGACCTCAGCCCCAACACGTCCACCAGTACATCTTATGTGGGTGTTATCTTTAGTAGATGGACCAGCTATATAGCCATCAAACACAATATGACTGTTGGTGTAGTTATCTCTTACATACTTTATGTACATTGAACATATCTCATTATATGTTCTGCCTCTTGGCCAGTTGAGTCTTTGAATAAGGCAACCGCCATCAATTACATATATTATTTCCTGTTGTTGGTCAGGGACACTGTCATCAGTCAGTAACTGTTTTGTTAGTTCCTGTGCTAGTGTTGCTTTATTGGCCTGTCTCAATAGTTGTTTGCTTTCGAACAAGGAAGGCGGATAGGTACATAGCTCATATGCAAAGAAATTCTGTAGATCTTCTATTGGTACAGCGCCCTGGGCAGCAGCAACCAATCGCTGGAAAAGAAGCTGTGGGTCAATCTCCACATCATCACCACCAATACTGACACTAGCATTATCACTCATAGTGGTTACTTGAGCCTTCTTACTGAACTTGAAGTCACCCACTTTCTTCCCCTCCATATCTTTCAGAATGTTCATGCCCACTTCCCGCCCTTTGTCCACATTTACCTTGTCCCCGGCTACTACACCACTGGCTATACTTCTCAATGACACTTCTGTGGATTCAAATGGATTTCTATCCATAAGAAAATCTACCATCTTTTTTATATCATCTCTGTCTCTGCTTTGCCTGGTCTCCCCACATTCCTTGTGTTGTTCACTAGTCTCATACCTGTGTCCGCTTAGCTCTTGCATCTTGTAGTTAATTTCAGAACACGCTGGCCTTGAGAGGATCCACTGTGCTCTCTGCGTTTCGTCCATGCCTCGCCCCCGAGTTAGGCCTCCAACTGTCTTCACACTACGCATAAGCATCTGCTCGATGATGAGGTCCGTTGACAGTCCGGCCCAGTATCGGTCCGATCTTCGTACAACATGCATACCTTCCATGAACATACTGTGAACATTGGGGTGTGTTATTGATAGGGCAAGCATTTTGTTTAAATATATGTACGATGATTTTGCATATGCGTTGTGGCCAGTGGCAGCGACAAATGGTAGCATTTCTAACAATGACTGAAGGTGAAGGTTCCAATCACCTGTGCGTTCTGCTTTTATAAATGCCTTAAGGATGTCTAGCAATTCTATGTATTGGAGCCATAGCGGGGCTGCTCGGCTTTCTTTCATTTTTGAAATGGCTTTCTGCATCTTGAATTTCAATTGTTCAACACGTGTAGATTTCACAACCGATTCAATGTCTACCTCCGCAGCTAAAAGACCATCTAGAACTTTCATCGCTTCTTCTAACTGTGAACTATTGTCGTTCTCATGCTCATTGTCCCCATACTCATCATCTTCAGCATTCTCAGCATTCATGTCTGGCTCAACACCATTTACGCCTGGGGATTTACTGGGACTGTTATTATTTATGTCTACTACATCATTTGCAATCACCAGACCACCTTCATCACAATTCTGACTCATTTCTTCATCCACATTAGTGTTACATCCATTGTCAGTTATGTCATTCTCTTCTATTTCAACACTAGATACATCTACAGCTGAATCATTATCCTCCTTTCGGTTATTACTATTATGAGGGATTTCAATATTGAATATATTCGCTGCTAACAGCGAACACAGGGCTGACTCTGCCCGTAAATGCCCACGAATGGCTCTGCTGATGGCCTTTCCACTCAGGAGATGTGGAACTACGTTCTCGGCATACACGGTCTCCAATAACTCCTTGAGACCGGAGTCGGTCATAATGGTTCCAATGGTACCAAGGACGCTCATCTGGATGTGGAGACCTCCGAGGCGACAGATGATACGCCTCAGCGAACTGTTTGGTGGTTGTGTGTCAACAATCATTTGTGCCTTGTACCACAATGGCTGGTCAAATGTAATGATAGGATCCACAGTGTATGTCAACGCCAGCTTCGTAACATATGAGAGCGTGGATAATATGCACGAGTCATTACTGGGATCCATATCGATCATTGGCAGGAACATTGTTGTCGATATTCCAGGGTGGTGACCAGTATGCACCAACTGCATGGTGCTATTCCACTGGGGGGGGGGTTCGGTCTTAACAGCCAAGACACTTTCCACAGTATGTCGATGTTATATGTCTTGTCATGGGCAATTGATTGTGGCAGTGCTTCAAATACAGTTGGGAAACATCGAACTGGATCTTTAAAGATGATGTCGATTTTCCCCACAGCTACAATGTCGGCTGATGTAACATTAATTCGAGGTATATTCCGGTTCATGTTTATCCCTGGGGTGAACGCTGCCATGATCCCCATGCCGTGAAATGTGTCAAGGTCGTCTATCGTGCGAATGTTATGATCAACATTATCTGCCATGAAGTTTACTACCCCATTACCACTAGAAGGTGGAATGCTATAGTTTTATGTCACCGCAGCACATTTTTCATACTTCTGTATTTCATAGTATGATGCACAGAACCCCATTTCATGAAGTGTATCGATCAGCATTCGTGAGCCAAACATCAGATGTTTATAAACTGTTCTTAAACAGTGAACAATGGAAGTGGATGTACACGTTTATAAAATGAATAATTGTAATATAGAAGTATGAAAAACTATTAAATAAATTGAGTTTTAATATATTTTTTATTATCATTTTCAGGGTTAATTTACCCCACCCACTTTTATGGCCGTTATTTTTTAGAAAACAGTACATATCTATCTCTAACCACTTAAACTTACGTCCAGTCTCTCCAACTCATGATTCTATATCATATTTAAGATGATATGTCAATATATGTGAGTTTTATAAGAAATGATTTTAGGTGTGTCTTCAAAATACAGCATGTTTTACCTCTTTTTCTGTGGATAAAGTCAACTTTTTCAGAAAATATACAAAAAAGCTAAGAAAATGCTTTATTTTCATGTAGTTACATGCATTTAGCATCACTATGAATAATAAAATATAGTCATTTCAAAATGCCAGAAGAATTTAAATCTTTATCTAGATAATTGGGTATTTTTCTGTTTTTGTCGGCCATCTTGGATTGTTCAGTTTCCCAAGTGGGAACTTTATGGTGCAGGATTCTATGGACATTGAACTATATGAAAACATAAATTTCATTTCTGTGCCAGAAATGTCCCAGTTTAGCATTATTCAGGGCCAGCTGCTCTGCCTATAGACGACCGCTATGCAATCGTAACTGGAAGCAGTGAACTGTGTATGACAATGGCATGTGCCATGATGAGATTGATAACGAATAATGACAAGTTAAATGTTATCCTCCTGCCAGGTACATGTGTCATGCGCAGACAGCAGGGCCCGTGCTGCCAATCGCCATTCTCGCCAATGGCTGCAATATTGTAAAATTGGCTAATAAAAACTCAGTT
Organism: Archivesica marissinica; assembly: GCA_014843695.1. Lineage (NCBI taxonomy): Eukaryota > Metazoa > Mollusca > Bivalvia > Venerida > Vesicomyidae > Archivesica > Archivesica marissinica. The sequence continues at coordinate 57,215,481 of CM026399.1, forward strand.
TGGCGAAAATTATAAAAACGGCGAAAATCTGTAAAATATCTGAAAATTGGAAATTCCCCCGAGTCTATTTGTGGAAAATTACTCGGGTCAAGGTGAAATCATGTCGCGTGTGACTAATATCTCGGACTATAATCGATAATTAGCTGGAGAATCATACAAGCGTGTTGTTTGTTTATTTAGCGGGGCATAATGTTTGATTAGTGTGCAAATACGGGACACACTATGAATGCTTATTATATTGAGCAGGTGATAATTAAGAGCAGGGCGGCATTACATTGTTGTCCAAATCCTTTGTAGACGAAAATTATGCTACCAAATTGAAAAGCTTTACACGACTGTTAGACGTAGAGTGGTGGAACCTATGCTCGGCGTAAATCCTACATATCATGGCCTATAAAAACAGTTAAATGAACTTGTCGTATATTATTATTTTCTCAAGTCGTGAACACAACTTTCAACAAATTGTTGTTGAAAATGTTAGCTTTATTACGTGACCATGCGCCTCAATACAGCTATCGCAATGGCATCTGTTTCCATGGGGAACTAGATACTTTAGGGCACCTATGCATGGCGTACATGAATCACTGTCACAGTGTAGCTCCAGATCGCCAATGCGCAGGCTGATCTGGAGCAACACTGTTCGCATATGGCATGTGACAAATGATACCTGTGGCAGGTTAAGTGTTAAGAGTTAGACATGTTTGTTTAAGTTTCATACTGTTTTTTAAGTTTCATACGAAGTATAAGTCAGTGTTCTAGATACTTAACCTATTCTAGTCATATTAAACTTTTTTTTGCATTGATATAGATTCATTAAATCAGTGTCAAACCAATATTGCATATTACCTGTGTTTAACCAAACTATCGCAATAGTATCGTGATAGCATAGTGACTATCGCAATAGTATCGTGATAGTATTTTCAACTATCGTGATACTATTGTGATAGTCATTTTGGCCTCAATAGTCACCTCTAATGGTTTCATATGTCCTCAACAGAATTATGGCTATGGCCTGTTTTTCTATGGGTCACAAGGCGTCATGGTTGAATGTAATATAAAACCCGATTACATATCTGTCAAGAACATTTCTTGAGAATAAAATCGATGTCCTGAAATATAATTGATGGTCCCTAGATGTCACGGATTTCAAAACATGGCAGCACTGAGTAATGCCCATAATTGTGAACGGGATTTGAAGATGTTCTACTCCTAGTGCCCTCCAACACGAAAGGTGAGTTGATTAAAGTGTACTAAATATTGTATAATATACTTGTACCATATAAAAAGCAACACAACCAAATATGCATGAACAATAATGTGGCAATTAGTCTATCTACAAGTGTGCTTGTTCTTCAAGACATATGCTTATTGTTTTAAAACATGAATGGGATCATCTTATCATCCTAATTTTAATTTTGAGTACATGAGTATTGGTAATGAGAGACATCACAACTAATTTGTTTATAGTAGTCTCTCTTTCTATTAACCCATTTCATTCTGCAACCCTTTCAGATAAGATATCCCCAATATCTGGACATTTAGCCAGATACTTATAAGGGACACTAAATTGTTTAGGGTATGTTGTATTAATAGCTATATCTCCCTTATTTTTCAACATATTTCCAAAGACCCTTGCATAGAAGATACCTTTATCTTTTATCTGCTGCAAAAATAATCAAACAAAGCATGCAGAACAGTGCATAAAAAAATCTTACTTGTTCTTCAAAGCTAATTATCCATATATTCCGTTGGAAATATTGTTATAATCAAAGTGAATAAATTAACACAAATTATGTACACTATACACTGGCGACAATCTTACCAAAAAAAATACCAATTATATCTCAAGTTTCTACTAATTACAGGTATGCTCCGGAAAATTTCTACAAAACTGCTGATATTGGCCAGAAGATTATAGATTACGATGTTGGTCAGATTGTAGAAATTAAATGTAAAATATGTATTCAAACTAATGTTTTTGTTATTTTGTTATCTGTTGTACATAGAATTTTATAATTGATGGTTGAGATAGTTCAACATCCACCTAATCTTGTGGAGCTTATCAGGCCGAGGTAGCCTCTCTTCATTGTTATATCTGGTGTTATTTGACCGATCTCCATGAAATAAAAAGTATTTGTTGATAGAATACGGTCTTCCGGTCAGGACCACAAGGGAGGGCATCAGTGATCTGGTTGTTTTTACCTAGTTTCTAGTCGATGTTTCTGCATGCATGTATCATTTCCGTTGGTTGCATTTAGTAAACATACTTACTATATGACCATAGGCAAAAAAAAAGTGTGTGTGTCTTGTGCATGTGGTCACTGGGGATAACTCTGTCACACCATCACCACTTCGCATATATTAGAGATACACACTTGGAAATCACTTTAGTGTCTGTTCTTTCTCCTCATCTGCATAGGATTAGCATTAAAAAACAAAAGGGATAATACTGAAAACAAAATAAATAAATTAGGCTTGGCCGTATATAAAAAGAACTGCCAAATAATCAATTAGATCTGTCAATGAAAGCCTGGTTTCAGACTCAGAGCAGACGAAAGGTAAAATTTCTGAACAATGTTTTTGGGGCCAAACAGGGTATTTAAACCAATATTTATTTGGTAATAGTAGAAAAGGTATTATTTTATATGCGTGACATGTTTCAACAAATTGTTACCTGTTTTTGTCTCATTTTACTCATGTTTCTCTTTTGGCAGATAGCTACAGCTTTAGTAAATATTTAAACTGTAGCGCGTATATGACGTCAGCATAAATCGCGCGATACGAGATTTAAACAAATAGCACCGCTTTCCGGTGCTATTTGTTTAAATCTCGTATCGCTATAATTCCGGTGGTATTTGTTTAAATCTCGTATCGCGCATTTATGCTGACGTCATATACGCACTACAGTCTTAATTAGAAATGGTATAGAAATTATTTTTCGGGTTAGGTATAGATTTGTTAAATTCTGATAGCTACCAGGGCCGTCGCTAGAGCTATTTTGATAATACGCAAGGCCAAATATGCTTGTTTGTCGAGTGAGCATAGCGAGCGACTACGCTAGGGGGTCCGGGGGCATGGCCCCCGGAGATTTTTTAAAATGAGGAAGCAATTTCCTGCATTTCAATGTATTTTGTAACATACAATTGCAGGACTAAAGTTCTTACGACGATCCATATAAAGGTACAAATTAAGGCTAGATGTATAATAGGCTATACATGATCTATCGCCCGTATCAATTAAACAAGCACGTAAAATAGCACAAATTATATTTTGAGATGCACCATATTTGCAATGAGCTCAATTATTCCACCACTGACTCCACACATCACGGCGCATATGTATCCCTACTACCCCCCCCCTTGGGGTTTTAATGTATTGTTGGAGTTTTCATTTTTTTCATTTTCTGAGACCAATGATACGCATGTGCGTATGCCCAGCGACGGGCCTGGCTACCCGAATTGCTCATACACCGTAACAGTTTCGGTGGAAATATTCTCCCAATGATTTGCTTGTTTATATTCGTCTGCTGGACAAGTCACGTGACAGTTGCACCAGCCTACCGATACACTCAACGGAATGCTATTGAACAATGCTTCAGCTCTGTCGGCGAAATTAGCCTAGAACTAGAGTGGTGGAACCACAGGCACAAGACACACACAAAAATTGTTTGGCCTATGGTCATATATTAAGTAATGTTAATAATACACCGTCACGGCAAGTGTGCCAATGTCAGATATCGACAATTACACGGGAGCGTCCCTGGCTTCCTGGACCAGACCTATTTTCCTGGACCAGAGTATCGGTTGCCCACTCACTCATTTCACTGACCTCTAGTTCGTTTTCCGCAAACCATTCAAACTATTCCTGATCGTCCTCCTCGTCAGACTGCTCACCGAACACGTCGTCCTCGGAACCAACAAGCCGACATGTAATTCCACACTTTTTGAAAGAACGACGCTGGTGTGATATTGTCCCCTGCTTCCTTAATCCTGCGCATCAATAACGCTGTCGGTGGGGCACGTCTGTTTGCTTTCGGTGGCACATCGACTGGGCCCCCGGAACAACCATTCATCATAATGATAAAGTTCTGCAAGTTTGGATCCGATCAACTTTAAACACTTTGATTGCTTTTAATTTAAATGCAGCAGAATATGACCGATGCTCACGTCATGTTGATTTCATTTTTATGACGCATGTGTGAAAGCTGCAGGGAGAGAATGATCACATGATAGTTTTCGCTGAAATTACATTGGCCGGTGGTGAATGACTGAAGTTGTTCCCGCTTCAGCCCATGTCCATATATGGATATCGATGCAAGGTTACACGTGTCGGTTCGTTGCTATGGATACGCTATACCAGCGGATAATAAGGACTATTTCAAGAGGTATGAAGAATGGGGGGGGGGGTCGTTTAAAGGAGTCCCAGATATACTTTGCATATAAGTGTTTAATTGACCGTACGCATAGTAACCATTGTTGAAACCACTGTTGCTATCATTATGTAAAGGGATTATATACAACTAGTAACTAAAAGTAATTATCATTGCACTAGTTTAGTAAACTATGGTCAAGAAAAAACATATCAAGCGGAAAAAGAATAGAGAAAGCGACGACGATCTGAACTGCAGTAAGGTGATCAAATATGGTGGGCTAACAGAGACACCATGTGATGAACTTCAAACTGGCGACATTGGAAGTGAATCAGAGCCAATATCCCAAGAAAGAAACACTAGTGATATACAGGCAACTATTAACACTAATAATTCCTTCAGTGTGCTGCAACCTCTAAGTGAGGAATCTACGTCTGTAGAAGCAACAATGAGTAACAATGTTACGGATGAAGCTGGTGGTTCCGTTAAGACAGTTTGTGGTGCAACTTGGAGTGTGAAAGACCAGGTCAATGAAAGCCCGAGTTTGAGTGATGTATTAGCACTCCTGTGTCGGATTGATCAAAGAATTGGTGATATGGACAGAAAGCTTAAGACTCTGGATACGTTAGAGCAGAAAGTAGATAATTTTGACAAGGAGCTTAAAAAGTTGTGGGTACATATGGACACTAGGAGTAAAGCTGCAGATGAGAAGATTAACCGCGTAGAGGATAGATAATGTTGAACTTGCTACAGGTTTCTGTCAAGATAAACTTACTCAGATGGCGCAGGACAACAAAGAGCTTAAGAATACTGTAACTTATCTGCAAGCACAGTCAATGCGGAACAATATTATATTTGGTAACGTGCCTGAATTAGCCAACGAAAAGCCAGAGCAAACTACAGACTTAGTGAGGAACCTAATGAAGGAGAAATTAGGTATTGCACACGATATTGTTGACAATATGAAAATAGAACGCGCCCACAGAATGGGACAGCCCACAACTGCTGGAGAAGCTTCAGCAAGGTACCACCGTCGTATTGTGTGCAAATTTAATTTATTCCCGGATCGCGAACTTGTCAGGAAATCAAGCTACAAATTGAAAGGAACAAACCTCTATGTAACTGAACAATTCCCACCCGAAGTGGCAGCAAAACGACGTGAGCTTGTGAAGGTAATGCAAAAGGCCAAGGACCAGGGGAAAACTGCATGGATAAGCTACGACACGCTATATGTGAACGGACGTCCAGTGAAAGATGCAGGCAGTTAGGAAGACGCGGAGGGTGAACTAAAGTGTTTAGTATGGAACTGTAATGGCCTTACTTCTAGTAAGTGCGGAAATTCAGACTTTGTAAAATTATTGACTGAACATGACATAATTGTGTTGCTAGAATCATGGACATGTAAAACTAGTGATATAGAATTAGACGGCTACCACTGCTTTAACTTCTATAGAAAGTATAGACACCGCAACGCCAGGCACAATAGCGGTGGTATTGTCATTTATTGTAGAGATGTTCTTAAAGACGGTATTTCCATAGTGAAAAATGTACATGACACAATAATCTGGGTAAAATTTGATAAAACATTTTTTGGATACAAATCTGATGTATATGTTGCTGCTGTATATATGTGGGGAGATACTTCTCCAATTACAAATCTTATCGATGCGGATCTGTTTGAACTATTGCAAAATGATATTTATCTGTATGACTCTATGGGAAAGGTTCTGGTCTCCGGCGATTGCAATGTCAGGGTCTCCTGCAAAAAGGATTACATTGATGCCGACATGTATATCGCTGATCTGGATGATGATAACTATCTACCTGATAATATGTTAATGCGCGCTAATCAAGACAAGGGGAGTAACTCACATGATAACAAATTACTCGACTTGTGAAAGGCTACCTCACTACGTATAGCAAATGGTCGTCTGCACGATGATATTTGCGGAAATTATACTTATTTCAATAAATCAGCTAGTTCAGTCATAGATTATCTATTATTACATGAACAAGATTTCAATTGTGTGAACACATTTAAAGTTGGTGTCTTTAATGAATTTAGCGACCACGCTCCGTTGCATATACATATTTGCTGTCCGCTCGTTGACGAAATAGTAGACTGTGTAGAGCAACACGAATACACTACTTGGTCCGATGTTCATAGGAATGAATTCCGTACAGGTTTAATAAGTAAATTGCCATATTTTAATCGCATTATTCATGATTATCATAGCAATGGTTTAAATGATACTGATACATTGGTGAAATCATTTACGTCTATTATGCGTGAAGTGAGCGACCCACTTTTTCATAAGATATCACTCAAAATGACACGATTTTTAAACATAGTTGATGATACTAACAAGTGGTTTGACGATGATTGCAAACTACACAAACATAATTATTTAAGCAAGCTCTAGTACGGTTTAATAGATGTCGATCCACGGAAAATAGGACAGAACTGACGAGGCTAAAGGCCATCTATAAAAGATGCATTAAGTCTAAACGACATCGTTATAAATTAAAGCAGGCTCAGGAGTTTGAATCCCTAAAACTATGTAAGCCTCGAGAATTCTGGAAGCATTTTAGGAAGTCAACTAATAAGAAAAGTGCTAATATTTCGTCTGATGCTTTCTTCAAACATTTTGCTACTATGTTCGACGATATAAAACAGTCTAAGCATACATAATCTGAAGAATTTAATGAAACAAACGATTTCAATGCATCAAATATCATATTTAAGGATTTAGATCTACCTATTACTTACACTGAGGTAAAAGATGCAATAAAATCTCTTAAGCGAAATAAAGCCACGTCTGATGACAATTTGTTAAATGAATATTTCTTAGAAACGGGCGATATTTTAGCTAGCCACATCGTTGATATTTTTAATGTTATTTTAAACTCCGGCAATTTCCCAGAAAGCTGGACAAAGGGTTTTATTGTACCTGTATACAAAAAAGGTGACAAAGATGACGCCAAAAATTATCGAGGCATTACCCTATTAAGTAACTTTGGTAAATTATTTACTTGCATATTAAATAGTCGCATTACAAACTGGTGTGAAAACAATACTATTATTTCCGATGCACAATTTGGATTTCATAAGGGTCGTTCGACAGTAGATGCAATTTTTATTTTGCATTCTTTAATTGAACACAGATATGAAACAGTGTTTTGACAGTATATACCGTAATGCATTGTGGCTAAAATTATATAAGTTAGGCCTTAATGGTAAAATCCTAAGGATAATACGTGCAATGTATCAATCCGTTAAATCGTGTATAAAGCTTAACTGTAACACATACACAGACTTCTTCGATATCTCAATCGGACTACACCAAGGGGAAATCATTTCGCCAATAATGTGGGCTTTGTTCGTGGAAGACCTTGAATTATACTTACAGGACACGATTAATAGTGGCATTAATATTAATGACATATGTTTGATTTTATTACTGTTCGCAGATGACATGGTTCTAATTGGCTTAACACCAGTTGACCTGCAAAATACATTAAATAATCTAAGTATATATTGTGACAAATGGGGCCTTGAAGTTAATGTTTTAAAGTCGAAGATAATGGTGTTCCGTAAACGGGGTGGGCTAAAGAGAGGAGAGCAATGGTTTTATAGGGGAGGTGCCGTCGAGGTGGTCAATGACTTTAACTACGTTGGTGTTACACTTAACTATACCGGTAATTTTAATTTAAATTCACAAAAACTCCATGGCAAAGGCCTAAAAGCTATGAACATACTAACAGCTAATCTACGTAAACACAAGACAAAACCAAAAACCGCTCTTCGATGCTCTAGTATCATCCATTTTACATTACGGAAGTGAAATATGGGGATTTTCAAAAGCTAAAAATTTAGAGACATTGCACTTGAAATTCTGCAAGTTAGTTCTTGGTGTTAAGCAATCAGCTAGTAATGTAGCTGTATATTATGAACTTGGAAGATACCCATTGTATATATGTAGGTATGTAAAAGTTGTAAAATATTGGTTAAAAATAGTTACAACGGAAAATATAATTATTAAGTTGATGATACAAACGTGTCTAGATGATTTAGTAACTGGCAAAGGTAATTAATTGGTTGTCCAGAGTTAAGGAATTGCTAAGTAAATTTGGCTTTTTGTATATATGGGAAAACCCACATGTCATCGCCCACACTCAGTTTATTTCTGAACATAAACAAAGGATTATAGATGATTTTCTGCAGATTTCACAAGCTGATCTTCGAATAAATAAGGTACTTACATTATATAAAAATGTAAAGATTAATTTTGGTTACGAATCGTACTTAGATATAATACTAAGCAGAAAATTAAGAATTGCATTTACAAAATTGAGACTATCGGCGCACAACTTACGGATTGAAACAGGCAGATATGGTAGAAACCGTATTGATCAAAACGAAAGGTTATGTTTATTGTGTAATACAAACAACGTGGAAGATGAGTTTCATTTCATGTTTAAATGTGAGGTGTATAGTACATTAAGAAAAAAATATATTAAACGTTTATATTCTAATCGACCAAGTATGTTCAAATTATTGCAAATATTTCAATGTGACAATTCCCCAGAGCTGGTTAACTTTAGTAAATATATTCATGAAGCTTTATCCCTTCGCAATTCACTTGTTTAGGATATATGAATTACCAGTTGAATACCCCCTACACTCTTAATACAGTCATGCTCATGTTTTGCATAGTCTATAATCCTTCATGACATTGTCATTATTTTTCCATGTATGTCCATAATCATTACATCATTTGTCCATCCTCATCATGATTGCATATATCATAATATTGTACTATATATATTGTAAATATGTTTAAATGTTACAGACGAGAAACTGTAACGTTCAAGTCTTAATAAAGCATTCTTCTTCTTCTTCATATAATTTGTCACATCCATCTATCGTTTAAATGGGGTATACGGTATTTACTATTACTGACACCAACTTGAATGTCTACCCTTTCCGTATATTGATATGAAACTATATTTACATTTGTAAGATGCAAATTTACCCAAGTATTAAGTAAGGTTAAGCAAGATTATGCAAATAAATAACAAAAATGGATGTAATTTACAAAATGTATTATATGTGGGATTTACGCCGAGCATAGGTTCCACCACTCTATTATTTAGCAAAATGACATGAACGTGGAAGAAATTATGCTGTTAAACTTGAATAATGAAGACATTTTACAATCCTAGCAATATATTCACCATAGAATATGTGTGTTAATTTTGTTAATAAGACCTTTTCTGTACATTCAGTCAGTGTGTTTCTATGCAGTATGATTTATAACTATCTACACAAGTATGTTCACATATAATGTAGTAATAACAATGCCCTCAAAGTGTGTGTTTTACGTTTATTTATCGTCGCTACCGGTTGCCCATATGAGCGACGCATCCTGTAGAGATTAGTTATTTTAGATTTTTGGAGGATAGTGCAATGATACAGACAGAGAGACCCATTCCAGAATCACCTCTGGTTCTTTTACGTGCATGGTGTAAAGCACCGACGCGAGACCTCGGTTTAACGTCCCATCTGAAAGACTGTTAATTTTATTAGGGTCAGACGAGGGATTGAACCTGCGATCCCTGGATTACCAGTCCAGCGTGTTACCACTGGACTACATATCCGTCAAAAGAAGCCATCCACAGTTTTGTATTTTCCATGAGATATATTAGTAATTATCTCCCTTTTTGCTATTCACTTGTAGTGACATACCAATGTTAGTAATCAAATAATTGTGTACATGTGTAATGTATACATTTCTTTCTAGCATAAACCCAGTAGAAGTAGAGTAGAAGCAAAATGTAACAATTTTGTGTGTTTATGATACACAAAGAATATTATATGCACTGTAATGTAAAGCTGTCACACAAAGACCACAATACTTTTCACATGCACTACTTTTGTAAACACTGAACATGATAGATTATTGCTCTTTTATATCATGTGATAGCACAAGAACTGTCCTAGATACCCTTGCACTTAACTAAAAGTGTGTGGTTTTTATATACAGATGTTTGTGTCTTTCTGTGTGTCGACGACGAGACGCAGAAACATCACATGTGGAGGTATGTATGTTCCATTAATGTCAAACACCTTGAGGGGACCTAGACATGTTTTCCTGGGCAGGCTTAGCCGACCTAAGTGGTTAACCAGTACTAAGCACTGTGTGTTAGATGCCTTGCTCAATGACACTACATACGTGGCCTGGCCGAGTATCGAACCCGGGACATAAAATATAAAAGACCGCTTCCAAGTAGTCCAAATATTTAGACTTGACAACTGTGACATTTTACTATCCAGGCATAAATAACAAACTATGTTACACAATAATACTAACCAAATTGAAGATTACCGAATATTTGTATTCAACTTTCTCAACTGTCAATATTTAAAATTTTACCGGAAATCAACAGCACCAAGCTTACATAACTCAACTGAATATAACTTACCCAAAGAACGAAAACTACAATAAACCCAAAGTAATAAAAAAAACAACACTTAAAGCGACATTAATAATACAAATTTATTTTAGCTCGATTGCGAAACAAGTTATTACAACTGATATTAATCACTCTCGAGACCGCATTCCTGATGGAATTCATCTCCACGAGGGAGAAGAGGCAACTTGGAATTTAAATGCCTTGCCTAATTGCACACTCGTAACGGCTCCAGCAGGGCTCGAACTCAGGACATGTCGCAACTGAAGCGAACGTGCATCCACTGCGCTATCACGACTTCCACTGCGCTATCACGACTTCCACATAGCGACATTATATCGCAAAAAGCCAATAAATACATTTTTAAGTATAAATAGTATGCTACTACAAATTCTTCGATACATATGATATGATTAGACCACTAACTTGTAATCAATAAACAATGATGTAATCAGGGCCTGCTCTGATTCTTCTTCTTTTTGTAGCCAATTACCGTTAGCCAAATCTGTGCTTCCTTTAGCCAATTCTGGCGCGCGTCATTTCCCCCAAACAGAGTTTTTTATAGTATATTAATTATAATATATTTTAATGCGCCATGCAATTGTACCACTTAAATGATATATGCCCATAAACTACAACTGAGGTAAGAGTTACATTTGCAGTGATACATTACTTGACAAGTTGTGTCAACTTTCATTTTCAGAATCATTTAAAAATCATTCCCAGGGTTAGACTAGTGCCGCATGTCAACTGTGCACATTTTATTACATCACAAGACCTTTGATCATTTGGGTTATTGGTGTAAAGCTTTGATGAGTTGGCGGCATGCCAACAATGACATGTAATCGAGATCAATTAACACCTGCCACACCATTGCTCTATGCCCAAATAAACATCCTGTTTTGATGGGATTACTCCGACTAGCTGTCAGTAGCCTGGGTATCGATCCCCCGTCTTTGAGATTGGACGTTATACAGACGGATCTGTAGTCCAGTGGTAACACGCTGGACTGATAATCCAGGGATCGCAGGTTCGTCCGTCTGACACTTAAAATTAACAGTCTTTCAAATGGGACGTTAAACCGGTCTCGTGTCGGTGCTTTACATCGTGCACGTAAAAGAACCAGAGGAGACTCTGGAATGGGTCTCTGTATGTATCATTGCACTACCCTCCAAAAATCTAAAATGACTAATATCTGCAGGAGGCGTCGCTCATATGGGTAACCAGTAGCGACGATAAATAAACGTAAAACACACATGGGACATTAAACCGAGGTCTCGTGTCGGTGCTTTACACCGTGCACGTAAAAGAACCAGATGAGACTCTGGAATGGGTCTCTTGTCTGTATCATTGCACTATCCTCCAAAATCTAAAATGACTAATATCTTCAGGAGGCGTCGCTCATATGGGCAACCGGTAGCGACGATAAATAAAAGTAATACACACATGGGACGTTAAACCGAGGTCTCGTGTCGGTGCTTTACATCGTGCACGTAAAAGAACCAGATGAGACTCTGGAATGGGTCTCTTGTCTGTATCATTGCACTATCCTCCAGAATCTAAAATGACTAATATCTTCAGGAGGCGTCGCTCATATGGGCAACCAGTAGCGACGATAAATAAACGTAAAACACACATGGGACGTTAAACCGAGGTCTCGTGTCAGTGCTTTACATCGTGCACGTAAAAGAACCAGATGAGACTCTGGAATGGGTCTCTGTCTGTATCATTGCACTATCCTCCAAAATCTAAAATGACTGATATCTTCAGGAGGCGTCGCTCATATGGGCAACTGGTAGCGACGATAAATAAACGTAATATAAATATAGCCTGGGTTCCAGTCTGTCGATTTTTCACTTTTTAACTTCTAGTGTGGCGTCCCCCCTCGTCGGCTCTTATCTACGTCTGGTCTATTTACGGCTCTTTCCAAGGTTTAAGCTACATAAACTCTCTGGTCGGTTGTCTAGGGGTATATTTCATTTCTCTATCAATACAATAACAACGTAACACAATGTTCTTTTCTATCTATTTTACTGGTCGTCTGGTATATTCTCCTATTTCGTATATTCACGTCTCGTGAATCTATGATCTCTTATCTATATCATAATCACTTCAAGTAATTTCTAGTGTCTTTATTAGATCACCGCCCTGTCGATAATTGGATTACATTTTTAATCTGCAATATACAATCAAGGATATCTCAATTAGACTGTCTAATTTGATCAGCTGCTCGCGTCTCTTGATAAATTCAATATCTCACCGAACTGTTCGGGTATCAATTTATTACCGCTATATTTTAGAGATAATTTGTATCTCTTATCTATATCATATTATCTATCACGTATTCTATTCAAGACATACAGTGCTATTTAATCCATCGCTATTCAATGCGTCCGTAACACTTAAGTTCAATTTATAGTTCGTTATATAAGTATATTAAATTAATATACAGATGACATCTCGTCTTTTATCTTAGCCATCACGTATTCTTATTCAAGACATACGGTGCTACTTAATCCATCGCAACCCAAAGTGTCCGTAACACTTAAGTTCAGTTTATAGTTCGTTTTATAAGTATATTAAATTAATATACTGAATACATCTCGCCTTTAGTGTCATAGAAACAGTAATTGTTTTCTATTTGAGATACACAATCAATCCTTGCATAAGGACAGCCTTTTGTGCTCTAATTTCTCTGTGCATGTACTCAGAATTATATACATTTAAGTCAGACAGCGTGGCGCTGACCACCTGTTACCTTACGCAATCAAAATCGTAACTTTAACGAAACAGCCAGACATATTGGCGCCTCATCAAAAGAAACCGACAACTATTACATAATCTCTCGCGGTAAGATAAATTAACGATACACAAATTAATTTCTCATGTAATCATCTTTTTGCGCGCCAAAATAGCTTGTTTAATTTAGACGCGAATATTGCATAACTATATGCAGTCATTTCTATTTATAATATATACATTAGACAATCACAATACTTAGTATCGTGTGCAAAATAGCCGTTTTTTGCACAATCCTCCCTTCCTAGGGAGAAGTTTGAAATGTCCGACTTCGGCCAATTCCAAAACTTCACACTATCACATATAAAACATACATATATATATATACAATCAATATTTCAAATGTCACAAGATAATGTTCCTTTCATGAGGTACCAAAATTCTAATCATAGAGGCAATAATTACTTACTGAATTACCAACGTAATATTACGTATTCTTATAAATAATTCATAAGTCACAATTATTGAACTCGACTAAGAAAATCAGCCAAAACATTGTGTCCCTTTTATGTGTTTGATTGTCAGATCAAATTCCGATAGACACAGTGCCCATCGTAATAGACGTTGATTGGTTGTTTTTGATTTATTTAACCATACTAGGGGGTTATAATATAATGCAAATCTAAGTAATGAATTGCCGGTTAATAATTTCCGTCGGGCCTCCACACACTTTAAACACGCCCAACATAGTTACGATGGAAATTATTAGCCCTCGATTCATTCCTTAACAAAGTATAAACTAACGTAACATAACCAGTGCTGTGGGTCATTCACGAGAAATAGACTGCTGACGCACTACTCTCCTGTTTTCTCAAATAAAATATAAAGACGAAGTTCTCCAGATTTTGGGAGTCTAGTCCAGATATGGTACCGTATATACTCGGCCATAAGTCGACCTTATTTGCTTCTAAAATTTGCCCCAAAAAGCTGCATCGACTTATGGCCGAGTCACACAATTTTTTACAAATATTTCAGAAATGTTGCTGCCGATTTACATCAGTGGCAACTATGCTAATATTTGCTGTAGTTATACATACTCGCTACCATGTTAAATAAAAAGTTCAAAAACGGTTCAATTTATCGTTGTTTTATATATTGAGAGTTTATAATATGCTATTAGTGTGGTTTCATTGCCTTGGATATTCTGGATGTAAATATTCTTTGATCTCCAAGAGAGCCGACAGTTTCAATGCAGTGAATTTCTGTCCTTTGATCTACCCGACAAATAAACACAGACACCTGTGGGTTGCTGTACGTCTGGTGTTGAGATCCCAGATGTACAGCAACCTACTTGTTGTCCTGTCTTTCATGTTGCCGACAATGACCCGAAATGACCTTACATTTATCACACATTCATATGTGGAAGTCGTGATAGCGCAGTGGATGCGCGGTCGCTTCAGGTGCGAAAGGTCCGGAGTTCGAGCCCCACTGGAGCCGTTACGATTGTGCCCTTAGGCAAGGCATTTAAATTCCACATTGCCTCTTCTCTCTCCCTCGTGGCGATGGATTCCATCAGGAATGAGGTCTCGAGAGTGATTTATATAAGTTGAAATAACTTGTTTCGCAATCGAGCTAAACTAAATTTGTATAAACTAACTTCAAAGGCACTGCTCCCCCCCTTTCTTGTCAAATATCCATCCACCGTTTTGGGCCATACGGTTGTCATGACAACCATTTGGAACTATTTTATATCGGAACACTTTGTAATACGGCTTTACCTATAGAAGGCGATGACTCATTATTCATACAAACATTTTAATCGTCTGTTTACATCACTGCTATAACAAAATTGGATTTATCTTTTTAATTGAAAGAATTGGATTATCTTCAAAATGCCTAAGAGAAAACGCGTATCATATGACAGTGCATTTAAGAGAATAGTTCAATACCAATAACTGTGTGGCAGAACGCGAGTTCGGAGTGAATGAGAAATTAGTTAGGGACTGGAAAAAGTGCAAAGGCAAATTGCAAGAGGGACATAGGAGCTTGAAACGCCGTGTTATTCGGTCGAGTCCTTACGAGGGAGGACCTTGTGATATAATAAATTTGGGTATTTCCCAATACAACCAAGCACTAAGCCGAACATGTAGTCACGAATATTAATGAGGTATTTTCCCAATCCAACCAATCGTAGCGTCGCATTGCATTCAGTGTGGTCCTTGCGTTATAAATGGATTTTCCAAACAAATCTATTGCGTGATCCAAATGATGCATGTCTTCGATACACCAATTATACAACTAGCACATGCGCGGACATTGTTGAGATAAGTAATCCTTTATCATAGATACAGTAATAATTTAAGCTGTGTAATATCTACGGAGGTGAAGTGTTTTTGAACTGTCCTATTGTTCTAATGCATCACAAAGACGTCAACATGGAAGTTCTCGGACATTTCTGGATGATGATAAACAAGTAAAGCAATGAATATTTTACATTAAAAACAATTCAAGATGGGTCAAGGTTTCAGTGAATTTTTAGCTATACGGTTTGTTGAAATTTTCTGAAAAAGTTGCCTCGACTTATGGGCGGGTGCATGCAAAATACACGGTTTTTGGCCCCAAAATACCACATCGACTTATGAGCGAGGTCGACGTATGGCCGAGTATATACGGTAATCAGTTTGAGTGCTTTGACATGTATATCTGGTGTATCTATCATTTTTACTGTTGCCTAATTTCTCTAGAACAGAATGAATTATGTTACTACAGCAATGATGTTTGAAGGTCTGTCTAAACTTCAACGAACTTAGCAATCACAGTACGGTACTACTTCTCTAAATTCGCACTGACTTCTGGCATTTGTGAAAGTCAAAATTTCATTTAAAGTTTAAACCTTTCCGTGTGACTTATGCTGTTAAAAGTCCTGGGATCGGTTTCATGAAAGATTTCTTAATTTATAACTAATCATTTCTCTGGTCCATCTGTTCCTGACACTGATAAGCATTTAGTTTCTGAGACATGTGCCACCTTATTTATATCTTCTGGCACTTTGCCTGAAACACCTACATTTTCTGGCACTAATCCAGGATCAGAGGCTATGGCTCCAGCATCAATGTCATGTTCACCACCCTGCTGGATTGTTGCATTGTGAGTTGTGACCTTCCACGTTGAGAGATCAGTTGACATGTCAACATCCACGTTACCTGTGACCTTGTCATCTGCTTCCTCCTCATCTTCAAAGATAGGTGCTGAACTTCCACTCACTGCAGAGGAAATAGCTCCAGTGAAATTGCATTTTCCATACCCACAATTTTCATTTTTCAGTGAATAATGTGACTTACAGATTGACCTGTCCTTTTGATGGGTCATAAAAATATTCAATTAAAAAGTAATTATTGAAAACAATTAAAACGGTTCAGTAACAGTAAATTTAGTACACTAGGTTTAAGGTACATAAACAACAGTCCTAATCAACAAGACAATTACCCTTTTGTTACTGGTATTAACCCGTTCAACACCACAGACCTCTAAATTGGCTTACAAAAAAGTGTAGATCCAGATGAGCCGGCTCGTGACGAGTCGTCTCATCAGGATCTGCACTTTTTTCAAGTAATATAACTATTTTTAGAAAAAAAATTACCCATTTTGATAAATGAACTGATCCAAATGTAATTTTGTTATTAATTTATTGGTCTAAAAATATCATGGACCAGTCCATGTCAGTTACTTGGTGTTGAATGGGTTAAGCTTAAACTTTATTTATTTTACAACGATTGCGAAGCAAGTTTTTCATCCACACCAACGAGAGTGATTAATATAATTTGGTATTAGTCCCCCACCAGGTATTGTTTTTACAAATAGGAATTTGAAACCGTAGTTTGACAATGAGTGGCACCAGGATAGACTTCAGCATCAATGCAACAAGAAATTCTTTCCATGTTTCAAGTGTTTGAATATCTTATTAGCATATTTTTTTATGTTCTGAAGCCTTTAGTAATAGTGAAGTATATCAAATATGTTAAACAATTATGGATTTTTCTAAGGGTCATAAGGGCTTGAAAGGTCACGCGAGCCTGCAAATCCCCAAATATCACAGATTTATCAAAATAACCTCTAAACACAATGTTGTATTTTAAAATAAACATTGTTACACTTGATTCATACATCAAGGATGTTTCTTAAAAAAAGATGATAGGGTGAGATCCGAACAGCACAATATTGGTAAAATTGGTAAAAGAATGTCGATTAATTAGTCTATTATAGGTGGAGGGAGGAGAAACTCCTATTAACACATTTGATTCTGGATACCGTTCAACCAGTATTTGCAAATAACATAGAGCCAGATCAGCCACCATGGAAATGTTCCGTCTGATCAGGCTCTATACTATTTGCTATTCAGATGATCTTGCTAAGACACTTGGCTATGTAGCCAACAACATAGATCCTGATCAGCATGCAGTGTCACGCTGCGGCTGATCTGGATCTATGTTGTTTGCAAAAGCCTTTAAATGTATCCAGAATGAAATGGGTTAAACGGTAAGTATTCATCATGGAGTAATAAATGATCACTCAATATGTAGGGTTTCATGTCCTCAACAGATAATATATTCTAAACAATTATGGATTCTTTACAATTGTCACAGGGGGTTGAAATATCACTTGAGTCGGCAACTCCCCAAATTTTGCAGACTTTTCAAATTTAACACCCAATGTGTGTATGATTATTGGTTGCAAGTTTTATAATATTGTGAAGTTGTTATATTTTGCACACTTTATGAAACTGCAGTGTGTCGATTGTTTACTTCTGGCAATATCAACGCCTGTTTCCAGGCTAGCTTCCATCATTTATAGTGGTATTACTACATGTATCTTGTTTAAATATAAGTCAAACAGTAATGAGTACCAGAGTAATTAAAATGTCATTCAAAAGTAATTAACTCCAACTTCACACTCTAATTGATTCAATTACATGTAAATAAAAATGTCAGCAATTACAAATTACATTCAATTACTTAAAAAATATCATTAACTGCGATTAATTACAATTACATTTTTAATTACCCCGGCTATCCGATTAGCGCAGTGGTGGCACACTCGCTTCTCACCACTCACCAATACAACCCCGTTCAATCCTCGGACCGGGAAGTATGTGGTCGCCAGATCGGACAGATGGGTTTTCTCCAGGTACTTCGGTTTCCTCCCACACGAATGACCACATTCACGCTTTCATCCGCGCCAACAAGAGTGATTAATATAAATTGTTAAAACTTGCTTCGCAATCATTGTAAAATAAATAAAGTTTAAACTTTGTTTTTAATTACCATATCCCAGGTCTGGTTCCTTGTGCTTGTTCAATGGTTGTGGTCGAAGCATATCGTGTTATTTCTGATTTTGTAAATGTATAATACGAATAAATGTATGAATTGATATTCTACGAATAAATGTATGAATTGATATTCTACGAATAAATGTATGAATTGATATTCTACGAACAAATGTATGAATTGATATTCTACGAACAAATGTATGAATTGATATTCTACGAATAAATGTATGAATTGATATTCTACGAATAAATGTATGAATTGATATTCTACAAACAAATGTATGTATTGATATTCTACGAACAAATGTATGAATTGATATTCAAATGTTTGCCAGTTCAGGAGTTAATCATTTGGGTTACACTGCTTGTGTACTCTCACCCAGAAATGTGATGAAAGTAACATCTCGACTTATGGCCGAGAAACAAGCAAAAGTCGTGGAAGTCGTGATAGCACATTCGCTTCAGATGCAAAAGGCCCGGAGTTCGAGCCCTGCTTGAGCAGTTACGATTGTGCCCTTAGGCAATGGATTAAATTCCACATGCCTCTTCTCTCTCCCTCGTGGCGATGGATTCCATCAGGAATGAGGTCTCGAGAGTGATTAATATAAGTTGTAAGAACTTGTTTTGCAATCAAGCTAAAATAAATTTGTATAAACTAAACAAGCAAAAAATGATGTTTTGAAATTTATTAAAATTTTAATCATGTGAACTGTGCTGATAAACTGAAAATGTATTCAAGAAAGACACACTGTTCAATATATAATTTATTGGATACACGATAACTATAACAGGCTTGTGTTATTTTTATGATTTAAAAATCATTGTCGTAATGAATGTCATATGTCCACAAAGTACTCTCCACTTATGGAAGGAGCCAGCTTAAAATCAACTCTTTCAAGCCAGAGTTTGACCTTTGACTTATGGCCGAGATCGACTTATGGCCAGGTGGGTATACACATATGGTAGTTATTGTCATTGCAGATATAGCATGTGACCGATCATATCACCCCAATTATCTCAAATGCACTTGGCTAATAATTTCCCAGGGATTTTCAACTGTCTAGATATGTACAATATTTAGTGTATCATCTCTTAATCCATTCAAGATTGTCAAATCAAGAGGGCCTATTTTGCTTACCTGATGTTTTTGAATGCAGTGAACCCATATCAATAAAGTGATAACAGGTAAATGTTGTTGCAAGCAAACGTTTTGGTAATATTTACCCCATTAGAACAGGACAATATTAAAAGAAAAAGAGTTAGACATTCCATTAGTTTATCCACATTAATTTAGCTTGATTGCAAAACAAGTTCCTACAACATTCCTTTGAACATTAAACTGCATGACGTAGCTGGAAATTGTGTCAAACAGAGCGGAGGTGGTTGGGGGGGGGGGATGAAACAACCATCTAGTTTTATATGCTATTGTATTGTATATTTATTGGCAAGCCCACAGATTAATACAATAGTGTTACCTTTGAATGACTCCGGGTACGATTTGGCAAGTTTTTCTTTTATCACTCTGAAATATAAGAAGTTATACTCCAACTGCCAAGTACTGGTTAACCGCTGGAGCCTGCCCAGGAAAGGTGTTGTTAGGTAAACTGCCCGCCGGCGATATAGCCCAAAATGGTGCTGATGCAGGCGTAAAACCCGAATCATAAAATATATATACTCCAACTGACAATAACTATTTCTGAGTGGACCCCTCTCTGATATAATAGTGGGTAAGCTGTCCACCTCGGACCCAAGGGCTTGTTGAACCGCAAATGCTCATTTTGTGTTTACTATTGACAATTTCCGCAATTGTCCATAGCAAAAACAAGCTGAGATGTCATTTATACGGGTAAAGTTACGTTCATTCATGTAGTGAATATTTAGGTGAATTTCAATGAATTTGTTATCTATCAGCTGCATTTGTAAGGTGCCTGCAACTCATGTGATGGCACATGATTGCCGTATATGGTATGTACTGCTCCAAAGAGACAAAATTTACATTGTCACCGGTCATTGGTATCACGCGTAAATAAAAAATGGAGGCATGTGCTGTTGCTTTCACTTTGTTATTGATTCAGTTATGATTTACTTCTTGCTAACTGATATTGCATACAATAAAATAAATATTATTATGCTTAATTGAGAGTGAACATTATTTGCACAGCCTCTTTTTGAAACACAAATATTGCTAATGTCACTGGTAATCGGTATACCCAGGACACCTGGCCGGTTTTCAAATGAATATCAAACTTTTGTCGGGGTAGATGTCGGAGGAGGTTTCCCCTCTCGTCGGTGGGGTTTGGGGAAATATTGTGATTTTGAAAACGAGCAGACAAATGATGCATTCTCATGCTATATAATTCAGCATTATTATGGCAATTTACATGTCGCTTTTAAAAGTTTTATGAAACCTGTACATATTTTTAGTGTATAATATACAAATATAATATTATTTGAGTGTTTTATTATTCACTTTTTTATAGACAAATTGTATGCATTAAATTGTACGCCAGTATGCCTGGATACACACCTGAGGATCATCTGGAGGAGTCTTCAACCAACCATGCAACAGATATATAACCATTAAATTGTACGCCAGTATGCCTGGATACACACCTGAGGATCATCTGGAGGAGGCTTCAACCAACCATGCAACAGATATATAACCATTAAATTGTAAGTCAGTTTGCCTGGATACACACCTGAGGATCATCTGGAGGAGTCTTCAACCAACCATGCAACAGATATATAACCATTAAATTGTACCCAATGCCTGGATACACACCTGAGGATCATCTGGAGGAGGCTTCAACCAACCATGCAACAGATATATAACCATTAAATTGTACGCCAGTATGCCTGGATACACACCTGAGGATCATCTGGAGGAGGCTTCAACCAACCATGCAACAGATATTTAACCATCAAATTGTAATAAGAACAATGAATTGTTTGACATAAGAAATTAGAAACTAAGAAACTTTGGATCAGGTGGCTTGCCTTATTCTCTTGAAAATAGAATCCAAGTCTCTCTTCATCTCAAACATAAGATGTGTATGTCGTCGATACTGCTGACTGGTGATTGCGAATCTGTTTGCAGACAATATGTTAAAATTAATCAACATCTCGTTGGTCTTTTCAAATCTTGATAACCTAAAACACATCATGGAAGGATCTATTGTAATGTCGAAACATGTGTTCTATGTTACAAATGCAAGATTGTTCAGCGGTGTTTATAAATACGATATTACCAGATATATGTAACTGTCTGTGGATTGGCTCCATTATTATCTTGAAGCAACAAGAATCTTGTTGAATATATGTGCTTTGAGCATACTGCTCTATATGAGAATCAGGTCCAATTAAATTAAGGTTGGTGGTTCTATCCAGGTACCTGGGATCTTGTTTCGCTTCACCAATAATAACCAGAGTCGCCATATGACCTACATGTCCATATGACCTACATGTCCATATGACCTACATGTCCATATGACCTACATGTCCAGATGACCTACATGTAAGCTGTTGGTGTAACCGTAAACCCCAAAAACAAACAAATCCACTTATGTTTTACAAGTCCTGCAGTATGTTCAACTGGCAGGGCGATAGTGGTGAAAGGAGAATTTCAATAACAGCTGGTCCACTAGACCAGTCGGTCACGGAGGCTCAATGCTTCGGATAGTATCATAATGATGGTCGGCAGTACTCCTGAATAAATTAGAATAATACACCAAATGCAATCAACTAAAAGAAAGATAAGTCCAAAGTAAATTCGTACCCTGGACATTTCGTACCTTGGACGTTTTGTACCCAATGTCTGAGACAATTCGTACCCAATGTCTGAGACAATTCATACCCAATGTCTGAGACAATTCGTACCCAATGTCAGAGACGATTCGTACCCAATGTCTGAGACAATTCGTACCCAATGTCAGAGACGATTCGTACCCAATGTCAGAGACGATTCGTACCCAATGTCTGAGACAATTCGTACCCAATGTCAGAGACGATTCATACCCAATGTCTGAGACGATTCATACCCAATGTCTGCTCAAGACGATTCGTAAGTATGTCTGGACAGTTTGTACACTAGGATTAAGGGTTCTAGTTAAGAGACGTAACCTATGATTAAGGGCTAGGGACATTTTGTACCCAAATCTGAACAGTTTATACCTAGGTTTAAGGGTTTTGTACCATATCTGTATATATCGGCAGACACAATCCATCCAATATGATATAAATGCAAATAAACACAGGACACAAAACATGGATAATTTTGTATATGACCAAAATGTATGAAACATCTCTTACAGTAACCCTATCCTTAATCATAGGGTACAAACTGTCTGGTTATGAATCAGTTTGGTTATGAATCAGTTCAGACATTGGGAACGAATCATTCGATACGAAATGTCCAAAGTGGGTACGAAACGTCCAAACTGGGGTATGAAATGTCCATGGTACGAATTGACTGCAATTCAGTCCAAATTGAGGCACAGGCACAAATTATTTTTGTTTGCCCTATGGTCATATAGTAAGTAATGTTTACTGAAAGCAACAAACGGTAATGAAACATGCATGCCTAAACATCGACGAGAAATTAGGTAAAATAGACCGGGTTCTACTTATTACCGAAAACTACTATTTTACCGAAAACTACCGAAAACTGGTTTAAATTACCAAAAACTACCTTATATGGCCACAGTTTTGATATAAGCATTGTTTTATCGTGTTAATTAAATACATTATAGAGTTTGTGACTTATACCCAAGAAATAAATAAAAAATATTCAGTAATGAGAGAGTTATTAACTGTTTTATTAGCGCATTGTAAATATCACGGTTAGGTAATTATCAATAAATGGCACTGGTCACCCATATATTATTCTCTAAATTATACATGACTTATGTTAAAAAATAATACATACATTACATGTACATCAAATACAATATTAGGTACAGTTCTACCTGCTGACTTTGAAGGAGACAATGAATCGAGACATACACAGGGATGCTTATATTTCCGAAAGAATGCACATAGATATAACATTTTTCGCCATGTTCATATATTGTTACTAACTTTCGGACTGTGTAGACAAAACGGAAACGAATGTCATGCATACAAATGTCCAATATATCTATTTACACACAAATTAATGTCCAGTTTTCGTCATGTTTATTCATTGTTATGCACTATATACATTGATATATGTTTAATATGTATGTTATACATTTCAGACTAGTTTACCTGCAACACACTACCACCCCAGATAGAAACCGAGGCTCCCAACAACGGGATTCCACGGCGTGTGCATTGCAGGCAGTTTTCGTCATCTAATATATAACACACACATTAATGTCCAGTTGTCAGTTGTCAGTTTTGTCACTTTCATTCATTGTTTTGCTTTTTTCGTAGCGTTCACAGTCACAGTACGTACGTTCACTTTTCTCTTTCGTTGACCTGGTTTTTTTCCGTCAGTCCTGGGTGCAATGACTGCACTTCGTCCGTCCGTCGAGATGACAATTTTGTCGTCTTTAACCACAAACTGTCTGTAACGTTTGTAAGCGTTCGTTCTCTGTTGTTCTGTCATGTCTATCCAGTCCTCCTTTGACACACGAAAGTGCTGGTGGGTGACAGACAGGCGGAATTCGCCTGTTGAAAGAAGGGCACTTCTCAGTTCCTTAAATTGACAGTCTACGCGTCGCTTAACCAGCCTGACAAACTCAGGTAGACTTTTGGACTCCCAGTCAACGTCAACAGTCTGTTTCAACACGTGATTTATTGATTCACAGTTGTTGTTAGTCCAGTCACTAGATATGCGTCCTTCTGTCATGGGTTCGTTAACCTTTGTTTTCAAATTTCTTTTGAGTCGTTTTTGAAAGTACTGCACAAATTTGTGAGAAAGATTTGCGCAATAACGTTCAATGTTCTCACACTGACTATCAAAGCAAATGTCATCTGTTGCATTGACCACACCGTCACTTCCAAAGATTTTGTCAAGGATGACCTTTCTGTCTGGTAAGGCAACGCCGTCGTCAGTGAGGTGTTGTCGTGCATTTTGTTGCAAATGTCGGGTGCACAAAACGTGGGTGGAGTTGTGAAATTCTGTCGTGATGGCTTTGACCATAGCTTGCTCCTCATCAGAACCGATGACAAGTTTTGTCAGGTTTGTACCAGCTAACTTCAACTTTAAATGATGAAAGAAGTAGCTATACGTCTCGTAGTCACTGTTGTCATGGACACACATTGGGCCGAAGAATAAAGGGGGTTCTCCAGTTGTATGTCTAGTGACCGTCAACTGCTTATAGCATGTAACCGTAACGTGCATTTTGCACAACATGAAAGTCTTATCTACACCTAGAACAGTCTTTCCACTACAACAAAGCGTTTTTAAGTCGGCAATTTGTTCGTCTGTGTACAAGATAATAGTCGGGGATTTGCCACCACTTCGTATCATTGACCTGACAAATGTATCGTTGTCCGTAATCATATTTTCAAGGTAACATATCTGGTCGGCAATGTTATTAGAGATCGTCTGTCCGTTTGCTTGAGCAGCCTTTGACTTGTTGTTGTAAATTTTGTTATATATAGTCTTCATTGGCGCTCTCGTGACCTCGTCATATTTATCCCTTAACGTCAGGTATATAGCAGCAGGTTTGCTTTTTTGGTCCGTCAGTCTGTCAACCTCGGTCATAACGTAGTCGGGTATACGTGTATATTTGGTGTCCTGCGATTGAGATTTACCATGGGGTCCTAGACCAGAGAATTTCCCGACATATTCTACAAAGGCCAAGGTGCTTTCAAGACCCCCCTCGCCTAACCACGTGACCTTCTTTTTGTAACCTTTATTTAATTTATGTGTGGTGTAGTACCGGTGCAACACAACTGTTTGTTCCTTTTCGGGCTGGGGCTGTAAGGGGCGAAATTCTAATCGTTTATTGACCTGTTTTTTGACACAATAGACATCATTTCTGAGATAAAGTATGCTGAGGTCCCCGTTCTCATGAAGTAGATAATAAGTTTTAGGGGAGGCGCCTGAGGAGGAATTCCAAACACCACGGTCATCTGAGAATGCACTCCTTTTTTTATTTGACCTCTGTTCAAGATTGACCTTATTGTCTATGACGAAAAAGACATTATCCTTAGAACCACTGGGGATATGTGGAAGACCTGGAGTGTCTTTCAGGAGATGGATTATGACGGTACTGGTGTCGAGAAACCCTGAATCTAGTGACCCCTGCATATCATTGGGTAATTCCAGCGAATGCGAAACATTGGATGAATCAGTCGAATGATTTGTTGAATCGGATTCATTTCCTACATCACACTGAGCCAACAACGAGGACTCACCCGGATAAAGGGGATATTGGTCCGAGCTCATGTGTGATGTTCCACTAGTTTTTTCCTCCGCCAACAACGAGGACTCATCCGGATAAACTTGATACTGGTCCAAGCTCAAGTTTCTGACAGAAATGTCGGACAATGTGACAGGTTCATCACCTCCGTATGCACCGATAGATATTGGCAATAATGATGATTTGTCGGGCGTGGTCTGTGGCTTGTTGATCAAAGGAACGAAGTGGTTAGCTGTAAATGCTGATAAAGACGGTGGGGTTGACATTGATGTCCACATAATCATTATTCGTGGTGTTTTATCTTTTATGACACCTGGACCTACTACAATTTGCGTGAATGCCTAGGAGAGCTCAGTCTAAGTTGAGGGGGGAAATAGGATTGTATAGTTTCCCCCAGAGCTGCACTTAGTGCGTGTATGTGACCCATTTCACTGTAAGAATTTAATTGAACACAATCTTTCAGCAACTTGTTGTACTCGCTTGTTACGATGCGTATGTCGTGCAAGAAATTGTTATGTGCTTTCTTAGTGTCATAATATGACCTGTTGTTAATCAATTCAAGCGCTGTTAGTAATTTTAACAGTACATGGTACTGTTCACTACCAGTTAATGCCAAAGACACAGCCCTGTATAAACAGTTTCCGTCGCCAACGGTCAGTAAAGGTATATACACAGAGTTAATTACAGGTTGAAAATGATCAAGTATGCTAACTGCCACATCATCTATTTCATACATGTGTTTGTCTGTCTGATGTGTAGGCAATTCTACTTTATATGTTTTTAATAACTTCGTCTCCGAGAATGCCTGGTTCGTTAGTCTGTTCCTTCTGTTTGAAAGAATAGCACCATGTAATCTGAAATAAACATATATCAATGTATATAGTGCATAACAATGAATAAACATGACGAAAACTGAAATATTAAATGGGATATAACAATCGAAAACTGCCGAAAAACCATTAACACTTGGAAAAAGAGGAACTTAACAATGTATGGAAAAATAACCGTTATTAAATCTATCCTATTACCAAAATTTACATATATTATGCAATCTTCGTACGTTCCTATGAATAAACTAAATGAAATAAATCTAATGTTCTACCAATATCTTTGGAATGATAAACGAGAAAACATAAAAAGGAGTACTTTAATTAATAATTTACTTACCTTGTCAGAGCAGAGCTGGCGTCATATTCCAATCCAACAAAACAACAACACTGACACAAATAGCTTAATGATGCCTTTGATCACGACTTTAAGTCTGATTCACTTAGATTTGCACACGTTGCATGGACCCAGTTTTGGCAATTACAGCAATGTATAGTGTCATTATGACAATCCCTAAGACATATGATACATGGAAATTCTTCCATCATGAATGAACAATGTTCATAAACTCATTAACACTATAACGTTTCTATGAGTGGTGAATTTGAATTTTCAGGCCGAGTTTATATACATTAAGGCTTTTACTCAATTGTTTACATAATTATAATTACCATCACACCTTCTGTAGTGACATCTTTAATGTTACCGAACATGAAAGTCGGCCGTAACTTTAACAGTTTGCATTAATTAAAACGCATTCTTTCATAGCCCTGGACTTGCCAATAATTACTGTCTACTAATCTCCAATCTAAGTGTTGTTTGCAATATTATTAAAGTACCGTAATATCTTTTTGTGTTGCAAATTAATTGTCAATTGGGTACGTTTTCCATGATTAGAGGAAACAATACTAATAACATGCTTTAATTGAAACGGTGCCTTTCATGTTATTAAGTATTATGATAATGGTCTTATTAACACATTGAACTGCAAATCCAGAGGTCGTGAGTGCAATCCCTAGTCCAAAATAAAATAACTAGTAGTTTTAATATTTATTATTGTCTCATATATACAACCAATAAAACAAACGTGAGCAAGTTTATCAGAGTATCTCAGTCATATAAACATGATCACATATTGAAGTTATTTAAAAAGATAAACCAAAAAACACCCTATACAATCGTAATAAAAGTAAAGTGAGGGGCCTCCGTTTTTGGCCGAGTGGTTAAGGTCTTTGACTTCAAATCACTTGCCACTCACCGCTGTAGGTTTGAATCCCTCGAAGTTTTGCATGCGAGGAAGCTATCCAGAAACAACATTACATCCCTGTTATTTTCAAATTAATGAAAATATTTTTCAATATTTGCATGAAAATATCAGGGATATAATGTATGATTATATAACAATGAACTGAATGTTGTGTATCAGAGCTTGTAATATCTACTGTGCTAATAAAACAGTTAATAACTCTCTCATTACTGAATATTATTTATTTATTTTTTAGGTATAAGTCACGAACACTATAATGTACGTAATTAACATAAAAAACAAAGAATATATGAAAACTGTGGCCATATATGCCTTTTATATGGCAGTTTTCGGTAATTTAAAGAAAGCTAGGACACCCGTGATAATTACCTAACCGTGATATTTACAATGCGCTAATAAAACAGTTAATAACTCTCTCATTACTGAATATTTTTTATTTATTTCTTGGGTATAAGTCACATAATGTATTTAATTAACACGATAAAACAATGCTTATATCAAAACTGTGGCCATATAAGGTAGTTTTCGGTAATTTAAACCAGTTTTCGGTAAAAAAAGTAGTTTTCGGTAGTTTTCGGTAATAAGTAGTATCCCGGTGTTACTGGTTTTCGACGACGTAGTACATAACGGACTCCTATAGGTTTAGAATTGTCATACACTGCAAACAATTTTATGTCACCAAATAAACAATATTTTACCTTTCATTCCCCAAAATCTCGAAGAAAACCGATTGTTTACTTATTGAGAAAAGTTGACAAAATAGCGGTACCTCATTCTCAGTAATCCGGAATGACGTCACATGTTTTCGCCTAACTGTGGAAATTGCCTACAGCGCGAGCATTATTATGTAAGCAACAGTTTTTTTTAACAAAACAATATAAATAAGGATCACTTACTTTAATAATAGGCTTAATTTATCATTTTCACTCAAAATTCATTTGTTGGAGAGCATTTTGTCTATATACTGTATCTAAAACACTAATTTAGTTTAACTTAGACAAACACACGGGCATTAGAAGTCGTCACCCCTCCTAATTACTCTGACTGGGTGCAGAACCGTAACTGGACCCATCCATCGAACACATCACACGGTGCCTAACATAACTAGGTTTACACAACCATGTATATCAGTTGGAGAACCTCTGTGAAAACACATGGACCTGAAGGCGAAAAACGGTGAAAATCGATATTATGAATAAGGACCCCTTGTGTGTAATAACGGACATAACTCATAAACACGGAACAGTGAGACTATAAATTATAATGACATTTTTATTCGTAAATATATTGGCGTGGCAGACGATGCATATGTCATTTTGGAGAAAATATAGCCAATTTCTTTAAAAAATGATATTTATATGGTGACATAAAACGGATATAGTGAAGTTAGTGAAAACTGGGGTAGGTTTATAAAGTTTTCACCGCTAATTTACCTTGTCTGATATATTATGATCAGTTAGAAATAGATTGGAAGTGCACAAGATATGTTTATTTATAATTCCGGTAACTGGAGCGTGAAATATTTCGTGATCTCTCGCGACTTGCTATTTCCACAGTTGGGCGAAAACCTGTTCTGGGCGAAAACTCTTCACGCCGGGATATTATAGCTGTTAATAAAATCATTGAATGTTGCTACTGTTATGTCCTTGTGGTCCGGAAGACCTTATTCTATCAACAAATACTTGTTATTTGATGGGATATCGGTCAAATAACACCAGAATGGAACATTATTTCATCATTAACAGCAGGAAATGCAATGTTGTCGTTTTTGAAGTTTGTGACTTGAGATTGTTAAACTATAGTCTATTGTATCCGATTTTCTCCGTATCCGAAAAGATACTAATATGTAACATCGTGATATTCGATGTTATTTATTAACTTACATGTCTCTTTGAACAACAACCATATTGCCGACAGATTCGACGTCAATCTGATCCATCAGGGCAGCAGCAAACGTTTCAGCCGCATCGTAATCCTCGCTGCAAATCGACGTCGGAGAAGCCATTTTTGACAATGGGTTACTTGCCCTTGTCAAACATGTTTAAAATGGGGTATAGCTAGAATGCGAAAAGAGGCGAAAAGAACATGAAGTGCGAAAAGGAGCTGCGAAAAGAACATGAAGTGCGAAAAGAAGCTGCGAAAAGTAAATGAAGTGCGAAAAGGACATGCGAAAAGGAGCTGATGCGAAAAGGGCATACGAAAGAGGCATACAGTGCGAAAAGGACATGCGAAAAGAACATATTGTATGAAGAACCAGCGAAAAGAACATTTTGGTATCAGAAAAGTATAACAATTGTGTCAGGAATATTTTGCTAAATCGATTATGATGATGCACTTCACAGAACCGGCACCAACCGTTGTCAAACGCGGTATTGTACATGTACAGTTAGACCAACATAATCAAATAAAACTTTATTGTCCATGTAAATGAGTAACATGATCAGTTCCACACTGTTCGGAATCGTACATATATATGTTCTAACAAAACTGTGGAGATATGTTGAAAATAAATGAATTTAACAAATTACATGTATCTACGATCACGTCAGAATCGTATGCATGTACCTCCATGATTAACTATTGTAAATGATAGGGTAGGCTACATGTCTTTGGAAAAAAAAATTATTTATTTATATTTGGTCGTTACGATTTATTACATAAAAACAAAAATTTTATTATGACTAGCGATACAACATTATTTAAAGCTATACTTTCATGTTTGATAATTACAAAAAGGCTCGAAAGAGCATGTCCTTAATTAATTAGAATTTTTTATACCAGAAAAAAATCACGCAAAAAGTTCGTATGATGCTCAAATCACGTCTCAAATATAAAAATAGGTAGCGTTGTTACCGGACAGTGACGCGCGTCAGTGTCCGTTTTTGCAATTACACAATCTTGAATATCTTTGGACCGGATGATGATCGACAAGCGGTCTTCGGCATTTTCATCGTGTCAATGTCCAATACCCTATCTGTTGAAATAATACTTAGTTTATGCCTAAAACATGAGCGTACCCCTTTAATGTCAGCAAAACAGAAAACAGATTCAACGAGGAAGATACAAAAAAAATAGCCCGACTTATTTAGCATTTTATATATGACTTTTCATAATTATGTGAGGAGCGGGATCCGCTCTGATATGATTGCTATTTGTTGAAAGGTAATTATTAAGTTTGATAATTTATTATTATATTACTTACGTTTTCTATTGTAATTAATATTCTTGTCAGATACTAAACTGTTCTTTTCGTATGACATTTTCATATTCTGCGGACGTTCACAGGTCCATTCTATCGCCATAATGTACTCCATTCTCGCAGATGCATGTTTAGTTTGAAAGAAAATAATAGTTAATTTTAAATTTAAGTATGTTCACAGACCAAAATAATATTAGGTCTGTGGTATGTTATTACTATTATAGAAATAGTAAAATGAATTATTGACGGTAATTTGATCATACCCTTTCCTAAGTCCGTTTCATAATCGATGTAGCGAAATATTCCTATACAATATTGTTATACGGTACTTTTATGATGCCAACATGTTCTTTTCGCAGGTTTTTCATACAGTATGTTCTTTTCGCAGGTCCTTTTCGCACTGTATGCCGCTTTCGTATGCCCTTTTCGCATCAGCTTCTTTTCGCAGCTCCTTTTCGCATTTCATGTTCTTTTCGCAGCTCCTTTTCGCACTTCATGTTCTTTTCGCCGAAAATGTCCTTTTCGCATTCTAGTCATACCGTTTAAAATGCTGCCTGGCCAACTCCAACTGCGGTCCTATCGGGTGTCAGTGGTTTCGTATAACTACTTCTTCGTATACAAGGCAATATAGAGTGAAACATTGTGGTGGATTCGTCTAATAGTATATTATCACGCCTACGCCAATTATGAGATGGGCTGTTGACAAATTAATCAATTACTGGAGAATATATTATTTTTCACACCTTGATTGGTCGGCTCAAACATTTGTGATGCTGGCTTGTATGCCCGTGTTTTATCAAGTTTCAAGTTTATTAGCAAATCGGCAAAACATTTGCCTTTGGCCATTTACAATTTCACTAACTTATGGCAAAGACAATAAATATACATACATGACAATACATATATAATTTATACAAATAACAAAACACACAAACACATCAGTACAGTAAACGATCAGTAGACAAATCTAATTTAATTTCCAAGAGTATTTTTACGTAGGCATAGCGCTTCTTTCACAAATCGAGCAATATTCAGCAAACATTTTCTATTTTTTATTGACATTAACATGTTGAATTTTTGAGTGGTGAGCCAGGAACACCTGCCCAGATATTTTGATCTTATAAATTTATACAATGGGCAGCACAACATAAAGTGAAATTCGGATTCTACCATATTTTGTGAACAGAGTTTACACACTCTATTTTGTCTGTCAACATTATTGTACCGGCCTATTTCAATTTCTAGACAGTGTGACGATAATCTCATACAGGTTAATAATTTTCTTAATTGATCATTTCGTATAATATCCAAATATGGTTCAAAGCAATACTCAGTCTTATATCTGCAATAATAATCTAATTTTGGCATAGAATTAATACAATCACGCCAGTCTTGGACAAATTGATCTCTTATTCTTAGTTTGAACATATTGTGATAGTTTGCACTTCTATCAAAGGTGATCCTTACATTTGTAAAACCAAGATGATCTACAATTGAATTTAATCTACTAGCCCAACAGGCAACATTAACATTATTACTTAAATCATTATACATTGAGTACATGGGTGAATCACTATTTTTCATCATCTTTAACCAAAATTTAACAGCCCTTTCCTTGCATATTACAGACAATGGAAATCTCCCAAGTTCACCATATACACTATAGTTTGGTGTCTGACCTTTCACACCAAGAATGTATTTACAAAATCGTATATGTAACTTATCAACATCTTTATAATTGTAAACACCCCATATTTCACAACCATATGTTAAAATTGGAACAATCATTGAATCAAAAAGTGATAATTTGGTTTTTATATCAAGTTGCAATTTATCAAATACACACAATAAATTATTGTACGCCCTAAGGGCTTGTTCATGTAATGCTCGAACTGCATTAACCATATTTCCAGTATACGTAAATTTAACACCTAGATATACAAAGTTATCCACAATATAGATTTTTTCATTATCAATGAAGAATTCAGGATATACATTTTGTTTCCGTTTTTCAAAAATACAGATTTTTGTCTTATTCACATTGATTTTAAGACCCCATTTTTCTGAATAATGTTGCACAGCATCAATCTGAGATTGTAAACTACCAGGATCAGTGGTAAACAAAACAATATCGTCAGCAAATAAAATCATATTCATTGATAACAGCTCATAATCGTTGTCAGTTAGTGTATTAAAATCGATATTTTCAACAATATCATTGATAAACAAAATGAAGAGTAGAGGTGATAAAGGTTCACCCTGTTTAAGACCAATTGTTACATCAAAGAAATTTGACATATTCATATTGCTTGACATTTTAACACAAGCTTGTACATTATTATATATACATTTAATCATGTTGGCCATCTTACAGCTAACGCCTGATTGTATAAGCTTTGTCCATAGTGCATCTCTATTGACGGTATCAAAAGCTCTTTGATAATCAATAAAGATGCACCATAGCTTAGATTTATTTGATAATACCTTTTGAATAATAGCATGTAATATAAAAATAGGATCAGCCGTAGAACGACCATCACGAAAGCCATATTGATTATCATTAAATATATTTTCATTTTCACACCATTTATTTACACGGTTTCGCAATAATAATGAGAAAATCTTTCCAATAACATTTACCAAGGTAATACCTCTGTAATTAGAGGGAATATTTTTATCACCCTTTTTATATATTGGACATTTATCAGCATTAGAGCTGAGCCGTGCCATATGTCCAAGTCAGGTTATAGGCAAAGCAGGCATTTCCGAGATAGTTAAAACGGAGATGGATTGTATGCCCTGACCCAACAGACGGATATATAGTCCAGTGGTAACACGCTGGACTGGTAATCCAGGGATCGCAGGTTCGATCCCCCGTCTGACCCTAATAAAATTAACAGTCTTTCAGATGGGACGTCAAACCGAGGTCTCGTGTCGGTGCTTTACACCGTGCACGTAAAAGAACCAGAGGAGACTCTGGAATGGGTCTCTCTCTCTCTCTGTATCATTGCACTATCCTCCAACAATCTAAAATGACTAATCTCTTCAGGAGGCGTCGCTCATATGGGCAACCGGTAGCGACGATAAATAAACGTAAAACAAACAAACTACCCTGACCTAATGTTGATTGACCTTGGATTGTACATTGCATTTTTAAAATTTTAAACTTGGCATTGGCCAATGTAGTTGGTAATATAATAGACTGTTAAACGAAGATCAAATGTCCATAAACATCTCTAAAACAACCATTACCAAGCTTGTTCATATGGCGTATATTAACTTCTCATGATCCACTAGTAGAACTATTGTAAAGTATGAAGCATGCATATAGTTACATAACATAGTTACAAATACAATCAACACAGTTCTTCAACTTATTACTGCCGAACAATGGGTCACGATTATGATTAGGCGCAGTCTGAACCTAATACAATTAACACGATGGACTGGGAATCCAGGGATCGCAGGTTCGATCCCACCCGTCCGAAGACAGAAGTGAACAATAATTATTACGTAAATGGAGCTTAATAGTTGAAATTAATGAAAATAAACTGTTGTGTGAAGTTACAAAACAGTACCATAACTACTATAATGTACCATACAGTTGCAGCCACAGCCACCAAATATGGTGGGGAGATTTCCAGAACCTGTTGATACAGGGATTTGTTTTCTTGCAATCATACTGATGTCCTGCAAGGATTTCATAACCAGTTTACAACAAGTGCAGAGCAGTCATTTTGCATGGAAACACTTGTCCATAGGTGTATCTTCAGAGCTCAGAGGAAGACATTTCGGAGGGAAAAGCATGACCATGGGGCGCAGGGTCCAAACTTTCCTAATTTAGAAATTGTCCATGTGTGTGGGTATATTCAATAGAAGCGTCTTCCCAAAGTGGGAAGTTACTTTTATATAATAGCCCAATGTTGTTCGAAATGCTTCGTAGTCAATTCGTCGATATGTTAGATTGTCCCATAATTGGTCAAATCATTAAATTTATTTTAGCATCATATACATGTTTATTTATGGCATACATGCATCATAATCTTCGTCTTCTTCCTGGATAAGAGCCGATGCCCTAATGGAACGTACACAGGCTCTGTTCTTTGGCATCAACATTCTGTATGTACTTGCCCCATTGCATGTTATTGAAGACAACAACGCCCGGGTATTTGCTATGGTCCACTGACTCCAGTGCCCGGCCGTGAAGATGGTACTATGGTAAACTACCTGGTCATCTTATTGTGTGTTGATACATGAACGATGAGGCATATACATGTACGATGAGGCATATACATGTACTATGAGGCACTGCAACTCATAATTGTGGAAGTCATGCTAGAGCAGTGGTAACACTTCAGGAGTTAGCGCCCAGTTGTAGCTGTAACGACTGTACACGTTGGCAAGGCATTTAAATACCACATTGCCTCCTCTTTCCCTCCACCAGGAGAGAGCGATTTAATTAATGTTGAAGGAACTTGTTTCACATTCTAGCTAAAATTAATTTGTATAAACTAAGTCTAAAACAACAACACCCCGGTATTTACTATGATCCACCGACTCCAGTGTCCGACCGTAAAGATGGTACTAAGGTAAACTCTATGGTCTTCCTCTTGTTTGGTAATATGTACATATATCACGTAATAATATGAGGCATTGAAAATGTATCCATTTCTTTCTGTAGTTTCCTGCATTATTCGATGTTTTGATACCCTTTAGAGGAAGCTATCAACCAATCTTGATGCCTTACACTTAACAACTGTTATAAGTGTGCATGTATAAATGGTCTCATATCTCCGTCAATATTGGCCCGATAATGATGTAATTTTCAGCAAATACAGATGAGATATATTTCATGATATTCCATTTATTTTATTTCATAACAAACACAAATTTAACACACATGACTAATGTGAAACGTCAATGTTGCAAAATGATAATGTCAATGATAAAACTCAGGCAGAGGAGAATTAATTATTCTAATATCGCGTATGCCCACCCTGGCTGTGGATCATAGCTTGGCAACGTCGTCGCATGGAAGGGACATAACGTCGTACATAGTTCTGGGGTAGATTTGCCCACTCTTGCCCAATCTTCGCACGGAGCTGGGCGATGGTCTGTGGCACTGCGCCGGTCCTTCTTACGCGGCGATTCAATTCATCCCATATATTTTCTATAATGTTTAAGTCGGGAGACATCGGTGGTATGTCCATCAATGTGGTTAGCATTCAGAAAGAATCGTGTCGCCCTAGCTATGTGGGCTGGTGCGCCATCCTGCAGCAACCGCAATCCTCTATTGTTCCTAAACATAGGTACTACCTCAGTTTGAAGCACGTCATGTTGGTACTGGGCGGCGTTTAGATTACCGTTAATGAACACGATGTTAGTCTTGTGGTGTAAGGAGACACCAGCCCATACCATTACTGACCCACCCCGTACCTATCTCGTTCGATGACGCAGTTATCGTTGAACCGTTCTCCCCGTTGTCGATATACCTGTGAACGACAGTCGTTTTCCTGTAGGCAGAACTTATTTTCGTCAGTAAACAGATCTCACAGTACCCTATGCCTCTGAGTCAGTACAATACCCTTAAAGGGCCGTCTACACCGCATGTTGGCGAGCGATCGAAGACGCCTTCTTAACGGTCTGCGCAGAGATATGGCGTTTGTGAGTCCCGCGCGTTTCTCTGGCCGTCTTGACAGCTGTACGTGTTCTCTGCTAATGATGCACATGTACGATGTGATTATCTTGTGCAGAGTGAGGGTACCAACGTTGCCAGTCGCTCTGTACTTAAGCATCCGCTTTCTGATGGTAGTGCGGTGTACACCCATGCGTCGCGCAAATGATACGGATAACATGAAATTAGTAATTAAAATATATACATTTATTTTTTATGGATATTTTCGATAAATTGACATTGAATTAACGTGGAGACGTACCTCTGTTTGGTGTATACCGGCGTTGATGAAGCCAACGGCTATTCCCCGTTCCGCTATGTGTGGATCGTAAGCAAGTACACAACGACCAAATGCAGTTTTATTTTGTGATAGCGCACCATCACCATTTAAACGCGCAGTATCAATTAAATTGAATACGTGGAGCACGAAATGTAGTCAATAGCCAGTACACAAAATTTCGTGCAAATATATTGATAAATAAAAAAGTATAGAATTCAAAGATGCACACACGTTGTTAAGTGTATATGGTGCACTCTTGACAGGGTGTTTATGTAGGCCATGAAGAATAGTGGTATCTATATTGTGCCCTGTGGGATGCCGGAGAGTATTTCGTATTGAGTCAATGTAACATATTCTAGTATGACCGGTTGTTTGCTGCTGGTAAGGATGGACTGGATCTATTAGTTCATGGGATCTGGCCTGGGTTTCAGTCTATTGATTTTTCACTAATTTACTTCTGTTGATATTATCAGAAATTCAATACGGCCCAATTAATGGTATCGGTGTTTAAATATATTTATATGACTGATCAGCCAAACTACACCAACGCCTGTTCCCAGGTTGCATGGGGCATCGCACTCCGTAGATAATCTAGAAGAGTCTGGAATGGGACACCTTGTCGAACGCTTTTTCAAATTCAAGTACATGTACACAGACATCGGCTTGATACCCAGACGAAAGTGTTGTGATGTTGTCTATTGTTACAATGAGTTGAGTTTCGCAGTATCAATGTCATGTTTCCATGTTGAATATTGTGGTATTCAAAATATTGAAACTATCCAGGAGTGCCCTGATAAAGCTGACAACAACAACCAGGTAAACTATGCAAATGAAGGGATCACGTGACGTAAACCACGGGATTTACCGCGAGAAAGTCCTCCATTTTTACCGGTAGCAGTTTTTGAATAGATTTGTTTGTTTTACGAAAACGAAGGCTAGTAAGCTTTTAATATAGGATTTGATAATTGAAATTAATCATGGCGTCAAGGCAGAGTAGAAAATCCGTGACAACAACGTCGGTTACTCAATCTACATCGGGAGAAACACCTAAAGCCGGCGTCTCTCCAGGTCGACGCACACGCTCTCCATCCCCCGCCCGCATCACTCGGATTCAGGAGAAAGAACAGCTTCAGAATCTCAACGACAGATTAGCCACATACATTGACCGAGTGCGATTCTTGGAGACCGAAAATAGTAGGTTACAAGTGCAAGTGAAATCCACTGAAGAAACGGTAACGCGTGAGGTGACAAACATCAAAAGTTTGTATGAATCCGAACTAAGAGAAGCGCGAAAGCTCCTGGACGACACGGCAAAAGAAAAAGCGAAATTACAATTAGAAGCAACTAAATATAAAACAGAATCCGACGATTGGCAATCAAAGTAAGTCAGTCTGATGATTTTGATAGTGTCACCTTTGTTGCATACAATGATACATGTATTATTTGCATAAGTAACCCGGGTGAGAAAAACATGCAGCCAGTCCAGGACTCGAACCCGGGACCTCTCGCTTACAGGGTGATTGCTATACCGACTGAGCTAACCGGGCTGCCTACATATCACCTCACATATTGGGTTAATATACATACCGTTATGTATTGTTGTATGTTCAAATTATGTGTTGTGGGTATAGGGTCAATCCCTCATAATTCGGACGGTGTTTGTCATGTTTTTATCATTTCATCAACATTCCTTACAATACGTCGGTGGCATGATATTTGCAAAGGATATCCGAAGAATAAACATTTCCCGCGGTATAGGCTAAAACACTGTCAGAAATGTCACGGAAAGCACATAATTACGGTGTACCATTGGTGGGGTAACTCGGACACGAGATCGTAAATTCGGACATTCGCCTGGGTAACTCGGACATATTTGATTTTTTTTAAATAAGGTCTTTACAAGCTAACACACAATCATCAGTGCTGAAATATAAATAAATGAAGTGATAATCTTTCGATGGTGGATGGATGAAACTACCCAGTCTCCTTAGCATGGACTCGGACAAACTTTTATATATCATATTCTATTTTTTTCTTTTCGTGATTATTTAGACTTAACATATATGTATATATACATCATCCTATAGTCCATCTCGGTCGAAACTGTTGAAAGAAATGCCACAGTAATGTCATCAAAATTTAATTTGAAATAGATCTATTTGCTTTTCTCGTTATGAAACACCTAAACTCTTTAACAAGAGACCATGGTTATTAAAATAACTTAAATATACATCAAAATCTTGTTTGCCTCTAATTTTCCCGTTGCAAAATCATAGCAAATGATAAGCATGTATGTTGTACAGATAGTTTAGTTATGAAACAAGTTAAACAATTCAACAGCAAAACAAGTTTATTATAACTGTGGAAGTCGTGATAGCTCAGTGGTAGCGCGTTCGCTTCACGTGCGAAAGGCCCGGAGTTCGAGCCCTGCTGGAGCCGTTACGATTGTGTCCTTAGGCAAGGCATTTAAATTCCACATGCCTCTTCTCTCTCCCTCGTGGCGATGGATTCCATCAGGAATGAGGTCTCGAGAGTGATTAGTATAAGTTGTAAGAACTTGTTTCGCAATCGAGCTAAAATAAATTTGTATAAACTAACAAATTAACTTTAACGTGCCTCAACAATATTTTCATTTAATTTTCTAATTAATATTTCATGTTATTTTCATTTCATGGTAGTCATTATTTACTCTGTTCAAAACAGGAGTTATAAAACTATTTCTATTGAATCATTTTTCTTTCTTGATTCTTTTCTTAGCGACTTTAGCTGCCTTTTTCAATTCAAGGCACCTTTTTTCTTGAATCACTTCAATGCTCGTCAGGAGGCGGTGCGATGTATTATGCTTACGACCAGGACTAACTTTGTTTTGGGTCACATGCTGACACACTGGGGGAAGAAATATTGCTTCTACATCGGTGTTCCAACTTGCTTCAGTCTTGTAAATGCCCTCATTTTCAGTTTGGGTCGGGTGAGATGCGTGTTGATCGCCGGAAGGTAAGGAGAAAATCATGTCAGGTTCGATCTCACCATCGAGGACAATATCCCCACTAGCCAGTAAATCCAGAACATCCGAATTTGTCATATCCACTACTGGTGATATTGGCACTGATGGAAGTAACGGGTCTGACAGACAATTTGCACCATTTTCCATGGAAAATGTGTTATCATTCTCCGTCACTGATAGAAGGGAGTTAATAGGTGACTGGAGTGCTTCAGTAGGCATGGTAGAGGGAAATTTAGGCTGAACCTGCGTGGTAAGGGTGGTGGTATTCGTATCAAGAACGGTACATGTATCTTGTAGAGAAAGAGGGGTGTCTGTTGAGTCACTAGGGGCAAATACTTTGTCTGGAACTGCTTTCTTATTAAAAGGGCAGATTCCACAGGCAGCGAATCCAGACAAAATATTTGCCTCTGTGAAACTCCTTTCCCAAGCTTCTTTTATCAAAGCTGGAAAGGTCCATTTATTGACAACATGTAGAGGGTTTTCTTGTAAGAACTCTGAACATGCAGAATTATATGCTTTGTTGAATGGACCGAACACAGACTTATCAAGGGGCTGTAGATGATGTGTAGTGTGAGGTGGCAAGGCAAGTATGTATATGTTCTCTTCCAGTGCTCTTTCAAAGACTAGAATGCCCATCAAGAACTAGTAATTGTGGTCTATGATTGCCACAGTTTTTCAAAAACACCTGATTAAACCACTGCTCCCCCAATTCATCCGTCATCCAACCATTTTCTTGGAAAGCCCAAGTTGTATTATCTGGAGCCGCTGCGGTATTGAAAGAGTGTAACGACCTAGACGTTTTTCCTTTGACTACAAACATTGGTGGCATACTTGCTCCTGCTGCATTTACACACGCCATTATCGTTATGTTTGTTGATTTTGCACTAGTTTTGCCAACTACATTTTTTGCTCCCTTTGCAGCTATGACTCGTACTGGATCATGTTCAAAATTTTTACCAACTTCATCACAATTCCAGATGTTCTGGGGTTTGTCCGTAAGACCTAACACTGACAGCACATTTCCCAGAGCGTCCATATACTTCCCTACCACTTGACGATTCATCATTCGTGCACGTGTCGACCCTAATGGCTCTGGTTTTCTCAATGTCAGATCATGACGCTTCTTAAGCCCCTCCCACCAATTCTTACCAGCCTTAAATTCAGGGTAAGACGAATGCACCTTTATACGCTTAGCCAATACATTGGTTCGTAAAAGTAACTGTTTTCGTGTTATACCAATTCCTCTCTCTGCAGCAATTTTCACACATTTGACAATAGTCTCTTCAATGTCTTTATCAATAGCTGCGGGCCGACCATGGGTCACAATAAGGGGAAACTTCCCACTAACCCTATCTGCAAGGGTAGATTTCGGAATGTGAAACAATTTTGCAGCTTTGCGAATTGACATTCCATTTTCACAGGCCTTGACAGCTTTGCACAACTGGCTTATGTCGTATTGCAATGTTTTACCACGTTTGGTATGAACATACGTGCGTGGCATTTTTTTTCTGAAATAAGAAACAATGGCAATAACTGGGTGTGAAAAAAACAACATAGAGCGGGTTAGGGTATTAGTGGACACATAAGCATATTTATTGATGTTATTGCATGGTATAAAATGTTGTCTTTAATTTGTATTCTGTTTTATGTCATCCACTAATTCTTCTAGTCTCTTCAGCTCGGTTTCAGACAGATATTCAACAATATATTTCACAAGAAACACATGACTACGTATTACTGTCTCTTCACAATCTCCAGCCATCAAACACTCTTCCCATTCCTGTAGTCGATGTATCACTGTGTTTCTTATAGAAGGCGAACTTGCACATACGTTCTTGATGTTTATATGTAATACGAATAAAGAATCATGGTCAAAATATGATTCATGCCAGAAGAGGTTATCCAGAAGCTGATTCGCTATCCATTCACACTCCTGCCGTTCACGTCCATGTATCTCACCTCACGTCTGAGCAAAATTTTAGTTATGTTTGCCATAATCTCAGCAATAGGTTTTAGATCTGTAAGAGGAAAGTTGCGTGAATGTACATGTACTGTATATGTTTTAAGCTCCAATACTCTGATAACATCCGGGAATAAATTTAGTACAGAGATACGAAGCATTACTCAATATTAAAGTAAAAAGTACAAGTCGAAACGTTGCTATTAGAGATTTCACATGGAATAAAATTACGTTACATTAATCAAATATAGAAAGTGTCCACAAACTACCGACGGTTCACAAATACCCTAACCCGCTCTATCTGTTTTATTTAATTACAAACACTTATTACAGGCTAATTGAACAAAGGTTAATTCTTTTGAAATGTAAATAGAAGTAGGGAAAGTGAATATACGGAGGGATACGCTGATAACGGTGTTTCCAAACATTATTTTGTCCATGCCTTGAACCTGTCCGAGTTTTCCAGTTTGTATTTTTTCAGTCTGGAAAATTCGGACACTGATTTTTTACACATATAAACGTAATATACATCATTTACTAAAATAATCATTCTGTAGTGTGGTATTTTCAATATTTCATCATCAACACCAAGGTTTCTAGATATATGGCATATAGGACATCAGATGGCAAGGATATAGACATATTATTTTTAAAACATACCCGCCTTGGAAACAACAACACCG
The DNA here is from genome assembly GCA_014843695.1 of Archivesica marissinica. Classification (NCBI taxonomy): domain Eukaryota; kingdom Metazoa; phylum Mollusca; class Bivalvia; order Venerida; family Vesicomyidae; genus Archivesica; species Archivesica marissinica. The sequence continues at coordinate 57,258,636 of CM026399.1, forward strand.
GAAAAAATCGCGTGACCTTCAACACATTGTGCGCACTTCCGGTGACACAATTTATAGGTACTGCTCTAGTTTTGTATTATTGCGCCGGGAGACAAATACGTCTAGACAAACATGGATGGACTTTAAAGGTGGTACGGATTTTAGCCTTGATATGCTAATTTTAAGTTGGACTGTCCGAGATACCTCCCTGCGTCCGAGATTTGATGGATTGACCCTACTGGTTACTGGTGACCTGTCACATAAACAAATAACCTGTCTATCTGTGCAAATAATGTTCACTCTCAATTAAGCATAATGATATTTATTTTATTGTATGCAATATCAGTTAGTAAGAAATAAATCATCACTTAATCAATAACAAATGGAAAGCAACATCAATGACCTCAATCTTTTATTTATGTGGGGATACCAATTATCGGTGACAATGTAAATTTTGCCTCGACGTTTATACCACTAGCAATACATATATGCCATATATGGCAATCTTGTGACAACACAAGCAAGGATCATTATAGTGGGCGAATAGTCACTAGGGACCCTTACTTTGCCCTCTGGGGCCCCGCTTTTCCCTTTTTTTATTATTTTCATACAAAGTTTTGTCCAGTATGATACACTGGCCCATCATAAAGTACTCATAAAGTGTTGTAATTAATGGTTATTTTGTGCATTTTAACCATATTTTGTTGAAATTTATTTAATAACACTATTTAAGGACATGATTGCAAGCTTTCTCACTTATCACAAAAATTCTGACCAAGAATGAACCCTGACGAGTGGCGAGCATTGTACAAATGTCAAATGCAGCTGATACCTTGCAGATGCTGTAGAAAATGCTTGTCTGTGCATTGTAAAGGCAGTTTTATACCAGTTTTCCCATAGAATTGTCGTTACTTGCCAACTTCTAGCACGGTATGGGTATCTCATTCTCCTTGGTGTGTCTGCGTGCCTGCCTAACATGTTTTTCCTGGCAGACTTGGTCGATCTAAGCGGTTAGCCTATACCAAGAAATGTGTGTGAGGTACCTTGCATACCTGGCCCTCACTATCAAACACTTCGATTCCAAATGACCAAGTGATTTGTGATCAAGTACATTTTACCCATGCAGTCCATGAAAACAATCCGCTGTGAAAATTAGCTGCGTCACGGAAAACACATTCAATGATTCTCATTGCGTCAAAAACGCAAGAAACAGCACACTGAAGAAAACACTGGCTTATCAGCTAGAATTTTGTTGACAGACTTCTAAAAATCATTATTTCATCATTATTTCCCACACTATCAGCAATTCAAATACATCTACTGAAAGCTAATCAAATTATCCTACTGTCTGTCTAATTTGTTCTACAATCCAATTTTGATCAAGACCTGGTTAATTACAGAAGTTTCAACAGTATAACATCCTTGAGAATTGCAATAATGAGCCTCAAGCAGGATATGTATATATGTGTCTGCTAAGAATTACAATACGGGTGTTTGATGCTAATAAATATTCATGATTTTCGTGTACATGTACCAGACGTTGCACGGTTTCCTCTGGGTCAATTTTAGTTTGCGCCAGCAAATTCGCCAATCAGAAAAAGTTTGCGCCAATGGCTCCAATGTTGGAGCCAGCAGTCTATAGTGCCATATTCAATCGGACATCTGGTATGTGCTGATGTTAAACAAGTTGTCATCTTGTGTGCATGTACAACTGTTAATTACTTGTACTTCTGCTGTAGTTGTCTACATGCACTAAATACTGTGTAACTTATTACCTATCAATCCTAAAAAATCAAGTTTGGGAAATTGGAAAGTGCACTAAGACTAACTATGCATTTTATTAGCCATGTACATGTAGTTCTAAATTCGCGTTTTGATACAGTTTTACGTTTGTAGGGACTATTAGTCAAATGACGAAACTGTGTTTCAGTACTTTCATGGTTGGAAATTGTCTGGGCCGAATCATATTCTGGTGTTTCAGGATTAGCAGAATTATTCTGCTTGGAAACTAAACCTATCAGTAGTGGGCATTTCCCAACATATGACGTACTTACTTATCTGTATCATCTGAACGCTTTTCATTGTACATAATTGTAACAAGTAAAAGCGTCTCGTCAATGAACAAGTACTCGGTGATCTTATACATTTTATCCCTGCAGAAAGGTCCATATAATCGGCTGTCAAAATATTGTTGTGTCACAGAAAACGCATTCAATGCTTCTCATTGCGTCTCTGGCCATTTCATTGCATCAAAACTGCAAGAAACGCACAGTGAGAAAACACTGCATTATCGAATTCTGGTATACAGAAATATCTGTGCTAATCAGTTGTAGGATTAAAGACCGCCATTTAATCCAATTATCCGTAATTAAAATGTCACCAACTTCTCAACACCCCATGCAATCAAGTGCCAAACAGCTGATTTCCAATAAACAAACGCTTGTCATCATCGCACGTGTGACCTTCACTTTCATGGATTTTCGGCTGATTATGTTTCTTGAACAAAGTTATTTTGCCGATATTTATGGCATGCGCCAACGATTTTTGCCAACTGAAGATTTTTGGAGCCAGATTTAATTTTTATGCGCATTTGGCGACAAATGCGACCGACAGCGGGAACCCTGAGTTGCATATTTTATGCGTCCTCTTCCTATTTGATTTCATTGTAGAATAATAATACAGCACATAGAGATAATTTATACCCATTTGGAACTTTGTTTCGGAGCTACACGTATAGATAGAGAGCCATCCTAGTCAAAAGAAGATTATATATATAGAGTGGTGGAACCTATGCTTGGCGTATTCCTATGCTTGGGGTATTCTATATGATCGGCGTATTTTTTCCATTTACATTCGTATTTAAATAGTTTTAACCTATTTTTGCTGACAGAGGTGAAGCATGGTTCAATAGCATTCTGTTGTGCGTACCGGTAGCCTAATGCAACTGTCACCTGACTGGTTCAGTAGCAGAATATAAACAGACATTTGTTGGGAAATTTTTTCCCACCAAAATGATGCGGTTTATGAGCATTTCAGGTAACTATCCGAATTGAAAAAACTGTACAAATAACCAGAAAAAAAGTTTCTTATGAGTTGTAATATTGTTAGTTATTGATGTTACTAAATCAAAATAATATATTCAACATTTATCCGTGCATAAATAAAAAAATTCATGTACGCCATGCATAGGTGCCCTAAAGTATCTAGTTCCCCATGGAAACAGGTGCCGTTGCGATAGCTGTATTGAGGCGCATGGTCACGTAATGAAGCTTAAATTTTCAACAACAAGTATATGTCTCAACATTTATTATATTACCACATTGGTCCCATTTCCAAGACACCATAGTAAAATTTTGAAAAGAAGCGATATTGTTAACCGTACCTTGTCCCCTCTGATAATGGACAGGCCCCAAATTAAAATGGACAGGCCCTGATTTAACGTGGACAGAACCATATATATGCATGTTATATCAATATGGGTGACTTTCTTGTATATATACAGTCCTGGTCTTTGATCTTCCTGATGAAAGTACTGAGTGGCACACGCTATGTGTGAGCTGCTTGCCTGGTGTGCCCTTATTGGATCTAAATGGAACCGATCCGTACCTGTAGTAAACACTTTCTTGTCTGGTAGTAAACACTTTCTTGTCTGCAAGAATATGAAATCGCTCACAATAGATGCAAAACATCTTGTGTTATTTTATTAAACCGTAGCCAGTGGAAAGTTTCTTTCCACAACAAAACTTTCCACGAGGCTGAACACTTTTCCGTTTTGAATTTAAAGTGTTTTTACTGTCCCCTTGGTCAATATTTTTTCTAATACGTTTTCTACTTTCACTTTCATTTTTACGACCCGTGAGGAATTTCAACATGTTTTCCACTTGACATCTGTAGAAGTTCCATCTACTCAATTATGTTAATGTATCCTATTATATCTCACCGCTAATCCGCTAATAGTGGAAGTCGTGATAGCGCAGTGGATGCACGGTCGCTTCAGGTGCGAAAGGTCCAGAGTTCGAGCCCCGCTGGAGCCGTTACGATTGTGCCCTTAGGCAAGGCATTTAAATTCCACATTGCCTCTTCTCTCTCCCTCGTGGCGATGGATTCGATTCCATCAGGAATGAGGTCTCGAGAGTGATTAATATAAGTTTGAAAAGAACTCGTTTCGCAATAGAGCTAAAATAAATTTGTATAAACTAATCCGCTAATAAAACCTGCTAAACACTGTCTTTCATGCACTGTGCAGACAAAGACCACGCAATTTATTTATGCATATTAATGAAGGTATATCTCTGATACAGCCAATCAGCAAGTCATATGCTAATGTATCGGGGGTTTCTCAACATGTGCAATTAGTGAAGTCAATTTTTATTTAATCACTTTATTGGGGGCTATAATTTAGGTGTTGCAGTAGCTTGTGTGCTGTAAACAGAGGACATTGATTTAGTCACCAGGCCCGAGAATCTTTATGATTGTTGTCTCCGAGACCGGAAATCACACAAATTAAAAAAATGTCTACGGGCCTCGAAGATTTTTTTACGATTGTTGTCTCCGAGACCGGAAATCATGCGACATTAGAATGCAACATTAATAATTTTTTACGAGCCCCAGATTTTTTTAGACACAGGCCCACAAGCTTGTCAGTTTTACAGGCCCGACTTGGATTTTGAGGGGCCCGGGCATCGGGCTGTCCTATTTTTCGAGCACTGCTAAATAGTGTATCTAAATTTCTGAAATGTCGTAAAACTGCTGTGCAGTTTATTCAAATGTCATAATTTATTTTATTTGAGCGGGGTGTTTAGACTGACAGATCGTTTTCATTTGTACAATAATTATATTTATAACAAATTAAATTTAAAAGAATGACCAAATGCATTTACATATACGTGGTGCATTATCGTAGTTTAAAAGTACAGTCTAGTTGATCTCAAGTCCGGGCTAGTCAGTTTCTAGATATGTCCAGATTTGTATAACCGTGCATACCCGTGGTGAAACATCCACTCGCTAACCATGGCAGGTAAAGCAGTCATTGAGGCAAGTAGAATTGGTCAAATGCTAGTCCTACACGATGCGTTCAAACATGGTAGTCCTACAACATACAGAGTTCAAACATGGTAATCCTACAACATACAGAGTTCAAACATGGTAATTCTACAACATACAGAGTTCAAACATGGTAGTCCTACAACATACAGAGTTCAAACATGGTAGTCCTACAACATACAGAGTTCAAACATGGTAGTCCTACAATATACATAGTTCAAATATACTAGTCCTACACAGGGTTGGCCGGGAAATACCGGGGGCGGGAAATAAGCCCAGAAGTGGGAAATACCGGGAAATAAGATTATGTGTCTTCCAAACACGTTTTTTGCTCATTTTTATGCATTGCTACCACTCTATAAGTGCTTAAACTATTTCGTCCCTGCCAGGGGTACTCATCAGGTGGCATCATTGGCAACCACAACAGTTTTTTTTGGGTTTTATTGTTTTTTTTTGTTTTTTTTTTATTTTATTGTTTTTTTTTCCATTTATTTTTTCGTTTTTCTTGTTGGAATGTTTCTTCAGCCAGTAGTCTGTCTTCACCAGTCGATTTCCTCGCTACCTCTCAGGAAGCAGTAGCATAGCACCAGCTAAGCTGCTTTCTCAACGCCCAGTCTGTTGCGTAGTTTCGTCTGTATGATGCCGAAGTTGGAGAACACACGTTCAATGGCGGCTGAACTTGCTGGCAGTACCATCAATTTCCTGGCGAGCTGACTGAAGTCTTTGGTGATCACGCCCGACCTCTCCACACATGACCACCATACAGCTGGCTTCGAGTTGTTGATGGAGGATTCCTGTTGTAGCACCTTAGGAATTGGCAGTGTCTCGGACATGTAGTTGAGGAGTTCGGGTACAAGTTCCGGCTTGGTCTCATGAAGAAGCTCCTGGGCACTGGTGACGTGTTGAAATTGTGTACAAACAAACAGTGTGGGTCATCTCAAATTATGATTCTGACTTCTTTAATAACTAATTGATTATTTTAATAATACAGCTATATTATGAACACATTTCAGGGATAATCCTAAAAACATTTGCATTTTGCCTACTACATTAAACATTTAAAATACCTCCAATAAATGTATGTATAAACTCCTTAAACTGTGTTTGTATACAATGTATATTAGAGTAATAATGAACAGTCTCAATAATGTTAGATCTCTAACATTTATATAAAGATTATAAGCAATGCGTAAATGCCACTATGAATGCCTGTATTTTTCGTCATATTCTTCAAAAGCAGTTCATTTTCATCCTGCACACATGATACTACAATCAGTACACCGGGTAATAGAAATTGTATGGTATATATACCTGTATTTACCACCAAAATCATCCAAATTCTTATTTCCCGGTATCCAAATTCTTATTTCCCAGTATTTCCCGGTAATTCCCGGTATTTCCCAGTATTTCCCGGTATTTCCCGGTATTTCCCGCCGTCCCGGGAAATACTCTTATTTCCCGGGAAATTGCCAACCCTGGTCCTACAACATACAGAGTTCAAACATGCTAGTCCTACAACATACAGAGTTCAAACATGGTAATTCTACAACATACAGAGTTCAAACATGGTAGTCCTACAACATACAGAGTTCAAACATGGTAGTCCTACAACATACAGAGTTCAAACATGGTAGTCCTACAACATACAGAGTTCAAACATGGTAGTCCTACAACATACAGAGTTCAAATATACTAGTCCTACAACATACAGAGTTCAAACATGCTAGTCCTACAACTAGGTCTAGTCGGGCTAGCTCAAAAGAGGGCGTAACCTAGAACTGCATGCAAAAGAAATGTTTCTTACGATTTTGATACAAGGCATACCTCTAATTTCACTAACTAAAAGTTGCATATCCTATGTTGGGGGGAAGTTTGTAAAAATGGCTCATACATAAGAGCACCCTAAAATAAATAAAACTACTGGGTTAGATGATGGTATGAAGAAAGGTAACAGTTTAATGTATATTAAGACATTTATTTTCGTTTATGATGACCGTAGAATATTCACAGTAGATTCTCGGTACATTAGGCTTGTACTAACCTAAACCAAATTCTCTGAAATCACAATTTCATGTTCTAAACGGGGTTAAATTACCCCACCCACTTGTATTGTAATTGTGTTTATTCACATAAGACTCATATACTCTAATGTATAATTTGATATAGATGCTGTGGAATCTAGAAACACTATTAATTACACAAAACAAGAACATAACACTACACACGTTCGCTATATTGAGATTCCGCTATAGCACTTGTATAGATAAACCTCGTGACAATACATAGTACACGTATTGGTATTAACATGTCAGTATTTCAAATATTAAACTGTATATACATGATATATAACAAACAATTTAAAAAACTCTTGAGTTCCAGCTTGCCTAACTGTAATGGACGCCTTGCCATACAAGTTGGGCGATATGCCCTTGAAATGGTGGACCCTAGCTGTCCCACCCAACCCCCAATTTTTCTGGAATTTCGTTTTAACATTTATATATGGTTTCAACTATATCTACCAACAAATATGTCATTATCTTTCTAGACAAACTAACATATTATAAGTCAGATTAACACGTGACTTGATCCTACTGACGTGAAGCGCAAACTGTGCCCTATTATAGTAATTGTTCTTGAAGAAAGTGCAACACTTACACCTACTTGGAGCACTGTAACTGAATATACATTAATAACTATTTGTTAATTCTAATAAAGAAACAAATAACTTATTCTGTGTTGTTACTGTTCACGCAATATCTTAATCACTGTCATCCATATCAACATCTGCTAATGTATACGAGTTTGTATTACCGATGCCTCTACAGTCACAACCAACCGAACACTTTAGGCCATGTTTTCGGCAACTACAGCGTCGAGTCACAATTTGTTTTGCAACTGCATCTGATTATATGGAGTAGTTTCTCTGGGGCTGGTGGAAGATCTGTTTTAGTCGGTAGCAACTTGTTGTCTACAATCTCCGAACCCCAGTCTAGTGGATTGAGGGAGTCATTACCAGTCCATGTCTGTACTTGGAGGTACACTCTGTATATATGGTATGCCGCGGCTGCAGCGGTAGGTGGCAGAGAATGGACTTGAATGCATGTTGTGCTGGCCATTACCTTTCTTGCAAATGTTCTATATCGCAACAAGTTTAAGCCATCTTCAGGCAAACCACCAAATAGGTACATCAACGCTTCTTGTCCTAACTTGGACACTTCCTCTTTCGATTCTGCCTTCGTGAAGCACTCAGCAGTTTCATGGAGGTTTGCGTTACGAATGAATGCCTTTAACGCAGTTCCTTTGCCTATTCCATATATTCGAGATGTTGTGTCACATCCAGTAAGTGCATGTATGAAAGGTAATATACGGCAAGTATCCTCACCAAGAAGTTGCTTTGTTTTGTACAAATCCCATACTTTAGGGCATTTTGTATTTGACTGTCTCGAATCGGACCTGAAGAAAAGTGTTTTTGAACTTGTGCTAGAATGGTAGCAAAGCAATACCAATAAATCTGTGTCTTCGCCGATAACGACGGTGTCGTGATTGTTAGCAGAATCAACCGCGGTCTGTACAATCAAACGATCAGCATCCCCAATGGCATGTATGACCTTCATACCACATGTGGTAAGACAGTCACCAAGAAACAATAGAAAATTTTGCTTGTTTTCCGTGTTTCAAAGAAACACCTCTTTATTTGATTTGAATGGTGTGTCCCTAGAAAATTTGATGCGTATTCCTATAGCTCCCTTTGTTCGCCGGAAATGAGTGATATCTTTCGTGCTGGGACCAGCAGAATACCCGTCGAAGACCACAATGGGGTTTGCATACTTTTGCTGCAAGTAATCAATCGCTAAATACTGAGTACAAATTGCCCCAAATGTTCCGTTCCGTTGCCAGGGAATTTTCTGTAATAAAGATCCTCCGTCTATGACATACTGGACGCATGAAAGTTCAGCTGAAGTTTTCCCACAGTCACCTAATTTCCAAATGGAATCGGCGAGATTACCCTTCTGGGGTTCCCTTGGTAACCCAGTGTTGTCGAACAGCGCGGATGGAACGCCACATAACTCGTACTGAAATATTTCGGTAATGTTGTCCACATACCTACTGGCAGCAGTAGTCAGCCGCTGGAATAGTAGCTGGGGATCTATCGATATAATATCACCGGCGACTTTTACAGACGTCTTGGTATTGAGCGTCACCGCCTGTTGAGATCTTTTGAAAGAATATCTATCGATTTTGTTGCCAATCATATTTTCAATGGCAGCATTTCCGATGTCCTTTGCAGCATCTACATTTACGCCAACATCTGCAGTAACTCCAGTTTCGATATTGCGCAGCGATGTTTCAGAGTCTTCAAAAGGGTTTCGTTCCATAAGAAAGGTAACCAGTGTATTTGTATCTTTTTCGTCTCTCAATAGACGCGACTTACCTACTTCCCTGTGCTGTCCACTTGTTTCATACATAGTTTTACAAAATTCTTGCATTGCGTTGTTCATCTCTGCACTAGCCGGCATTGAGAAAAGCCACTTGGTCCTCTGTAACTCGGTCATTCCTCTTCCTCGTGTCAGTCCCCCCAGTTGTCTTCAATGATCTCATCAGAATTTGTTCGATAACCAGATCGGTAGAGAGTCCTGCCCAATATCTATCAGATCTTCTAATAACGTGGTTACCGGATAGAAAAGCCGAATATACGTCTGGGTGTTCTTTCTCAAGATCCAACATTTTCTGCAGGTATAAGTAGGCAGACTTCAAGTATAAATTATGACCCGAGGCAGCAAAATATGGTAGCATTTTCTTTACGGTAGATAAGTGCAGCTCCCAATTACCTGTCCTCTCTGCCCTAATGAATTGCTGAAGTATGGCAATCATATCCATGTACTGTAACCATAGCTTTGCTGTACGATTAGTTTCCAGAATTTTCCTCTGCACACCTAACATTTTACAAATACTTTGTAAATTAGCGTTCTGACAAATAGTATCAATATTTGTTTCTTCTTGTGCAAGCTGATTATATACATGTGCAAGGGAATGAAGCTGTACATTATCAGTCATGTGCTTCTTTGCACTGTATGTTTGCTCTTGCTGAGGATCTGAGTTTTCTTCGTCAGTTTGATTAGCTTGGTCAAACTCATTTTCTTCTACATTTGGTGTGTCTATTCCGAATAATTTGTAAACTAACAAAGCATAAAACGCTGCGTTTACAAGGAAGTGACCTTAGAGCTCTTGCAACTGCTTTTCCTGATAACATGTGTACTACGGCGTTTGGGGCATACACAAGTTCCAATGCTTCCTTCGATCCAGAACCTGCCATCAAGTGTCCAATACTCCCAATGAAACTAATTTCTGTGTGGAATCCGCCTAAGCGTAATACGATATTATGCAATGGGCTTTGCTCACATTGAGAACTGATGATATAAAATGCCTTCTGATACACAATGGCTGATCAAATGTTATAATGGGAGTAACCCCATACTTAGCAGACTGGTCACAAACAAAGTGTAGTGTAGAATTTATACACGATACATCGCTAGGATTCATATCTATCATTGGCATGAATGTTACACTTGATTTGGCTGGATATGTATTGTTCCCAGATGATTCAAACATCTGCATAAATCCGGACCAGCTTGGTCTTGATGATCGCATTGGCCAGACAATATTTGTAAATGCATCAAAATATGAGTGGGCATCATCGCTGTCATGACATACATCCAATTTCAAAAATGTAGCGACTGACAAATCCCCTTCATGACATTTGAAGTACTTGATATCAATTTTACCAATGGCGGAAAGCTCATCAGCAGATACATCTGATCTTGGAATTGGAATATGTACAGATGATCCAGGGGTTGAGCATGCAATAATACCCATTCCGTCCGTGGAAGGTGTTATGACCATCTAAAGTTCTGATATTGTGGTCCACATTGTCAGCCACAAACTGAAGGAAACGACCTAGGAACGAAGTCAGGTATGGATGTATTCAAAGCTGCAGCTGCATTTGACTCAAACTTTTTAACTTCCCAGTAAGAAGAACAAAATCCAAGACTATTCAGCGTCTCAATGAGGAACTTGGAACCAAAATGGTGGTGGAGTTGTATGCCTAGACCAATTTGAAGAGGAGCCAGTATACCCTTAGGCCTACATGCCTGTACTATAGCTTGGCCAATAGCTGCCACTCTTGTGCTGATATCTTTGCCACTAACTATTTTATCCATGAAAAGTTGTAAGCTGCTAGGCAGAAACTTTGTATTATCTTTGACAGAAGATACTGTTGAAAATGGCGGATAAAACATTGTTGATGTTTCCAATAAAGATATGTCGTTCTTAATCAACTTTGCAGCAGTTGCAATTATATTATTCTTTTCTTCTTCGGCTGAGATAGTTTTAGAACGACTGTAAAATGTGTGTATAATCGATGCTGCTGTTTGTTTCAGTGTCACAATATCACTTTTACCGTCTACCGTACTTATTACTACTTACATGTTCAATATATAGAGTGTTTGAATCACGTCAACTATTTCGCATTGGAGTCATAAATCCTAAAGTCTAAAATGTGTATAAGCTTCAATACATAGTGTAAAGCAATACTTGTGATAGTAAATATCACAAACTGTGCAAGAAAATTGTACGTTTGCAGAAAACTCACGTCCACAGTAGTTTCTTATTTATTCCATGATGGCCTTTATCCGCTTCCGTAGATTTTATTTTTGGTCAAACCATACCAATAAATTGAAAATCAAAGAACACTTTTTCCTCCCGATATAGATAAAACATTGCTACAGTTGATATACTTTAGCATATACCGTATATAGGATGCCTACAAGAAAGCAACATAATGTGTTCGCTCACTCGTGCACCCGTGAATGACGAAGGAAACGGCTAAGTTCAAGTCATGTGCATTTCTTGTTTATTTCTTTTTTTGTCAAATATTCCTCCTCAGGTCAGTTTCTTATGTTGATATATAAATATGTTGATGAAATAAAAACAACTTACCCGAAAAGTATCATCAAATATCCCCTGCCAAGCCGCTAAGCAGACATAAATCACATTGTTTACTCTTTCAAGGTTGAAAAGTCGCGGTGCGAAAGTTACCGAATGACGTCATTTTCAAGCGTCTACCAAACATTTATTGATAAATGTCTGATCAAAATGTGTGTATGGTGTGCTGTTTTGGCTATCAAGAAATTTGGACATTTACAAAAGTTTAACGAGCGATATTGTTTTAATTACATGCGTGATTGTTTGCAACTTTTATTTATAAGTGTCTGGAATCATACTAATTCGCCCATTATTGAGACATTTTCTTTTGCAGACAGTTCAAGCTAATAACCAGACTTGCTAGTCTAAACATAGAGTTCAAACATGGTAATTCTACAACATACATAGTTCAAACATGGTAGTCTTACAACATACATAGTTCAAACATGCTAGTCCTACAACATACAGAGTTCAAACATGGTAGTCCTACAACATACATAGTTCAAACATGGTAGTCCTACAACATACAGAGTTCAAACATGGTAGTCCTACCAGGGGTGTAAAATTTCCACTCGCCCGCTCGCATTTGCGAGTTGAATTCACTGTGGGCGAGTAGAGGTGGGTAAGTACTCGTCCTACTGGGCGAGTCCGTTGTGTTGTTGCAGCATAATCCATTTAAGAAACAACAAAATAGTATCTGCAGTACAATTATGTAACAATAATAACAAACCTAGTCACTGGCGAATAACTTCGGTTGAATGTAACTTAAGAAGCTGTATTTTTTATTTTTGAACGCAATTTATTTTCGCAACTACTATCAGATTCAGCATAAATGGAAATTATTTCCGTCTAAAACGCTTACAAATTTCCTAATATTGCATTAACCATGAAATCGAAAATAGACTATAAATAACTAATTTTCCCACGGATGCGTCTCGAAAGTGTTCAAGCATGTCTTGTAAACAACGCGATATAGATCTTTATTCGGGCAGGGTGATGGTGACAGCGAGAAGAGGGAGGTGGAAAAAAGCACCACAGATAAGCGCAAATTGAAACAAAGGAAATATGAACAAAAGAAGCGAAAACGTTCAGTCAAAAAATCGTGGCTGGATGAGTTTAGCTGGGTCTTGGAAAAGGATGACAAAATGTTTTGTTCGATTTGTACAAAATATCCGAATATTGCAGACACTAAATCGTCCTTGTATACTGGTCTTTCTAGTAACTTTAAAAAGGAAACTTTAAGATTCCATGCTAAAAGTGTGAAACACCAGGTTTTAGACAAACCTGGCACCTCGTCCATCAATCACTGTAATTCACTCAAATAGCACATTTGATTGAGTTTGACACAAGTCATTGAGTTTTAAAAACAGTTTATTACTTCCATATTTATGTCACTATTATTAACTGAAACAAGATACAACAAGAAGCACCCGGATCCTCCTGCCACACTGTGATACCTGCATACATGTATATTATAAGCAAAGGTGTTTTAATGTTACACAATGGAAACGGTCAAAATACTAGTAATTTTCTAAGGGCGAGTGACACTTTTATTAAGGGCGAGTAGATTTTATTGGCCACTAGTCCTACAGGGCGAGTAGGTTTCAAAATAATTTTACACCCCTGCCTACAACATACAGAGTTCAAACATACTAGTCATGTATCGTTCCACAGTAAATGTTTAAAATGGTTATACATGATCTGTGAGTCAATATATGATTTTGGTCTACCTGTGTATATATTTATATATGACTGTATGTATACATGTTGATTGTTGATACATGTACATGTAACTTGTTTGTGACAGGCCTGCCAAACCTCTGGATTTATGAATAATTGTTAAGCTTTAATTAAGCTTAATGTTGTCATTCACACACATAATTTAGAGTCTAAATTTTAGACACAATATTTTGGTGTACCTATATCTACATTTATTCATGAATAGTTCTGGCAGGTCTGGCTGTTTGTCCTTGTAAATATTTTGTATATTCATGTGGAGGGCCACATGGAAGATTAACTCTTGTTAAATGTGTTACCCTCGTTAAATAAAGTCTTTACTTACTTACTTACTGTATATGATCTTGATCAGTAGCAAATAAGAGAGATATATATATACATGTATTATGTTGGATATTGGTGAAGATCAGTTGTATAATGCTGGAGTTATTGCATGTATTGTATTTAACTCTGCATACTAGTTTGCACGCTAGTATTTAACTCTGCATACTAGTTTGCACGCTAGCAGTGGAAATACCAGCTTAATATGGCATGGAATTTCATTAGAACGACACAATTGTAATGAAATTGATTGACATATTTCAATAGAATTTCATTAGAACGACACAATTGTAATGAAATTGATTGACATATTTCAATAGTTATCAATAGTTATCAGTTATATATCAGAAATAAGAGAAACAGATCAATAACTTGTCATCTGCAACACTTATTTGAAGTATTTATAACCTTTATATTCCAAAGCATGCACATAGTTGTCAAGAGAAAGATCATTTTGTGTTTAATATTTGCAAATAGACCAAAGAAAATCATTTCTAGAACATTGCTCCTATTACTATGTACCATGTACACAAGCTCCATGTACTTGTTGTACACAAGCTCCATGTACTGTACACAAGCTCCATGTACTGTACACAAGCTCCATGTACACAAGCCTCCATGAACAATTCTATCAAGCCACTTCAAAAAATAGTTTCAAGCAGTAGGTACATCATGCTACATGTATAATAAAAAAATGTAAACTTTTTTTTTCAAATACAGACATGAGTGGATATTCTTCACAGATGAGAAACTGTTTGATGTATAAATTGATCTAATTGATAAAGTTAGCGTGGGCTCTCTTCCCCAAGTAGTGAAATCACTAGCATGTAAATGTGAAGAGTATGGAGATGGGGGAATGAGTGATTGGTTATAACTGGTTCTGTGTACAATCATGTTTGCATATTCATACCAGCCCAGTAATGAAAACGAGATACATCACTCCATCACTCGTTCTGTACAGGTGTGAATATATCCAGTTGGTAATCATTGAATACCACCAATATAGTGTTGAGTTAGTTTACATCCATGTTCAGTTTATGCAAATGTTCATACTACAAAGTAGTTTGTGTGAGAAGTTATTTCATGTAGACTATAATAGTTTCAATCAGCTGGTTGGGTCTCCATACGTCTCACAATCACTACCAGCAAATTATGCCTCGCTTAACTCTGCATGCTGGGTAAAATAAAGGCTATAAATAGTTCAAATAATTGTGGCAGACCAAAATCCATTAATCCAATTCATTCTGGATACATTTAAAGGCTTTTGCAAACAACATAGATCCAGATCAGCTGCAGCGTGACGCTTAGCAAGATTATCTGAATAGCAAACAGCATAGAGACTGATCGGTAGGTACGTTCCATGGCAGCTGATCTGGCTCTATGTTCTTTGCAAATACTGTTTGAACGGTATCCAGAATGAAATGGGTTAATGTATTTTTTATTTGTAAATACTCCTTAACTTTGGATACAATTACTAGCGGTGAAAATAACAGTAAAATATGTCCCGGAATTTCATTAGAATTGTCATTATGACAACATTATAATCAACTTTCATGACCTACTTGACTGTTATTTTTGCCACTAGCATGCAGTTAAATGTGTACAATATTTACACACAACTTATAAATAAGTGTGCATGTATAAATGGTCTCATATCTCCGTCAATATTGGCCCGATAATGATGACATTTTCAGCAAATACAGTATATATTTTATTTCATAACAAACACAAATTTAACACACATGACTAATTAATGTGATGGTGCGTAAAAAGTCATGGTTGCAAAATGATGTCAATGATAAATCTCGATGAGAATTAATTATTCTAATATCGCGTATGCCCACACTGGCTGCGGATCATAGCTTGGCAACGTCGTCGCATGGAAGGGACATAAAGTCGTACATAGTGCTGGGGTAGATTTGCCCACTCTTGCCTAATCTTCGTACGGAGCTGGGTGATGGTCTGTGGCACTGCGCCGGTCCTTCTTACGTGGCGATTCAATTCATCCCATAGAGTTTCTATAATGTTTAAGACTTCGGTGGTATGTCCATCACATTAATGTGGTTAGCATTCAGAAAGAATCTTGTCAATATGGAAATCAAAGATGCACACTTATAAGAGTTGCTAAGTGTAGTACATACATTGTAGCATTTAAGTGTTAGACCAACAATTGAAATTTGATCCATTCCTGCATTTATTTTATATTTACAACTCTTTTTATCAAATGGTGACCTGTCTGAAACCAAATGTTTACATAGCAACATAAGTATACTGATAGTAAGCTAATATAAATCATAATTATGTACAGCATGCAGTCCGCCTCCGAGGTTGCTGACTTGTATACCGCTGGAACCTATCAGCACTGATGGTCACATGTTCGAGCCCCGCTCAGGTCGTGTCTCATTTATATGAAAAAGTTTCTTACGGATGTTGGTGCACCAAGTACTGGTTAACCGCTGCAGCCTTACCAGGAAAGGTGTTTTTTAGGTAAACTGCCTGGTGGCGATATAGCCCAAAATGGTGCTGATGCAGGTTTAAAACCCGAACGAATAAACAAACATGCAAGCAATATTTAAAATACTAGTAAATGCATTACATGCAAGTGTTGATATTTCTATATATATAACTTGCAGTGACAGTGTGGTGAATAGATTCAGTGCATCACAGCAGGTTACAAAGAACTGCTAAAATGTCGTCTTATCATCATTCATATAGTAAACTGGTAGTGATACATACCATGCACTCTTAAAGAAATATTTATAAAGTAGGGAAATAAAGCATAAATAAGGAACGGATCTACGGTACGGATATGTCATCATTCGTGAATATGGTATTTGCAATTCATGTATATAGTATAATCCTTATCCATTACTCTTGTCCAATTAAAACAGCGAAATCGCTCAAATTCAGCATCAAAATGCCTGGAATTCCACTAATTTATCACCAACATACTTGCGTCTACGCTTCCAATGCAGAAATATTATTGTGTTTTGTGCATTCTCTGTGAAAAAATAATTGATATTCACATCTGCTGTTTGGTCCACCTGTGGGTGGGTGGGTGCGTGCGCGCGCGCTACCACACTTGATGAAATGATTTATTTTGAGTCATCCCTGTCATAATGACATTGTATAATAATTGCTCATATTATTGACACATGCTAGTCTAATTGAGTAGTCTTATTGAGAACGAATTTCACGGAATGTTGTTTCTTGGATTATGAAATTATAATTACATGAGAAACGTGCAAATTTGACACACAGGTATGTAGTCATTATAGCTTTATTTTGAAAATTATCATAGATTTCTCAAAATTATGTTCAATCATTTTCCGAAATGCAACTGTTTTAATATTTATGGTGAATAACTGGAATTACTGTATTTAACAATATATAAAAAACAATGATATAATATTTATGATGATATTTGATGATAAAACAATACTAACTTCTAAACGTGTAATGACTAACATATTTATGACATGAGAGCACTGTGATCACACTTGTGATTTTGCAGAAACTTGTCTTATTACTCGAGTTCTGATGTTATTTGGGACTGGAAAAGGTAGTCTTATTACTGAGTGTGTTTTACGTTTATTTATCGTCGCTACCGGTTGCCCATATGAGCGACGCCTCCTGAAGAGATTAGTAATTTTAGATTTTTGGAGGATAGTGCAATGATACAGACAGAGACCCATTCCAGAGTCTCCTCTGGTTCTTTTACGTGCATGGTGTAGAGCACCGACATGTGACCTCGGTTTAAAGTCCCATCTGAAAGACTGTTAATTTTATTAGTCAGACGGGGGATCGAACCTGCGATCCCTGGATTACCAGTCCAGCGTGTTACCACTGGACTACAGATCTGTCTGTTTTATTACTGAATAACGGAGCGGTGGTCCTATTATAAGGGTTTGTGACCATTGAAATATAGAAGAAATAATTCCTGAATGAGAAAGTGTTCTTAACCCATTTCATTCGGAATACCCCTGTACGGTTACTTGCCCTTTGTATTCGGGATACCACTGTACGGTTACTTGCCCTTTGTATTCGGGATACCACTGTACGGTTACTTGCCCTTTGTATTCGGGATACCACTGTACGGTTACTTGCCCTTTGTATTCGGGATACCACTGTACGGTTACTTGCCCTTTGTATTCGGGATACCACTGTATGGTTACTTGCCCTTTGTATTCGGGATACCACTGTACAGTTACTTGCCCTTTGTATTCGGGATACCACTGTACGGTTACTTGCCCTTTGTATTCGGGATACCCGTTGACGGGTACTTTCTGTACGTGTTGATAGTGTAGTGTACTTGTTTTTGACCTAAATATACTATATTACATTGGAAATGATGCAATTCCGCTTTGAAGATCAAAACGAGGCTGCATACGCGCAGTTGTTCACAAATTTCCAGCAACTTAAAACAATCAGGAAGTGAAAAAAATAGATTTTGTCTTGACGAAAAATTCTGAAAATTTAATCGTAGAAGTATAATGGCGGATAATGGAAATCAGGATAGCGATTGGAGCGATATTGTGGTAGATAAGGAGGGTATGGACGATGACTTTATGGGTAATAATGAACCATTTGATCGTTTTGACTTTGCCGAGATCGATCACGGCCGTGATGGACTTTTAGATGGATTTTTGGCATCAGATTTGGATGATTCCGGTGACGAATTTGAGGGGTTTGACCAGCATTGGATACAGAACGACTTTAGAGCTTGTCTGCAGCATCCATATACCCAGCATTCTGGACCCACAGAGCAACATCCACAGGAAGCACAGCCTGTGCATTACTTTGATGCTATATGGGGTGCTCAGATGTGGCAACGGTTAGTGACCGAGACCAATCGTTATGCTGACCAGGAATGAACACTGAATCCACCACCGCTCCCAAATGGAAACCTGTCGACATGCCCACCATGAAAGCATTCATTGGTTTAATATTTTGTATGGAGATACTTCGTCTGCCTGCCTGCCCGGAATGACTATTGTAGACAGAAGAAAAGAATGTTTCGTACATCTTTTAATGACATCATGCCACGTGATAGATTCAACTTGATCTGGCGGTACCTCCCTCCATCTTCACAACAATGAAGAGAGGCTACATCGGCCTGATAAGCTCCACAAGATTAGGTGGATGTTGAACTATCTCAACCATCAATTCTTGGAAGCCTATGTACCCGATGGTTATGTGACTGTTGATGAGAGCATGATTAAATTTAAAGGTCGTCTCTCATTTCGACAGTACCTACCTGCCAAGCCGATCAAGTGGAGTGTCAAAGTGTGGTCATTGGCCGAGAGCAAGACCTGCATAAATGTCAAGTCTACACAGGCAAGGAAGACGGGCAGGATAAGGGGCTCACTCATCGGGTAGTCACGGACCTAGTTGGACACCTACAGAACACCAATGTTCATGTGTTTATGGACAATTTCTACACCAGTATGCCACTCCTACAGGAACTGCTGATGAGAGGAATGTATGCTTTTGGCACTGTGCGATCCAACAGGAAAGGACTACCCGCTGAACTTCTGCCGAAGAATATTAGGCTTATAACCAGTATAAAGTGGCACAGAAGGATGACCTAACCTTCTGTTCATGGATGGATACCAAACCTGTGCTGGTGTTGTCTAATTACCATGATCCACAGGCAGTTGGCTATGTGAATCGGCGTTCTGGTCAAGCTGTCCAGCAGTGTGTTGCTGTACCAAAAATGCTACAGGATTATCAGGGGCACATGAAGGGTGTGGACGTGATGGACCAGATGCTACAGGATTATCAGGGGCACATGAAGGGTGTGGACGTGATGGACCAGATGCTACAGGATTATCAGGGGCACATGAAGGGTGTGGACTTGATGGACCAGATGCTACAGGATTATCAGGGGCACATGAAGGGTGTGGACTTGATGGACCAGATGCTACAGGATTATCAGGGGCACATGACGGGTGTGGACTTGATGGACCAGATGCTACAGGATTATCAGGGGCACATGAAGGGTGTGGACTTGATGGACCAGATGCTACAGGATTATCAGGGGCACATGAAGGGTGTGGACTTGATGGACCAGATGCTAGGATATTACATGCCAAACCATCGTTCACGGAAATGGTGGCAACGAATCTTCCACTATTTACAGATGGCTTGTGCCCATAATAGCTACGTCATCGCCAAGGCTGCAAACCCTGACATCACACGTCGTGAGTGGCCAACATTTCAAGACTTTGTCGAGGATCTTGCAGACGGTCTAATTAACAATTTCATCAAATGCTTGCCTCTAATATTTGTTGATTATTTTTGCAGCAGATAAAAGATAAAGGTATCTTCTATCCATGGGTCTTTACTATATGGAAATATGTTGAAAAATAAGGGAGATATAGCTATTAATACAACATCAGAGATCATTCTAGAGGGCGCCCTAGGGACCCTGACTTCGCCCACTTCCCCCTAAAAAAATTATTTTTGGGTTTGTATGATTTTCAAACAAAATTTTGTCTAGTAAGATACACTGGCTCATTATAAAGCACTCCTTCTATTCAAATGTTGTATTTAATGGTTGTACTGTGTATTTTAACCATATTTTGCAGAAGTATATTAAAGAACACCATTTAAGGAAGCGATCACGCGCTTTCTCACTTCTCCCAAATATTCTGACCTAGAATGAACCCTGAACACTAAACAATTTAGTGTCCCTTATCAGTATCTGGCTAAATGTCCAGATATTGGGGATATCTATTCTGAAAGGGTTGCAGAATGAAATGGGTTAATAGCGAGATGGTCTTAATATAGAGGTGGTCTTTATGAGGGTTTATTTATAAAGAATAAAATAAGTAGTGTCATGTACATCAGAGACATTCAGACTGTTCTTTTATGTTAATGAATTAATTGTTAATCATTTGTTTGTCTGCTGCTAATAATCCTATGAAAGTGTGATAAAGTAAACAGCACAGACACTTAGCAGTAAAACCCTTACACGGGTAATCAAAGTTGTACACATTTATACTTGACTATGTTTATTCAAAAAAATAAATATTGTTTAAACTAATCAAAGTTACTCATTAGTTAATTGGAGATTACGTATGTATTTTTGGAGAGAGAACAATTGGTATTTCTCACGGAAACTAAATAACTGTCACAAGAAATACCATAATCATGTTATTCATGTATATACAACTATTTTTATAGTCGCTCAAGGGTATTTATGCGGTTGCGACTTTAAATAAATTTATATAGTTACATGTAGTTAGCCATAATCATAAAATGATGGATCTCTGTATCGATATTGAGCACAGTAAAATAATCATCATGTCTGTATGTAATTATATTATCAGATTCAAGATATTTTATTTGCAAAATCATTTTAGTTTAAATATGAGATTTATTTCAATATTTTTACATAATATCGGAAACCAATTTTGTTTTTACATGTAATCAAGAAATGAACATCTTACATATAATTTAACAGCAGTCTGAAAAGGATTAGAACGAAAGAAAGTTCTTCTCCCTATCAATTGACCTTTCTGCCGATTTTGATTGACAGCTGGCGTTAGCCAATCGCATCGCACCATTCGCGCACACCCCCGGCAACGGTTTATCGCCACCATCTTGTTAGACAAACAATGCATATTAGACACACTAGTAACGAGTAGACAAATTTGAAAAGGCGTGAATTTGATAGAAAATACGGGTTTAAAATTGTTTTAATGATGTTGAAAATGTGTAGCTTTGGTGTGTGGGTTAGTTATAGTACAAAATTAGTCGATATCCTGGTGATCGACGTTAAATTCAACCCATTTCAAAATCCTTGGACAAATCTAAAAGTGTGTATATGAACCACAAAATACCAGACAGCTGCTTTAAAAACAATGCATCTATAAAAACACCGACTGACCCCATATAGTCATTCTTTTCTCACAAACACAGCAATCAAATTTAAGCGTGTCACACTGTTTATTGGGAGCAATCAACAACTTACCCACTAACGGTACATCACAGAGACCGCCGAGTTATAATACCCGATAGGGGCCACTGCTATCAAGATCAAAGTATTTCACATCGGAATTTAGCACTGATTGTGCTAATTGGTCAATTATAAAATGTGTGCACATAATTATATAATTGATTACTACACCGAGTCATTGTTTTATCGTTCTGTTAGATAAACGAGTTATGTAGTAAAATTTTAATCAAATCTGATAATGAGTGATCGTGATCTGAAATTATTTTTTGAAAAATATTTAAAATTAATTAATGCTGTCTGTCATTGACAATGGTGAAAAGATGTAGTTACGGGCTGTGTGACAGTGATGTAGATATCCAGATCGATTGATAGGTGACGTTAAATTCGTGCCATTTTCAAAACCTAAGACAAATCTTGAAAACATGTCTAAGGTGGATTAAGTTGTGTGAACGACCAAACGACCAGTTGAATACATCCACAATTAATGCAAACAGATATATTTGCACAAAAGTAAGTTGAAATTAATTTATTTATGCATAATAAAATATTTCGAAAAAATATATTCTGCATTAATAGATCTACCGTTCACAAGAGATATGTGAGTATAGTGGTGATTATACATGTGGTTCATACATATTGTCGTGGATGGTGGACTAGGGATCAGATAGTAGTAATAGTACCCATGCATGTGCAGAGCTGTGGGATTCCCATATTAGCTCAGTGAACGTACTGGTGTTCAGTTTTTGGGCCTAATGTTCGAGTCTTCTAGGAGGCATAGGGTCGAGTCTCTCAAGACGGTGGCATATTTCATTTCTTTTGATGTCAAAGTTGACACGATGTGGTTGTTCACTCTTCCGTTGACTGCGCAAGCATTTACCACGAACACTTAACACATCCTCATCCGTATATCTGTACTTTAGAGAAATAACCTTCACACCTACGTCTATTATGAGATGGGCTGTTGACAAATTAATCAATTACTGGAGAATATATTATTTTTCACACCTTGATTGGTCGGCTCAAACATTTGTGATGCTGGCGTGTATGCCCATGTTTTATCAGCTTTAGAGCTGAGCCGTGCCATATGTCCAAGCCCTTGAATCATGTATAAATATCATGCTCTTCACATCAATTTCATTACAACCATGGCGTCTATTTTCCCATGCGTTTTTTGCTCTCGTTACGTTTCCAGCCGTATGCATGCTCTTAGCTGCGATAAGTGCCACCGTTGGAATCATCGAAAATGCGGAATGATTTATTTATTCTCCCCCATTCACTTTAATTAATCTTGATTAGTGGCCTGAAACCTAGATAGATAATCACTCCTGGTATGGCAAACACACGGCTACATAGTCCCATTCATAATTGTGTCTAATTACCTAAATAGCTAATAATAGCATTATTATAATGGGCCTGTATAGTGCAGTACTATATATATATAAAATACGAACCTGTGATTATACGAATGCACTAGTATACGAAACTACCATTAGACGAACAAGGGATTATACGAAATCACCTGAATTCACCTAAAACCCTTGCCTTCTTGCTTTCAACGAGATATTCTTATCTGGGTGAAATAAAACCGAGAAATTCGACGGAATTTTATCTAGATTAACTCGATGCAGGTCTGCGTTAGACGCCATTTTGTTAGATAGCTTGTCTCGCGTGGTTACAGCGAGCACCTGTAACTATGGGGGGGGGGGCGTGCTTAAGTAGCGTTTGCAGAAAGGTCAATTGATTGATACATTAAATCATTTTACAAGGTAATAAGACGTACATTGTATATCGCAAACACACAAAGAGACATTTTATCCCTGCAGAAAGGTCCATATAATCTGCTGTCAAAATATTGTTGCGTCACAGAAAACGCATTCAATGATTCTCATTGCGTCTCTGGCCATTTCATTGCATCAAAACCGCAAGAAACGCACAGTGAGAAAACACTGCATTATCAAATTCTGGTATACAGAAATATCTGTGCTAATCAGTTGTAGGATTAAAGACCGCCATTTAATCCAATTATCCGTAATTAAAATGTCACCAACTTCTCAACACCCCATGCAATCAAGTGCCAAACAGCTGATTTCCAATAAACAAACGCGTGTCATCATCTCACGCGTGATCGCACACGCGGCCTTCACTTTCATGGATAAGTTATTTTGCCGATATTTATGGCATGCGCCAGGGATTTTCGCCAACTGAAGATTTTTGGAGCCAGATTTAATTTTTTATGCGCATTTGGCGACAAATGCGACCGACAGCGGGAACCCTGGATATCATTAACCTCAAAAACCAGTATGCTACTTAAATCTTTCAAAGTTGATTTAGTTTTCTAATACTGCAAGATCTTATCTTTGTTTGATAATGTAACATTTTGGCATTATGATGTTCAACAATCTCGCCAAAAATAATTGGTTTTTGTTGCATTCAGCATCAACTTGTACACGAACATGTACAATGTATATACATATTGTACACCACTTTAAATATCTTAATTAGTAACATTTGTTTGACCATAACATTATAATTATGTAAAACAATAATGGGGCCGATATATCTTGTCACTATGGCACCATGATGTCGCCTCACCCGCACAAGGTAATCGGATAATTGCAGTTGGTGCTAAGGAAGGTAATGAAATTTGATATATTTAATCATGGTTGAACCATTGATATTAATTAATGTGCTTTCAAATTGTTGCTGCTAGTGATTGATGATATATGTATTTGTTCTCAATAAAACAATAATACACCTGTGCAGAAATTTAATAATCGTGTGACCCGGTGATATTGCGGGCAAATCACGGAGGTTCATTGCAAGTGTCCTCGTTGATGGTCACCGTGGCTGGTTAACCGCGATGTTGGCGCAATATCAACACAATGTAGCGAGAACAACCATTATCGTGTTGTGCACAGTCCTGGGCAATTTGTAAAAAATGCGTTGGTGAGTAGTACTTGATCCTCCCAAGGATATCGGGGGCCTCCGTGGTTCAATGTAGTGTATGACTCATAAACTAAGGGTTGTTAATATGAGCCTCGCTTGTACCGGATCTCAATAGCAATGTAAAGTGCTTGTTTTGCAAGCGAGCTAAAATAATTTTGTATTATCAATTGTGATCTTAAGGGAGACAATTACATGTCAAAGTGTGGTTCTTCATGTGTACTCTATGTTGATTAACCCCATAGCAGTGATAGTGTGTTTTACGTTTATTTATCGTCGCTACTGGTTGCCCATATGAGCGACGCCGCCTGAAGGGATTAGTAATTTTAGATTTTTGGAGGATAGTGCAATGATACAGACAGAGACCCATTTCAGAATCTCTTCTGGTTCTTTTACGTGCATGGTGTAAAGCACAAGACCTTGATTTAAAGTCCCTTCTGAAAGAATGTTAGCAGTGATTGTCCTGACACACCTGTGGTTTTAACTCTTGCATACTGGGTAAAATAAATCTATAAATAGTTGAAATAATTGTAGCAGCCAAAAGTTCATTAGTATGGTTTTCTTCTTTCTATCTTAAAACTCTGGAAATATGTCATGGAATTTCTTTCGAATTGTGTTGTTACAGCAGCTGCACCTGTTTGGAGTAGTGCTGCTCTAATTGAGACTTGAGTGCATAGATAAAGAAGATAGATATTAGATTTTTGATACGTGGTATATTTGAATAAGGGATATGGGTTGGAGGGATCCCACGATTATAAAACACAACTTGGTAGTGAGTATAATCTACCACTTCATTTGGGGGTAAATAATTCCATCAACTATCAATTGATACCATGCATGCATCATGTTTTGTCCAGAATTTACAAAGGCGGACATAATCTCCCCTATAACACCCAGAAATCCTAAAGCTAACCATATAACAAAACCAAACCCTTACCCAGTCCCTAGATGGCAGTTGTCCTCATATGTTAAAAAACATGGGTGGGGGGATTATATCCGTATCCCATAAAATTAGGATTAATTTAAACAAAACAAAAACCATGGTTACCGGCACATGTGACCAGTCTAATGATATTTGTAATTCAATAACATACACTACATGAATGTAGAGTATCCCTATTCTAGGGGGCTGTCCCCTTTGAGAGGTTCATGTTTTATCAGGATCTTTTTGATTATCTATGTCCCTGGTTTTAAGTAATTTGTACTGATATCATGAAAATATAAAACTCTAGCTCCAATATTTATCTGTGAACATTATGGCTCTTAGTTGGCTCCCAATTTATTTCAATTGGCGATTGAAGTAGTACAGACAAAAATTCCGACAGAGGGAAGGAACCCTTATTAGCTTAGCCTACAATGTCATGTGTATGCAGCTCAGCTGGTATGCTCTAGAGCAGTGATACCTTGCTGTAGAAATCAATATAATGGTGTTTGATTGATTGCCTATTTCTTGCTTTTGCTCTCATTAAATGGCAGTGGCATACTTGTTGCTATAGTTACTGCAATACTGTTGTGGTAGGGAACCATTAAAACGACATTAAATATTTCAATATCCTGCCAAAGAAATTTTACTAGTGACCCATGTAAATTCATTTGACTGCCTGGCATAAATATGAAACTATTTGTTACCCTGGCAATGTTAAGCTCTATTCTGAGTTAAATTATACCTTTATAACGGAGAGGTTATTTTGGTTCTTAGTTTCTTTGATAAACATGTTCCTTTCAGTACCTGAATCTCATTAATTAGATGCATGTGTATGTTTAGTTCAATTTTAAAAACATGTTCCTTGGAAATAATAATTTGAATCGTTTGCACAATTATGTAGAATTTAGAAACATGCTTTATTTATACATGTAGTACATGTAATGATCACTATAGTGCATATATAGTGATGAGGTTGTACACTATAGTGCATATATAGTGATGAGGCTGTACACTATAGTGTAGATATGGTGATGAGGTTGTACACTATAGTGCAGATATAGTGGTGAGGTTGAACACTATAGTGCAGATATGGTGATAGGTTGAACACTATTAGTATTATAGGATTATGGACATTTATAAACATACCCAAACTGAGCGGAATACATTGTATATACCTTACTCAACAGTTACTTCTACAATAAGCTATGCCTTATGAATATATGTATGACCTCTAAGAGAGACCTGTCAATCTGCACTAACAATACTCCGGAGTAATAACATGCTTACAGTATTAGTTTACAATACCTGCGTTTATTGTAATTTGCAAATGTTACCAATACATACATGATCACATGTAAAAGGTAGTGGTAGACTGGTAGGTCATTATAAAATAGTTACTATTAAATGTGTTTAGGTGCAACAACATTGTTACCTTAGATCTAAATCTTAATTACATGTATGTCACTGTTTGTGGTAAATGGGTTTGTAATATACAGCAATTGGACCCATCTGTCATACTTCTGATCAAACATCATATCTTTTACTTTCTTCACAACATGTGATCAGGTGTGGGTGTGTGTGTGGGTGAAAGTATAAAGGCACTCCTTTTAAAATGGAGAACAGTTGAGATAATGAAGTAATGGGATTATTAAAATAGTCCCTGGGAGAGTATTATGTGAGCACAGAATGATGGGATACTATATTAAAATAGTCCCGGGAGAGTATTATGTGAGCACAGAATGATGGGATACTATATTAAAATAGTCCCGGGAGAGTATTATGTGAGCACAGAATGATGGGATACTATATTAAAATAGTCCCAGGAGAGTATTATGTGAGCACAGAATGATGGGATACTATATTAAAATAGTCCCGGGAGAGTATTATGTGAGCACAGAATGGAGCATTAAAATAAACATATGGTTGAGCATTATGTGGCAAGAATTTGATCCGAGTTGTATCTAATTAAGGGTGTGGAATTGAGTAATTTCACAGAAAGATAACATTTAATGTTTGTGGATCATATTTCATTGCTAATGAGTTATCCTGGATATAAATGTATAATGGTAGTCCTGTTTAAAGCAAGCAAAAAGCTGATTTATTAAAATGCAACTCATTTTGTAGGTTTCACTTTGAACTACCGTAAATATCCTACATCCATTATAAATACCCACTGTTTTATTGTTTATTATAATAATGTCTGAAGAACTCATGGATGCACACCACTGAATATTACTCATTCTTCGCGCTATAGTAATTCGATCAACTTTCACAGTCAAATGCTCAGTTCCAAACAAGAATCGACATTTACCGCATGCAGTTCTGTAATCTCCAGGGCTGCTACTTGCTGTTAGACACAAGTAAGTCATGGCATCACCATCAAAGTTTTTCACAATTTTCAAATGTAAACAAACACCGGTTAAAAATGGAGCGCGTAGGAATCCTAGCTGTCATGTAGGGCTGTTTACTCATCAATGCGCTGGAGCAAGTAATTCTGAAATAAATGCACAAAAAGTCTTCTTTAAATGAGCACAAATGCCACAGATGCACCACAATCACAGTAAGAAATGCAAACAGTCTCTGGTTCTACAGTAAAACATCATCAAATTATGGTCTGCTTGATTGTAAAAACTACTTTCTAGGCTACAACGACCCGGAACCAATTCCCTAGTGGGGTCACACGTCATGACCACATAGTTATACTGCACCCACAGACAGTCAATAGTTATACTGCACCCACAGACAGTCAATAGTTATACTGCACCCACAGACAGTCAATAGTTATACTGCACCCACAGACAGTCAATAGTTATACTGCACCCACAGACAGTCAATAGTTACACTGCACCCACAGACAGTCAATAGTTATACTGCACACACAGACAGTCAATAGTTACACTGCACCCACAGACAGTCAATAGTTATACTGCACACACAGACAGTCAATAGTTATACTGCACACACATACAGTCAATAGTTATACTGCACACACAGACAGTCAATAGTTACACTGCACACACAGACAGTCAATAGTTACACTGCACACACATACAGTCAATAGTTATACTGCACACACAGACAGTCACTAGTTATACTGCACACACAGACAGTCACTAGTTATACTGCACACACAGACAGTCAATAGTTACACTGCACACACAGACAGTCAATAGTTATACTGCACCCACAGACAGTCAATAGTTATACTGCACACACAGACAGTCAATAGTTACACTGCACCCACTATCACTTCAGTGAAGTATGAAATGATGTTAATGACATAATACACTACCATACTAAATGGTAATACATAAACCATACTTTCTATCACTTCAGATATCATAGAAGAGACAGAGATGCTAAAAACGCGGAGAAGAAGAATTTGGAATTACTGACAGAAGTGGGAGATCTTCACACTAAACTGAATGATGCTGACAATAACAGGAAATACGCCGAGAATGAGGCTGCAGTAAGTTGTTTGACATTTGTTATGGTCAGTATAGATGTTAATGGCGTTTTGGTGGTGCCCGTCAATTTTATTAAGTGAAAAAAATACTAATAGAAATAAAAACTGCACTTTCAAAACATAAACAGAAGGCTGAGTTGGAGATTAATTGGGAGACATTTTGGAATAGAGGACACTCGCTATCACAAAGCTTTTCTCTATTAACCCATTCAACACCAAGTAACTGGCATGGACTGCTGCATGATATTTTTAGACCAATACGCCTATTTAGAGGTCTGTGGTGTTGAAAGGGTTAATCTAAAAACTCCCTATTTAGAAAGTCTAGCTTACTGTAAGTCTTGAAATATTTAACATTTTGGACACAATTTGGATGACATCATGGCAATGGCCTATTTAAAGATTGGTCTTGGTTCAGTGAATTTGCTTTACCTTCAAGCAGGTATTTATAATTTGCCTATATCTTGAGGGTATGCTTGTTATATCATGATATTGATCCAAATATTGCTATCGGAGATTCAACAGTGATTTACCAATAAATGCCCACTTAGATCAAATTGTTTCAAAACATATCCCATTCCTTTTAACACTTGCATTCAGACTTTGTAGAAGTCGCTATGTTGTATATCAATAACCGTTATCCGACACCGACTTTAATTTCAAAAACAAACCAGTTTCATTAAATCATTGAGACTTATATACGAGTTAATATAGTATGGCTTGATCTGTTACAAAGTAAAAACACCATTTTAAGCTTTTCATCAGAATGAACCTATACAAAAGTCATGTAATACGACAAATGTAGATAAAATTTATTAATTAACTGAAGGCGACTTGTAATTGTTTCATTATATTTTTATTTTAATTAATTTATATCAACAATAAATCCTTGATTGCCTTGCCCCTCTGAACCTACCGAGTAAAAAAGAAATGAATAAAATATTGATTTTATAATATATCCAGGGCTCATTCTAGAGGTCGACATGTGCGATGTAGTCGCCTGTGGGATCCTGACTTCAACCCCTGGGGGCACGACTTCTCCCTAAAACAAAAAATTTCCAGACATATTATTGTCCAGTAAGATACACTGGGCATTATAATACACTCGTATTCAAATATTGTGTTTAATGGTCATATCGTGTATTTTAACCCTTAAAATTAAATTAAATAATATCATTAGATGACGCAATCTCGCACTTTCTCACAAAAATGTATGTGTGTCTTGCTTGAGCCCTGATATCCAAATTGAGAGTGAAAATATATTAAGTTTTCTTAAATTTGGACATATTCTATCTGCCGTCATTTGTTAAGTATACTGCACACATTTAGTACTGAAATCCTAGTAGTATTTTTGTAGTGGGTACAGCATTCAAGACAATATTTTCAAGAAAAAATTACTCAAAATTTAGCGAAAATCGGACAATGATTTGACCCACGACGGCCCCATAATGATTCACCAAGTTGCCATATCCCGTAAGCGTTATAAAATAACTATTAAAACCATCTGTCGTTGGTCTAAATATAACTAGAATGAATAAGACCGAATATGAACATATAATGTGTCGTATCTATGCTAAATTTTAACGAATTCGCCAAGAGTTGTAAAAACTTTTTTTTAAAAATGTGCCAGCTGCAGATTACGTGTCATGATGGGCTATTCCCTGTCTCGTACCAGATCGTACACAGCGCAATACACAAACGGATAACCAAGGTGTACAGAATAATAACTTATTTCAATAATAGATAATGATGCACCGAGATTAGCATTGAATTCAATTAATTTATGCCATTCTGGCCCTTGTTTGCAAAATAGTTATTGAACAAAAGAAAATTAAACTACTCGATGTTATGAAAAATCGTCCCCTGAGGGCCTCCTGATCGGATATCGAAGGAGATCAGGATGCGTTGAGATTAGCAAATTCAATTATCCATGACTATGACTACATGGCGAATGTTTACAAAATATCTATTGAACAATTTTAAAGAAGACTAAATTATGTTATGAAAGATAGCATATTGAATTATGCTGGACCGTGACTACTGGACCATTGTTTGCAACCTAGAAACAAAATAAGAAATAGTATGCATGCCCGTGTTCGAATTTGTGGACATATTAGGAATTGTTTGGGCGTTCATTGTCATCTTTACAAACGTATTTACCCGATTTCCTCCGAGTTTTGGTGCACATTTTAGCGGATCTTGAACATTTTTGCTTTGTGGAATTTCTATTTGCATGTGCTCGTTATACATAGATAAATATAGTACATAAATACATTAATTGGAGAATATAATCTAGGAGTTATTTATTTTTAATTATTATCCAGCGTCTACGTGGGGAACTTGCCAACTTGGAGCGTCAGGTTGCCGCCTTGAAGAAACAATTGGAGGAAGAAACTCTGTTGCGTGTGGATCTTGAGAACAGAATACAGAGTATGAAGGAAGAACTAGCTTTCAAGGGTCAGGTCTATGAACAGGTAATATTTGTATAGTAGGTGGCATTTGGGGAATTTTACCACGATAGTCTATCCATTATCTTTCTGTATTTTAAAGTTATATTCCTGTTCTAACTGATTGCCACAATTTCTTAAACAGTTGTATATGTTACAAAATCAATATTAGTCGAGTTTTGCAATAAAAACAAATAATTAAAAAAGTTTTGCAATAAAAAAATCCATCCATAATGTACTTGAAATGTTGTTGAAAAATATATACAGTCAAACCTGTGTTAGTGGTCACCTCTATTAAACAGCCAACCTGTATTAAGCAGCCAGATTCCCGATTCCCAATATGTTGTTTTACTATACATTTGACCTCTTATTAAGCAGTCACCTGTGTTAAGCTGCCACTTTCTATGATTCCCTTGGCTGGCTGCTTAACACAGGTTTGACTGTAATCTTATTTTGACTAAGTTAGTCTTTTTTCGTTTGACTTTTCGTAGCTCCATTCTCCGTAGCCAATCATAGCAGCAATGAAATGAATGTGCGTACATCACTGTTACCATATATTTATAATTAATATTGCTGATATAAAACACGTGACACTCGCATACAATGCAATTTTTGTTCTTTTTATCAGGAATATATCTTTAAGAAACTATATTTTACAGCAACGATTCTCCCATGGCTTGATTCGCTTTTGATCTCGGACATCCTAATTTGTTTATTTTCGAGTTGATTCATATTTAAATTATTGCTGTCATGTTGACTTTGTATTTATATTTATCTAGTTGTGCTCCAGATAAACTGTCTTTTATGCCCTCCTGGAAACCAAAATCAGAGCTCCAGATAAGCTTTTAGCGTAAAGAGTATTTTACCCCCTGAAATTTTATTCCATGCCGATTTCTAAATTTTAAATAGTATTTTCACCCTCAAATAGTATTTTTACCCCCTGAAAATTTAGTCAATGCTGATTTCTGAATTTTGACACTGACAGCTTTCCCGATTGTGACTGCGATACTACCATTTATTGAATTACTGACTATGTCATTTTTCAATGGTAGAGATGCACATTTAATACACAACTCTAATTGAATCGAAACTTGTATTACTTGTATCGAGAATCAAATCGGTGCATCTCGATCCAGATTTCGATGATTCTAAACGAATCATTGCAGCTCTAGCGTTGGCGTTCATGTAAACATTTATATTTATGTCATTTTTCTGTTGGAAAACAGGATATTTATGTCTATTAATGTAAGATTGGAATTTATTTCATCCAGTGATCACCGAAATGTTTGTTAAAATACCTAACATACATAAGCACATGCAACCGCGGAGGAATACAAACCACAAGCAGTGGAGAAAACTCATTCATTAATTATGACACATATCTGTTACCTATGAAATAGAAATTTAAAACTATGAAATGAGGTGTAACCGCGTGTGTTTTGTCCTTGAAGGAACTGAATGAGAGCAGGACCCGGACCACAACAACCATTGATGAAATAGATGCTGGTGTTCGAGCCGAATACGAGACCAAACTTTTAGACGCTCTACAGTCCCTGAGACATGAACAGGATATTCAACTGCGAGGAGTGAGAGAGGAGGTAGAAGATCTGTACGACAGAAAGGTAGGATATCTCCAGAAAATCATTCTTCAATATTGTATAAAATACATTCTCCCTAGATTAGTCTCCATTTATTTGCAGAGAAGTTCAACAGTTCCTTCATTTTGCAATTCACTAGGTTATGTAATTCCAAGAGTGTGTTGCTGGTCCAATCCCATTGAAATTATACATGCACCACCAGTATGAACTGCACAAACTCCATATATCCCTAACCTTTCTGGCGAAATGCTCCTGACAGACTGACGGCACAAACTCCATATCTCTAACCTTTCTGGCGAGATGCTCCTGACTGACTGACAGCACAAAATCAATATCCCTTGCCTTTCCGGCGAGATGCTCCTGACTGACTGACAGCACAAAATCAATATCCCTTGCCTTTCCGGTGAGATGCTCCTGACTGACTGACAGCACACAATCAATATCCCTTGCCTTTCCGGTGAGATGCTCCTGACTGACTGACAGCACACAATCAATATCCCTTGCCTTTCTGGTGAGATGCTCCTGACTGACTGACAGCACACAATCAATATCCCTTGCCTTTCCGGCGAGATGCTCCTGACAGACTGACAGCACACAATCAATATCCCTTGCCTTTCCGGTGAGATACTCCTGACTGACTGACAGCACACAATCAATATCCCTTGCCTTTCCGGTGAGATGCTCCTGACTGACTGACACACACACAATCATATCCCTTGCCTTTCCGGCGAGATGCTCCTGACAGACTGACAGCACACAATCAATATCCCTTGCCTTTCCGGTGAGATGCTCCTGACAGACTGACAGCACACAATCAATATCCCTTGCCTTTCCGGTGAGATGCTCCTGACTGACTGACAGCACAAAATCAATATCCCTTGCCTTTCCGGTGAGATGCTCCTGACTGACTGACAGCACAAAATCAATATCCCTTGCCTTTCCGGTGAGATGCTCCTGACAGACTGACAGCACACAATCAATATCCCTTGCCTTTCCGGTGAGATGCTCCTGACAGACTGACAGCACACAATCAATATCCCTTGCCTTTCCGGTGAGATGCTCCTGACTGACTGACAGCACACAATCAATATCCCTTGCCTTTCCGGTGAGATGCTCCTGACTGACTGACAGCACAAAATCAATATCCCTTGCCTTTCCGGTGAGATGCTCCTGACTGACAGACAGCACAAAATCAATATCCCTTGCCTTTCCGGCGAGATGCTCCTGACAGACTGACAGCACTGGTCATTTTAGCAATTATTTGTATATGCTCTATTGAATGGTATATAACACTAAACTTGTAACTAATGTTCACTCTTATTTGACTTTAGTCCCATGAAATAGAATATTACTTACTATTAAAGGAGTTTAATTGGAAAGAGTTGAATTAACAGTGTGCTTTAATTCTTTGTTTAATTTAGTTTTAATCATATTTTATTGCATTTATCATTTACATGTATAATACAAAAGATATACCATATGGCCCCTCCCTAATAAACGCCCCCCTCCCATTTTGAAGCAAAACAAAATAATTCTCCCCTCATTGCCCGCTGCTATCATAGTCTGTACTGCTAGAAACACAGTGGTCTGTGTCAATGTCAGATACCGACAACTCCACGGGAGCGTCCCTGGACCAGGGTGTCGGTGGCCCCCTCAATCATTTCACTGACCTAGTACGTTTTCAGTGAACCATTCAAAGTCTTCCTGATCGTCCTCCTGGTCAGACTGCTCACCGAACACGTTGTCCTCGGAACCATCAAGCCGACATGTAATTCCACACTTTTTGAAAGAACAGCGAATTATAGCTGGTGTGATACTGTCCCCTGCTTCCTTAATCCAGCGCATCAATAACACTTTCGGTGGAGCACGTCTGTGTCACATCGACTGGGCCCCGGAACAACCATTCATCATAAAGTTCTGCAAGTTTGGATCCGATCAACTTTAAACACTTTGATTGCTTTTAATTTAAATGCAGCAGAATATGACCGATGCTCACGTCATGTTGATTCCATTTTTATGACGCATGTGTGAAAGCTGCAGGGAGGGAACGATCACATGATAGTTTTCGCTGAAATTACATTGCCCGTCGGTGAATGATTTTGAAGTTTTTTCCCGCTTCTGCCCATGTCCATATATGGAAATCGATGTACGGTTAAACTGCTCTCCAGGTACTCACACTACACACGTGTCGGTTCGTTGCTATAGATACGCTATACTAGTGGATACTAGGGACTGTTTCAAAAGGTATGAAGAAAGGGGGGCATTTAAAAGAGTCCCAGATATAATTTGTCGCAAATTGCATCGCCCCCGGGGGCGTTTAAACGGGGGTATACGGTAGATGCAATATATAAAATGATGCTACATGCAAATTAATAAAACAAAAGGTTTGGGCCACAAGTTTTGCCAACATTAGTAAACAGCCCTCACCAGAATGTCACAGAAGCGTTTAATTAAACTAAATGACAACAAGATTTTTGATTCGCCAAAAAAAAGAAGACAAAATGGTGAATTGTTAATTCTTTGTGTACGTGGATGATGTCATGCAACTTGATGTAGCAGATTTCCATAGATGGATGAACATATTTTAGTACAGGTATAAACATTGTAAATATCATCTGAAACGTCAACTGGTCAACTGGGTAGCGTTATTTGTACAGACTGGAATAGTTCAACTGAAAGACATTCCATTCTTTTCCTTGTACTAGGAAACTTGCATCATAATTCATAATGCTTTTTTTGTTCTGATGAAGTTGTTGCATCTAATAAGTAATGTGTTGCTAAGAAATATCTAATACTTAAAAAACATAAATTGTAATGGTGTAGGCCAAGATTCAAACATGCGTCAATTAGGCAACATTGCCAATATTAAATTAAGATAAGAGCGTTTCTGTTACCACATCCCTGAAACTATGGTGTCATATTTTTATTAAATCATGCGTAATAATGGTCAACACGACCTGTCTAATAAACTTTGCTTTATTAGTGTGTGCCTAATAAACCTTTATGACATCATAACGCTGTGTGTATGACCGTCACGCAGACATGTGGTAATCGTAATCGGTAATCGATTGCAATCGATTACTGCAATTACAAGTTGTCAAGTAATCGCAATCGTAATTGATTACAATTACAATTTTGCCAAAGTAATTGTAATTGTAATCAATTACATTTGAAAAGTAATCGTAATCACTGATTACTTTTATGATTACATTGTAATTTAGGTTTTGGGATATTAAACAGCTGGGGGTACGGACAATTGCCCCTTAGAACAATTGCCCCTAGGACAATATCCCCTTCATATAAGTTAATCATAGGACAATAGCCCCTTTGTATAAGGTAAGGAGGGGTTTCATTCCATATTTGGGGAGGGTGCTTCATTTAAATTTTAGAGGGGGTCAGGGGTATTATTAGAAATTTATTAAAGTGGAAGGGGTAGAAGTGGGTTTTTTTTTGATAGTTAATCAGTTAGCAATTTATAAATGCCATTATGGCAACCAAACCAAGTTCAGTGGTGTTTGATCACTTTGATACAGCTTTTGTGTTATCTTATTACAATTTTAAGGAATTGGGTGCATGGGTACATCAATGTAATCATGATTGCAATCATGATTACATTGCAATGTAATTGTAATCAATTACTTGGAAAATATTTGTAATTGTAATCGTAATCATAGCAACAGCAAGTAATCGCAATCGTAATTGATTACATTTTGCATGTAATCGCCCCATACTATGACGTCATATGTTCACCGATGGTATGATAAATTTCAGGTCATGAATATTCGGTAATCTTTCTTCTCTAAAACTTCTTTTTTATCATCAGAAGATAGGATAAATAGAGTCCGCCTCCGTGGTCGAGTTGTTAAGGTCACTGACTTGTATACCACTGTAACCTATCATCACTGATGGTCACGGGTTCGAGCCCCGCTCAGGCCGTGTCTCATTTATATGAAAAGTTGGCAGTTTCTTACGGAGGTTGGTGCACCCAAGTACTGGTTAACCGCTGGAGCCTGCCCAGGAAAGGTATTGTTAGGTAAACTGCCCGCCGGCGATATAGCCCGAAATGGTGCTGATGCAGTCGTAAAACCCGAACTATAAATAAGGATAAATAGAATATATGGTTACTGTGTATAAATTTTAAACTATTATGCTCATCTCAGAAAACATACAGAGCCGCGCCTTGTATATTTTCTCCAACTCGTCTAATAAATTCTATATATTGAACTATTTTACAGGTAATCGATCTGCAAGGAGCTCTGGACAGGAGTATGTCTGTAGGAAACTCGTCTAGAGAGGATTATCTACTCATAAAACGCCGATCTGACGAGCTCCAGTCGGAGGTGACCAAGCTCAAATCGCAGGTTAGGCTTTGTTACGATTAACGCTGTATGCCTCAATGGTGGAAGTCATGATAGCGCAGCGGGTAGCTCATACGCTTCAGGTGGAAAGGTCCGTAGTTTCGCCCAACTGTAGCCATTACAATTGTGCCCTTTAGCATGCTGTATGTATATTGTTTATCGACAGTATGGAGATAAAATGAGTAATAAGCATCTTCTATTGCGGAGTAAAGGGTGACCGAATAGAGAAAATATAACAGTCAAACAAAGGACGTCATATACCATATACAAATAATTAAGCATGCTTATCAAGTGCTAAGTTGTTACGGCCATTGACTTCAAATCACTGCTATTGATTTAGGGATGTGTAATTTCTAAATTGTCTAAGTTAAAATTTCTGAAATATTGCCTGTATAACTATAGGCTAGAATTTGAGACATATTTGATTAACTGTATTATAGAATGCTACCTATTTGTCGAGGATTGAGGACCTTGAGAACCAGTTGAGAAGTGAGCAGGACCTGTTTGAACAGAGGCTTCTACAGAAGGACACAGAGATAATGGACCTACGCCAGGCCCTTGCCGACGAAACACAGGAGTATGCTGACCTCCTCGACATCAAGCTCCGGTTGGATAACGAGATTGAGGCTTACAGGCGACTGTTAGAAGGCGAGGAAGAAAGGTTAGAACACTATTTAACTTAATCATGTCTGTATTTCTGCCCCCTCCATCCAGGATGATGCTCCAGAACAATGGCAATTCATATTAGAATCTCGTGCAACACACTATAGCAGCCCACAAAAAGTGCTGCCAAAAGTGTTTCTTGCCTGAAATGATATTTGTACATACACCAGTGGTTTTTCAGTGGGATAACGGGGCTCCCCACCCGGCACAATTTTAGCCCCGCCCTTCTGTCCTTTATAATCTCAAACTCGTCTGCCCTTTTAACCGATATCCGATATGCACCGCCTTACTGCCTCTTTGTTAGGAGTATAATTAGCTGTCAATCACCATAAGTTAGCAAAACTTTCTAGAGGTAGCCCCCAAATACCCCCTCCCACATCTACCCCATTCACCGCTCAAAATGCACCCGGCCTCTTTTCTGACCCTCCATTTTTCCGACTCTAGAATAAATCCTAATTATCGTTCATGATATTGCTACATATATCGTTCATGATATTGCTTCAATTGTGCATATCTGCATTAGCAAGCAACGTTCAGTGCACCATTGTCCATGTTCAATAATGAATAAGTATAAGATTTACAGAATATTTGAGCATGTTTAAAACATTTGGACTATCTTATTGATCTCATGTCTGGTTGCGATCAGAGATTGCTGGTGTGAGTCTCAGAAACATTTGGACTATCTTATTGAAATCATGTCTAGTTGCGATCAGAGATTGCTGGTGTGAGTCTCAGAAACATTTGGACTATCTTATTGAAATCATGTCTGGTTGCGATCAGAGATTGCTGGTGTGAGTCTCAGAAACATTTGGACTATCTTATTGAAATCATGTCTGGTTGCGATCAGGGATTGCTGGTGTGAGTCTCAGAAACATTTGGACTATCTTATTGAAATCATGTCTGGTTGCGATCAGAGATTGCTGGTGTGAGTCTCAGAAACATTTGGACTATCTTATTGATCTCATGTCTGGTTGTGATCAGAGATTGCTGGTGTGAGTTTCGGGCACAAGACATTTTGGCACTATGTTGTTCCTATCTATATCTTCAAATGATAAATATTTGTTCAGTGACCGTAATAACCTGATTTGTACATCCCTACATCAATTTCTGCTTACAGATTGAACATATCAGCAACATCAGACAGCAGCACACCAAAGAAGGGCGGGAGAGGGACCAAGCGTAAACGTGTAACCCTGGATGTCGGCGAGTCATCCAGCTCCCAGTCCGGTTACGAGTACGAGTCTGAGGCTGCATCCAAAGGAGCCATTGAGATTCACGACACTGACCATGATGGAAAGTTTGTAAAATTGTTCAACACAGGAGAGGAGGTACTTTATGCTTTCTTAGTTTTAGTTCAGTGTTAGGTTTGTTAGGTTTTCGGGACTTGCCATGAAGAGGCAACTAATGGGAGTCTGAAAGTTTAATGTTTATGCCATTTCTGGGACTCCAGCAGGTGTGGAAGTGTTGGTTCCAAATCTTGCAGTTTTACTCCTGTCCAGCAACATATTACTTCAACTGTGTTGGTTCGCTAGAAAGCTGTATGTAGCATAATTTGTATAATACTGTATTACACATACTGTTTGATATACGGCAATTTGTGATAGATATGTTGAATCGGATACAATCAATCGGCCATCAGCTAGTTCAAGTGATCAATGATTTCTCAGATAGTTGATCACCAGAAATTCCATATACACAAGCACTGAACGTTGAGACCGGTAAAACATTGGCACTAGTTGGTAAATAGATGGATCTCTCAATTATTCAGGATATTGTACTTGGAGGCTGGATGTTGAAACACTCGGCTGGTGATAAGGAAACCGCATATAAATTCCACAGGACTCTCAAACTGGCAGCCGGACATTTTGTCACTGTAAGTATATATTATTTATATTGCCTGAAATACTGCATAGAGAATGGGTGCCCACCCATGTTTGAAATACTGCATAGAGAATGGGTGCCCATCCATGGTTGAAATACTGCATAGAGAATGGGTGCCCATCCATGGTTGAAATACTGCATAAAGAATGGGTGCCCATCCATGGTTGAAATACTGCATAGAGAATGGGTGCCCACCCATGGTTGAAATACTGCATAAAGAATGGGTGCCCATCCATGGTTGAAATACTGCATAAAGAATGGGTGCCCATCCATGGTGTAAATACTGCATAGAGAATGGGTGCCCATCCATGGTTGAAATACTGCATAGAGAATGGGTGCCCACCCATGGTTGAAATACTGCATAAAGAATGGGTGCCCATCCATGCTTGAAATACTGCATAGAGAATGGGTGCCCATCCATGGTTGAAATACTGCATAGAGAATGGGTGCCCATCCATGGTTGAAATACTGCATAGAGAATGGGTGCCCATCCATGCTTGAAATACTGCATAGAGAATGGGTGCCCACCCATGGTTGAAATACTGCATAGAGAATGGGTGCCCATCCATGCTTGAAATACTGCATAGAGAATGGGTGCCCACCCATGGTTGAAATACTGCATAGAGAATGGGTGCCCATCCATGGTTGAAATACTGCATAGAGAATGGGTGCCTATCCATGGTTGAAATACTGCATAGAGAATGGGTGCCCATCCATGGTTGAAATACTGCATAGAGAATGGGTGCCCACCCATGGTTGAAATACTGCATAAAGAATGGGTGCCCATCCATGGTTGAAATACTGCATAGAGAATGGGTGCCCATCCAGGGTTGAAATACTGCATAAAGAATGGGTGCCCATCCATGGTTGAAATACTGCATAGAGAATGGGTGCCCATCCATGGTTGAAATACTGCATAGAGAATGGGTGCCCATCCATGGTTGAAATACTGCATAGAGAATGTTGCACATGTCGCTCACTATATAAACTCAGTTTGAGCTGTGTAGTCGCTCGCTATATAACCTCAGTTTGAGCTGTGTAGTCGCTCGCTATATAACCTCAGTTTGAGCTGTGTAGTCGCTCGCTATATAAACTCAGTTTGAGCTGTGTAGTCGCTCGCTATATAAACTCAGTTTGAGCTGTGTAGTCGCTCGCTATATCAACTCAGTTTGAGCTGTGTAGTCGCTCAATATATAAACTCAGTTTGAGCTGTGTAGTGGCTCACTATATAAACTCAGTTTGAGCTGTGTAGTCGCTCGCTATATAAACTCAGTTATTGGTGCACCCCAAAAAAGTATGGCGTGTTTTATGAAAATACATTACAATTGTTGTGTGGGTTTATATAGTATTGTGTTTATCAGACCTCCATTTCTCGTGTATACTTTAATATGCAACACCACTTCAGCTGCACTAGCTATAAATATTTATTATTATCAGGACTTCTAAAATTATCAAAACCAAATCGGTCAGAAATTGACGCCCTCCCACCATGTCATTCTAATATTCGTAGACCTCCCCCTAGAAATATGTACAATCAGTTGTTTTTATCATATTTAAAACATGGCCTTTATAGTAAAGATTGTTCATATTTGAACAGTCAAGTGTCTGCCTCCATGGTCGAGTGGTTACGGTCGCTGACTTGTATACCACTGTAATCTATCATCACTGATGGTCACGGGTTCGAGCCCCACTCAGACCGTGTCTCATTTATATGAAAAAGTTGGCAGTTTATTACGGAGGTTGGTGCACCCAAGTACTGGTTAACCACTGGAGCCTGCCCAGGAAAGGTGTTAAGTAATCTGCCCGCCGACGATATAGCCCAAAATGGTGCTGATGCAGGTGTAAAACCCGAAATATAACATAACATAACTTGAACAGTGAAGTGCGGATCATTCATTAAAATCGAAAATCGCCGTGTACAATGGCCAGGGGGTACTACGCCGTAAGACGAGGGTAGAGTTGACTTGGGTACGGTTTCAACTTATTACTGTCGAACAATCGTCGCATGACTGCGTACATGTATATATATATGTCAGAGCTGTATTTATGTATCTATACTATCTGTAAGTGCGTGTGTAAATCAACTTTCTAGAAAAGAAACCGCAAGGTTTTGAGAGGAAGATAGATAGAACATGGAAATTCCATATCTACTTTTAGACACTTGTTGAAATTTAAAAAAAAACTGTAGCAGTTACTTCCCTTACGTATGACGGATTGAGAATTTAGTGCTGCAAGGAGGTATGGCTTGGGGGATTATCGGATAATCCTCAATAGAGCCAATCATCGTGGATCAGTCAAGCAGGTCATATATGCACTTTCAGGTGTGGAGCTCTAATGCGGGACAAACACACAGCCCACCCTCGGATCTGGTCATGAAAGGCCAGCAATGGTTTACTGATGATGAAATGAAAACCACATTAGTCCATGGCGACCAGGTATGCAATTTAAACATTCTGTCTTCCATATATATAATACAAATTTCCAATACTTACCGGGTAAGTCTTACCCCTCAGCACTGTATATTTGAACCCCCTCAATATGTGTTGCATGTAAGCTACTCGCATATCATCGACAGATGTATACACTAGTGACTATAGTAGGAGTCAACCGTCATGACAGACATATACACTAGTGACTATAGGAGGAGTCAACCACCATGACAGACATATACACTAGTGACTATAGGAGGAGTCAACCGTCATGACAGACATATACACTAGTGACTATAGGAGGAGTCAACCACCATGACAGACATATACACTAGTGACTATAGTAGGAGTCAACCGTCATGACAGACATATACACTAGTGACTATAGGAGGAGTCAACCACCATGACAGACATATACACTAGTGACTATAGGAGGAGTCAACTGCCATGACAGACGTATACACTAGTGACTATAGGAGGAGTCAACCGTCATGACAGACATATACACTAGTGACTATAGGAGGAGTCAACCACCATGACAGACATATACACTAGTGACTATAGGAGGAGTCAACTGCCATGACAGACGTATACACTAGTGACTATAGTAGGAGTCAACCACCATGACAGACATATACACTAGTGACTATAGTAGGAGTCAACCGTCATGACAGACATATACACTAGTGACTATAGGAGGAGTCAACCGTCATGACAGACATATACACTAGTGACTATAGGAGGAGTCAACCGTCATGACAGACATATACACTAGTGACTATAGGAGGAGTCAACCGTCATGACAGACATATACACTAGTGACTATAGTAGGAGTCAACCACCATGACAGACGTATACACTAGTGACTATAGGAGGAGTCAACCGTCATGACAGACGTATACACTAGTGACTATAGGAGGAGTCAACCGTCATGACAGATGTATACACTAGTGACTATAGTAGGGGTCAACCGTCATGACAGACATATACACTAGTGACTATAGTAGGAGTCAACCACCATGACAGACATATACACTAGTGACTATAGTAGGAGTCGACCACCATGACAGACGTATACACTAGTGACTATAGTAGGAGTCAACCACCATGACAGATGTATACATTAGTGACTATAGGAGGAGTCAACCACCATGATAGACATATACACTAGTGACTATAGTAGGAGTCAACCGTCATGACAGACATATACACTAGTGACTATAGGAGGAGTCAACCGTCATGACAGATGTATACA
Organism: Archivesica marissinica; assembly: GCA_014843695.1. Lineage (NCBI taxonomy): Eukaryota > Metazoa > Mollusca > Bivalvia > Venerida > Vesicomyidae > Archivesica > Archivesica marissinica. The sequence goes on from CM026399.1 coordinate 57,302,622, forward strand.
CTAGTGACTATAGTAGGAGTCAACCGTCATGACAGACATATACACTAGTGACTATAGGAGGAGTCAACCGTCATGACAGATGTATACACTAGTGACTATAGGAGGAGTCAACCGTCATGACAGATGTATACACTAGTGACTATAGTAGGAGTCAACCACCATGACAGATGTATACACTAGTGACTATAGGAGGAGTCAACCGTCATGATAGACATATACACTAGTGACTATAGTAGGAGTCAACCGTCATGACAGACATATACACTAGTGACTATAGTCGGAGTCAACCACCATGACAGACATATACACTAGTGACTATAGGAGGAGTCAACCGTCATGACAGACATATACACTAGTGACTATAGGAGGAGTCAACCACCATGACAGACATATACACTAGTGACTATAGGAGGAGTCAACCACCATGACAGACATATACACTAGTGACTATAGTCGGAGTCAACCACCATGACAGACATATACACTAGTGACTATAGGAGGAGTCAACCACCATGACAGATGTATACACTAGTGACTATAGTAGGAGTCAACCACCATGACAGATGTATACACTAGTGACTATAGTAGGAGTCAACCACCATGACAGACGTATACACTAGTGACTATAGGAGGAGTCAACCGTCATGACAGACGTATACACTAGTGACTATAGGAGGAGTCAACCGTCATGACAGATGTATACACTAGTGACTATAGTAGGGGTCAACCGTCATGACAGACATATACACTAGTGACTATAGTAGGAGTCAACCACCATGACAGACATATACACTAGTGACTATAGTAGGAGTCGACCACCATGACAGACGTATACACTAGTGACTATAGTAGGAGTCAACCACCATGACAGATGTATACATTAGTGACTATAGGAGGAGTCAACCACCATGATAGACATATACACTAGTGACTATAGTAGGAGTCAACCGTCATGACAGACATATACACTAGTGACTATAGGAGGAGTCAACCGTCATGACAGATGTATACACTAGTGACTATAGTAGGAGTCAACCGTCATGACAGACATATACACTAGTGACTATAGGAGGAGTCAACCGTCATGACAGATGTATACACTAGTGACTATAGGAGGAGTCAACCGTCATGACAGATGTATACACTAGTGACTATAGTAGGAGTCAACCACCATGACAGATGTATACACTAGTGACTATAGGAGGAGTCAACCGTCATGATAGACATATACACTAGTGACTATAGTAGGAGTCAACCGTCATGACAGACATATACACTAGTGACTATAGTCGGAGTCAACCACCATGACAGACATATACACTAGTGACTATAGGAGGAGTCAACCGTCGTGACAGACATATACACTAGTGACTATAGGAGGAGTCAACCACCATGACAGACATATACACTAGTGACTATAGGAGGAGTCAACCACCATGACAGACATATACACTAGTGACTATAGTCGGAGTCAACCACCATGACAGACATATACACTAGTGACTATAGGAGGAGTCAACCACCATGACAGATGTATACACTAGTGACTATAGTAGGAGTCAACCACCATGACAGATGTATACACTAGTGACTATAGTAGGGGTCCACCACCATGACAGATGTATACACTAGTGACTATAGTCGGAGTCAACCACCATGACAGACATATACACTAGTGACTATAGGAGGAGTCAACCACCATGACAGATGTATACACTAGTGACTATAGTAGGGGTCAACCACCATGACAGATGTATACACTAGTGACTATAGGAGGAGTCAACCACCATGACAGACATATACACTAGTGACTATAGTAGGAGTCAACCGCCATGACAGATGTATACACTAGTGACTATAGGAGGAGTCAACCACCATGACAGACATATACACTAGTGACTATAGGAGGAGTCAACCGTCATGACAGACATATACACTAGTGACTATAGTAGGAGTCAACCACCATGACAGACATATACACTAGTGACTATAGTAGGAGTCAACCACCATGACAGATGTATACACTAGTGACTATAGGAGGAGTCAACCACCATGACAGACATATACACTAGTGACTATAGTAGGAGTCAACCACCATGACAGACATATACACTAGTGACTATAGGAGGAGTCAACCACCATGACAGACATATACACTAGTGACTATAGTAGGAGTCAACCACCATGACAGACATATACACTAGTGACTATAGGAGGAGTCAACCACCATGACAGACATATACACTAGTGACTATTGTAGGAGTCAACTGCCATGACAGACGTATACACTAGTGACTATAGGAGGAGTCAACCACCATGACAGATGTATACATTAGTGACTATAGGAGGAGTCAACCACCATGATAGACATATACACTAGTGACTATAGTAGGAGTCGACCACCATGACAGACATATACACTAGTGACTATAGTAGGAGTCGACCACCATGACAGATGTATACATTAGTGACTATAGGAGGAGTCAACCACCATGATAGACATATACACTAGTGACTATAGTAGGAGTCAACCACCATGACAGACATATACACTAGTGACTATAGTAGGAGTCGACCACCATGACGGATGTATACATTAGTGACTATAGGAGGAGTCAACCACCATGATAGACATATACACTAGTGACTATAGTAGGAGTCAACCGTCATGACAGACATATACACTAGTGACTATAGGAGGAGTCAACCGTCATGACAGATGTATACACTAGTGACTATAGGAGGAGTCCGTCATGACAGATGTATACACTAGTGACTATAGTAGGAGTCGACCACCATGACAGATGTATACACTAGTGACTATAGGAGGAGTCAACCACCATGACAGACATATACACTAGTGACTATAGTAGGAGTCAACCGTCATGACAGACATATACACTAGTGACTATAGTCGGAGTCAACCACCATGACAGACATATACACTAGTGACTATAGGAGGAGTCAACTGTCGTGACAGACATATACACTAGTGACTATAGGAGGAGTCAACCACCATGACAGACATATACACTAGTGACTATAGGAGGAGTCAACCACCATGACAGACATATACACTAGTGACTATAGGAGGAGTCAACCACCATGACAGACATATACACTAGTGACTATAGGAGGAGTCAACCACCATGACAGATGTATACACTAGTGACTATAGTAGGAGTCAACCACCATGACAGATGTATACACTAGTGACTATAGTAGGGGTCAACCACCATGACAGACATATACACTAGTGACTATAGGAGGAGTCAACCACCATGACAGACATATACACTAGTGACTATAGGAGGAGTCAACCACCATGACAGACATATACACTAGTGACTATAGGAGGAGTCAACCACCATGACAGACATATACACTAGTGACTATAGGAGGAGTCAACCACCATGACAGATGTATACACTAGTGACTATAGTAGGAGTCAACCACCATGACAGACATATACACTAGTGACTATAGTAGGGGTCAACCACCATGACAGATGTATACACTAGTGACTATAGTAGGAGTCAACCACCATGACAGACATATACACTAGTGACTATAGTAGGGGTCAACCACCATGACAGACATATACACTAGTGACTATAGTAGGAGTCAACTGCCATGACAGACATATACACTAGTGACTATAGGAGGAGTCAACCACCATGACAGACATATACACTAGTGACTATAGGAGGAGTCAACCGTCATGACAGATGTATACACTATTGACTATAGTCGGAGTCAACCACCATGACAGACGTATACACTAGTGACTATAGTAGGAGTCAACCACCATGCCAGACATATACACTAGTGACTATAGGAGGAGTCAACCACCATGACAGATGTATACACTAGTGACTATAGGATGAGTCAACCACCATGACAGACATATACACTAGTGACTATAGTCGGAGTCAACCACCATGACAGACATATACACTAGTGACTATAGTCGGAGTCAACCGCCATGACAGACATATACACTAGTGACTATAGGAGGAGTCAACCACCATGACAGATGTATACACTAGTGACTATAGGAGGAGTCAACCACCATGACAGATGTATACACTAGTGACTATAGTAGGGGTCAACCACCATGACAGATGTATACACTAGTGACTATAGTAGGGGTCAACCACCATGACAGATGTATACACTAGTGACTATAGTAGGGGTCAACCACCATGACAGATGTATACACTAGTGACTATAGTAGGAGTCAACCACCATGACAGATGTATACACTAGTGACTATAGTAGGAGTCAACCACCATGACAGACATATACACTAGTGACTATAGGAGGAGTCAACCACCATGACAGACATATACACTAGTGACTATAGTAGGAGTCAACCACCATGACAGACATATACACTAGTGACTATAGTAGGAGTCAACCACCATGACAGACATATACACTAGTGACTATAGTAGGAGTCAACCACCATGACAGACATATACACTAGTGACTATAGTAGGAGTCAACCACCATGACAGACATATACACTAGTGACTATAGTAGGAGTCAACCACCATGATAGACATATACACTAGTGACTATAGTAGGAGTCAACCACCATGATAGACATATACACTAGTGACTATAGTAGGAGTCAACCACCATGATAGACATATACACTAGTGACTATAGGAGGAGTCAACCACCATGATAGACATATACACTAGTGACTATAGTAGGAGTCAACCACCATGACAGACATATACACTAGTGACTATAGTAGGAGTCAACCACCATGACAGACATATACACTAGTGACTATAGTAGGAGTCAACCACCATGACAGATGTATACACTAGTGACTATAGTAGGAGTCAACCACCATGACAGACATATACACTAGTGACTATAGTAGGAGTCAACCACCATGACAGACATATACACTAGTGACTATAGTAGGAGTCAACCACCATGACAGACATATACACTAGTGACTATAGGAGGAGTCAACCACCATGACAGACATATACACTAGTGACTATAGTAGGAGTCAACCACCATGACAGACGTATACACTAGTGACTATAGTAGGGGTCAACCACCATGACAGATGTATACACTAGTGACTATAGTAGGAGTCAACCACCATGACAGACATATACACTAGTGACTATAGTAGGAGTCAACCACCATGACAGATGTATACACTAGTGACTATAGTAGGAGTCAACCACCATGACAGACATATACACTAGTGACTATAGGAGGAGTCAACCACCATGACAGACATATACACTAGTGACTATAGTAGGAGTCAACCACCATGACAGACATATACACTAGTGACTATTGTAGGAGTCAACCACCATGACAGACATATACACTAGTGACTATAGTAGGAGTCAACCACCATGACAGATGTATACACTAGTGACTATAGTAGGAGTCAACCACCATGACAGACATATACACTAGTGACTATAGTAGGAGTCAACCACCATGACAGATGTATACACTAGTGACTATAGTAGGGGTCAACCACCATGACAGACATATACACTAGTGACTATAGGAGGAGTCAACCACCATGACAGACATATACACTAGTGACTATAGGAGGAGTCAACCACCATGACAGACATATACACTAGTGACTATAGGAGGAGTCAACCACCATGACAGATGTATACACTAGTGACTATAGGAGGAGTCAACCACCATGACAGACATATACACTAGTGACTATAGGAGGAGTCGACCACCATGACAGACATATACACTAGTGACTATAGGAGGAGTCAATCACCATGACAGACATATACACTAGTGACTATAGGAGGAGTCAACCACCATGACAGATGTATACACTAGTGACTATAGTAGGAGTCAACCACCATGACAGACATATACACTAGTGACTATAGTAGGAGTCAACCACCATGACAGATGTATACACTAGTGACTATAGGAGGAGTCAACTGTCATGACAGACATATACACTAGTGACTATAGGAGGAGTCAACCGTCATGACAGACATATACACTAGTGACTATAGGAGGAGTCAACCACCATGACAGACATATACACTAGTGACTATAGTGTTAGTATTATTAAAATGTGCTTTCATGTTGCAGGAAATGGCATCACGAGTGTTGAAGAGGACATCCCGTAGAGTTACAAGGACTTACAGAACACTACGAGATGGGGAGGATGACATGGATGGTAGAGGGGTGAGTCTTTTACCATACACAAAAATTATCTCAAGATTTCATACTTAATTGTCTATGTGTCTGTGAAATATAAATTCAGTCAATCGTGTTCTACGGTCCATTTCCAAATGAAGACCATCTTATTTGTTTGTTATGGGGGTTTAGTGGCGCAGCTTAGGTCAGTATTTCGGATACGGACGGCCACCCAGGTAGAACCACCGACCTTCAACAAGCCAGCTATATTGCTTCCTCACATGAAAGAAATTGACAGCCCAGTGAGATTCAAACCTACAGCTGTGAGGCGCAAGGGAATTGAAGTTAATGACATTCACTATTAAAACCTACAGCTGTGAGGGGCAAGGGGAATTGAAGTTAATGACATTCACTATTCAAACCTACAGCTGTGAGGCGCAAGGGAATTGACCTTTCTGCCGATTTTGATTGACAGCTGGCGTTAGCCAATCGCATCGCACCATTCGCGCACACCCCCGGCAACGGTTTATCGCCACCATCTTGTTAGACAAACAATGCATATTAGACACACTAGTAACGAGTAGACAAATTTGAAAAGGCGTGAATTTGATAGAAAATACGGGTTTAAAATTGTTTTAATGATGTTGAAAATGTGTAGCTTTGGTGTGTGGGTTAGTTATAGTACAAAATTAGTCGATATCCTGGTGATCGACGTTAAATTCAACCCATTTCAAAATCCTTGGACAAATCTAAAAGTGTGTATATGAACCACAAAATACCAGACAGCTGCTTTAAAAACAATGCATCTATAAAAACACTGACTGACCCCATATAGTCATTCTTTTCTCACAAACACAGCAATCAAATTTAAGCGTGTCACACTGTTTATTGGGAGCAATCAACAACTTACCCACTAACGGTACATCACAGAGACCGCCGAGTTATAATACCCGATAGGGGCCACTGCTATCAAGATCAAAGTATTTCACATCGGAATTTAGCACTGATTGTGCTAATTGGTCAATTATAAAATGTGTGCACATAATTATATAATTGATTACTACACCGAGTCATTGTTTTATCGTTCTGTTAGATAAACGAGTTATGTAGTAAAATTTTAATCAAATCTGATAATGAGTGATCGTGATCTGAAATTATTTTTTGAAAAATATTTAAAATTAATTAATGCTGTCTGTCATTGACAATGGTGAAAAGTTGTAGTTACGGGCTGTGTGACAGTGATGTAGATATCCAGATCGATTGATAGGTGACGTTAAATTCGTGCCATTTTCAAAACCTAAGACAAATCTTGAAAACATGTCTAAGGTGGATTAAGTTGTGTGAACGACCAAACGACCAGTTGAATACATCCACAATTAATGCAAACAGATATATTTGCACAAAAGTAAGTTGAAATTAATTTATTTATGCATAATAAAATATTTCGAAAAAATATATTCTGCATTAATAGATCTACCGTTCACAAGAGATATGTGAGTATAGTGGTGATTATACATGTGGTTCATACATATTGTCGTGGATGGTGGACTAGGGATCAGATAGTAGTAATAGTACCCATGCATGTGCAGAGCTGTGGGATTCCCATATTAGCTCAGTGAACGTACTGGTGTTCAGTTTTTGGGCCTAATGTTCGAGTCTTCTAGGAGGCATAGGGTCGAGTCTCTCAAGACGGTGGCATATTTCATTTCTTTTAATGTCAAAGTTGACACGATGTGGTTGTTCACTCTTCTGTTGACTGCGCAAGCATTTACCACGAACACTTAACACATCCTCATCCGTATATCTGTACTTTAGAGAAATAACCTTCACACCTACGTCTATTATGAGATGGGCTGTTGACAAATTAATCAATTACTGGAGAATATATTATTTTTCACACCTTGATTGGTCGGCTCAAACATTTGTGATGCTGGCTTGTATGCTCATGTTTTATCAGCTTTAGAGCTGAGCCGTGCCATATGTCCAAGCCCTTGAATCATGTATAAATATCATGCTCTTCACATCAATTTCATTACAACCATGGCGTCTATTTTTCCATGCGTTTTTTGCTCTCGTTACGTTTCCAGCCGTATGCACTGTTGGAATCATCGAAAATGCGGAATGATTTATTTATTCTCCCCCATTCACTTTAATTAATCTTGATTAGTGGCCTGAAACCTAGATAGATAATCACTCCTGGTATGGCAAACACACGGCTACATAGTCCCATTCATAATTGTGTCTAATTACCTAAATAGCTAATAATAGCATTATTATAATGGGCCTGTATAGTGCAGTACTATATATATATAAAATTATTAAAATACGAACCTGTGATTATACGAATGCACTAGTATACGAAACTACCATTAGACGAACAAGGGATTATACGAAATCACCTGAATTCACCTAAAACCCTTGCCTTCTTGCTTTCAACGAGATATTCTTATCTGGGTGAAATAAAACCGAGAAATTCGACGGAATTTTATCTAGATTAACTCGATGCAGGTCTGCGTTAAGACGCCATTTTGTTAGATAGCTTGTCTCGCGTGGTTACAGCGAGCACCTGTAACTATGGGGGGCGTGCCTAAGTAGCGTTTGCAGAAAGGTCAATTGAAGTTAATGACATTCACTATTCGAACCTACAGCTGTGAGGCGCAAGGGAATTGAAGTTAATGGCATTCACTAGTCAAACCTACAGATGTGAGGCGCAAGGGGAATTGAAGTTAAATGACATTCACTATTCAAACCTACAGCTGTGAGGCGCAAGGGAATTGAAGTTAATGACATTCACTATTCAAACCTACAGCTGTGAGGCGCAAGGGAATTGAAGTTAATGACATTCACTATTCAAACCTACAGCTGTGAGGCGCAAGGGAATTGAAGTTAATGACATTCACTATTCAAACCTACAGCTGTGAGTGGCAAGGGAATTGAAGTTAAATGACATTCACTATTCAAACCTACAGCTGTGAGGCGCAAGGGAATTGAAGTTAATGACATTCACTATTCAAACCTACAGCTGTGAGGCGCAAGGGGAATTGAAGTTAATGACATTCACTATTCAAACCTACAGCTGTGAGTGGCAAGGGAATTGAAGTTAAATGACATTCACTATTCAAACCTACAGCTGTGAGGCGCAAGGGAATTGAAGTTAATGACATTCACTATTCAAACCTACAGCTGTGAGGCGCAAGGGAATTGAAGTTAATGACATTCACTATTCAAACCTACAGCTGTGAGGCGCAATGGAATTGAAGTTAATGACATTCACTATTCAAACCTACAGCTGTGAGTGGCAAGGGAATTGAAGTTAAATGACATTCACTATTCAAACCTACAGCTGTGAGGCGCAAGGGAATTGAAGTTAATGACATTCACTATTCAAACCTACAGATGTGAGGCGCAAGGGAATTGAAGTTAATGACATTCACTATTCAAACCTACAGCTGTGAGGCGCAAGGGAATTGAAGTTAAATGACATTCACTATTCAAACCTACAGCTGTGAAGCGCAAGGGAATTGAAGTTAATGACATTCACTATTCAAACCTACAGCTGTGAGTGGCAAGGGAATTGAAGTTAATGACATTCACTATTCAGCCACAGAGGCCCCAATGGTCGTGGTAACGTGTTCACTTCAGGTGCGATAGGTCCGGAGTTTGATCCCCGCTGGAGCCGGTACGATTGTACCCTTAGGCAAGGCATTTAATTCCACTTTGCCTCTTCTCTCTCCCTCGTGGCCATGGATTCCATAAGGAATGATGTCTCGAGAGTGATTAATATAAGTTGTAAGAACTTGTTTCTCAATCGAGCTAAAATAAATTTGTATAAACTAATGACCACCTATTAAATACCTGATATTGAATCGACAAGGCATCATTGCTTTGTAACCTCTTACAAGATACCATCTGTCAACAAACACCCACTATTTAGCAGTTCTGGGATGGTCCATATCTTACATGGTTTACAATGTTATTAAGTACTGCTAACTGTTGTGATATCTATCCACTAGGACATGAGAATTGATAGTTACTGAGCATAAAGTCTTGTTCATCATTTGTTAAATTGATGTTGAATGTGTTTTCAGGAGAAGTGCTCTATAATGTAGAGAGGTTGGATGGATGGGCAGCTATCAAAACACACCTGCAGCAAGTAGAGCATCCAGCATGTATAACAGTCAGTCATCCACCATACCCACTGTAGTTGTTAATACACATTTTGACTCTTGATTTTCACGATTGACCTCGTTGGTCATCTGTTTTGACCTAGGTTATGATACGTTTTGACCTCGGTATTCATTGTACCCCTAGAGATGCAGTATATGGGAGCTATGTAAGAGTCGCACCATTCGTCCGTCCGTTGTCCATATTGTCTATAAACGCCTAAAAGGAATTTCATTAAACATGTATCAAATGTTCACCTCGCCAAGACGACGCACAGGACTCGTGTTCATCATAGGTCACAGCCACACTTGAAGGTCAAATATTTTGTGTCCAGTCCATAACTCCTCAACCACTTGAGGAAGCTTTAAATAACTTTACAGAAATGTTAACCATATTGAGATCACAGTCGCAGCTAATGTGTTCAAATGGTAATTATTTTGTTTTGTAATGGACTGACCACCTTGCCAATAAATGTAGAGTGCAGGTTTAACCCTGCAAGATCGCGCTTAGGTTAAAGGACAAATTGGGCTGCGATCCAAGTATGCTGTTTCCATTATTCCAGTATTCATCACCTTCAGTGATAGCTCTAATTCGTTTTGACCTCTGTTGTCATACATTCTGACCTCGGTTGTCATACATTCTGACCTCAGTTGATATACATATTGACCTATGTTGTCATACATTCTGACCTCGTTTGACATACATATTGACCTCGGTTGTGATACGTATTGACCTCGTTTTTTTACATATTGACCTCGGTTGACATACATATTGACCTCGGTTGACATACATATTGACCTTGGTTGTCATATGTATTGACCTCAGTAGTCATATGTATTGACCTCGGTTGTCATACGTATTGACCTCGGTTGTCATACGTATTGACCTCGGTTGTCATTCGTATTGACCTTGGTGGTCATACGTATTGACCTCCGATATTCTGCAATCTAAGCTCAGTCAACTAAAAAAACATGAAATATAATTATTTGATAAGTTACAGACTGCTTCTACGGTTTTTTCCCACCCCCCAAGAATCAACTTTAATATTGGCAAAATAATTCAGCGGTTTTCAGGGGAAAAAACATCATTAAAACTTGAGAAAGCTTTTTATTTCACCCACAACTAGTCGCCCTTTGGCAGTGGCCTTTTAAGATATTCCCAGTTAATTTTTAATAGTGTTGAAATGGAGATCTGTTGTTGCTGATGAATATTTAGGCTCTGATTAAAATGTGCTGTATGATTGAAGTATAAGTCCCTTACTGTGCTTAGGTTAGCTTTTAATTTCAGAGCAATATTAGAAAGAGTTACAGCCTTCAGTGGCAAATGACTGTTTGGGTGTTAGCCCCCTGTATATGAGTGGGTGTTAGCCTCCTGTATATGAGTGGGTGTTAGCCTCCTGTATATGAGTGGGTGTTAGCCCCCTGTATATCAGTATGATTGTAATGCTGGTATATTTCCCACCGATTCTCAACAATCGTGTATTAAGCAGCTAGACACCTCAACACACTTGGTTAATATACACTGCACTAGGTCGATGTACACCGTACTAGGTCGATGTACACCGCACTAGGTCGATGTACACCGCACTAGGTCGATGTACACCGCACTAGGTCGATGTACACCGCACTATGTCAATATACACCGCACTAGGTCGATGTACACAGCACTAGGTCAATACTACACTGCACTAGGTCGATGTACACTGCACTAGGTCGATGTACACTGCACTAGGTCGATGTACACTGCACTAGGTCAATATACACCGCACTAGGTCGATGTACACAGCACTAGGTCAATACTACACTGCACTAGGTCAATACTACACTGCACTAGGTCGATGTACACCGCACTATGTCAATATACACCGCACTATGTCGATGTACACAGCACTAGGTCGATGTACACCGCACTATGTCAATATACACCGTACTATGTCGATGTACACCTCACTAGGTCGATGTACACCGCACTAGGTCAATACTACACCGCACTATGTCGATGTACACCGCACTATGTCGATGTACACCGCACTATGTCAATATACACCGTACTATGTCGATGTACACCGCACTAGGTCGATGTACACAGCACTATGTCAATATACACCGTACTATGTCGATGTACACCGCACTAGGTCGATGTACACCGCACTAGGTCGATGTACACCGCACTAGGTCGATGTACACCGCACTAGGTCGATGTACACAGCACTAGGTCAATACTACACTGCACTAGGTCGATGTACACTGCACTAGGTCGATGTACACTGCACTAGGTCAATATACACCGCACTAGGTCGATGTACACTGCACTAGGTCGATGTACACTGCACTAGGTCAATATACACTGCACTATGTCGATGTACACCGCACTATGTCAATATACACCGCACTAGGTCGATGTACACAGCACTAGGTCAATGCTACACTGCACTAGGTCAATACTACACTGCACTAGGTCAATACTACACTGCACTGAGTCATTGTTGATCATCACAGCTTACACAAGAGCTGGACTAAACAATATTCTCTAAATGAATCTCATTTCATTGCACACATAATATTGAAATTTTATATTTTTATGTACATATGCCACATTTTAATCGTAAGCGTGTTAGATAGTTCAATTAGTATGCTTATATATCATATAGTACTTGTTTTAATGTTCACTACGAGTAAGCATATATCATTTGTGTTCATGATGGGTAGTGAATAATATACATTGACTAGGAATATCTGCTTGCCTCATGATCATTCAGTGCATAAGTCATGATCATTCAGTGCATAAGTCATGATCATTCAGTGCATACGTCATGATCATTCAGTGCATACGTCATGATCATTCAGTGCATAAGTCATGATCATTCAGTGCATAAGTCATGATCATTTGGTTTTATAAATTTTGATAAAAATATAGTTTTTGTTGGCAGACTGCCAAACATTTGTCGAGTATGAACTTGATTTGTGTACAGTTTGTAGATGTGTTTTATTATGAGAAATGCATGTTGTGTGTGTTAATTCAGTTTTTATTATCGTATAAGAATGGTGGATTACTGCCAGGCTTCAGTGCTGTTACAGATACAACATGGCAGGAGACATATTCGCATACCTTGTTAGTATAATTGACTATGCTGTTGCTAAATGCAACCCAGGTTCGATCCATCGGACCGGGAAGTATGTGAGATGATACAGTGGTCGCCAGATCGGGCAGTTGGGTTTTCTCCGGGTACTCTGGTTTCCTCCCACACGAATGACCACATTTAGGCTTTCATCCGAGCCAACGAGAGTGATTAATATAAGTTGTTGCAGCTTGTTTCGCAATCGTTGTAAAATAAATGAAGTTTAAACTTGACATGTCTATACAAAGTGCAGCTTGATATGTAAGCTCCAGTTTACATATAGTTTTGAGGATAATGAATAGATGATAATAGAAATATTTCCACCTGTTCTTGTCTCATACGACTGCCCCTGAAACATGCATAAAGTATGCTTTCAGACTATTGCAGTTCATTGTTCTATATCTACCATATTTAGTCTTTTCCGATGGGATTTGGGGTTGGGGTAGCAAAAGTACAACATAAGCATAACATGATATTTTAGAATTTGAAATTATTTTGGGTGTGTTTTTTCCTATTTACACTTGCACTTTTTATTTACCAGAAGTTGATCCTTTTGCTTACTGGTATTAAGCTGGACAATTATTTATGAAGATGAATTGAGAGATGATGACTGCCTTTGGAGTAGGAAAAAATGGGATGTAATTGGGTAGTAAATATGGTAATTGTTGTTAATTGCGTGTGCCTTATACTGTTGTAATGTTTGCTAAAGCACTTGCATCATCACTCAATGTACCTATTTATTACTTTCCTCATTTTCTGTACAGAAGGATACACTCATTAATTATGTCGTACTCGGGCGATAAACATGTCGGTTGCACACTGAGCTGTGGGTTTTGTTTGTTGCATGCATCAATGATGGCATAGAATATAAAAAAGATGCGGGTACATTTTTATAAATTGTTGGTAATGCTGCTGTAGATTATGCTAGATACCATTTATATGTTCGCAGTAATATCTTTGCGATTATGCAAAATCGTGAATTCATAACTCTGAAAAGAAACTCGTCTGCAATGTAAACATTCTGACATTCTGAATGTTTCTCAAAGCCACAAGAATAAGATAAAAGTTTACTTTGTAAAAGCTCATCCAAATATACAGACTTTGCATCTGTGAAATATTCCTTGCATAAGTTTATTATGCCGATATGCCAGCCCAGTGTGTGCAATGTGTGTTTGTTGATTGAATAGTCAGTGTATTGCTACACTTGTCTCGTGTTTTATTTGTGAGTGTCGTTATAAAGCCACTTGCAAAACCTTTCATGTTTGTACAAAAACAGTTTTAGCCAAGTATATTTTGTTTTTATTATTCTGTGTTCTACTCTGTGTTTGTTTTGAAGTTGTGTGTATGCAATTAACTGGCAATTAAAGTTACAATAGTTAATTCGTGCAAAAAAACCATATACAAACATTTTTCTAGTCTTTGTTTTAAATCTTGTTAAATTTTTGTGTAAAACCAAATAAAGAATCTCCTAAGATCTTTTTGAATGGTTGATAATTTGAAAATTGATGCATTTAATAAAATAATTACATGTAATTATAAGGACACAGAATCTATTGAAATTAGATGGTTTTATATACACCTTGTTTGTAAAACTTACAGGTCTGGGACATTCCTTGAAAATGCCATTTCACCATGACAATATGACATGCACAAATGTCTTACCGTAGCGTGTGTATTTTCAGGGCAGCCATGTTATTTAGAAATGGGACCATTGATTGTGTGTAAGGGGTGATTGTTAGTGGTTGAATACCTTGGTTTGATCCACCTCTGCAATTTAAGGGTGCTTCCATTCCAAATATTTGTAAGTAACTGAAATGCAACTGGCGTCGTATAGCGTGAAGCCCTAACATCAATCCATCTACCCAAACATGCAGTTTGTGTCGTAGTTCATATATATCTATACTGTGTATATATGGATATATCTAGTTCATATATATCTATACTGTGTATATATGGATAGATCTAGTTCATATATATCTATACTGTGTATATATGGATATATCTAGTTCATATATATCTATACTGTGTATATATGGATAGATCTAGTTCATATATATCTATACTGTGTATATATGGATATAGTTCATATATATCTATACTGTGTATATATGGATATATCTAGTTCATATATATCTATACTGTGTATATATGGATAGATCTAGTTCATATATATCTATACTGTGTATATATGGATAGATCTAGTTCATATATATCTATACTGTGTATATATGGATATATCTAGTTCATATATATCTATACTGTGTATATATGGATATATCTAGTTCATATATATCTATACTGTGTATATATGGATAGATCTAGTTCATATATATCTATACTGTGTATATATGGATATATCTAGTTCATATATATCTATACTGTGTATATATGGATATATCTAGTTCATATATATCTATACTGTGTATATATGGATATATCTAGTTCATATATATCTATACTGTGTATATATGGATATATCTAGTTCATATATATCTATACTGTGTATATATGGATATATCTAGTTCATATATATCTATACTGTGTATATATGGATAGATCTAGTTCATATATATCTATACTGTGTATATATGGATATATCTAGTTCATATATATCTATACTGTGTATATATGGATATATCTAGTTCATATATATATATACTGTGTATATATGGATAGATCTAGTTCATATATATCTATACTTTGTATATGAAATCTCTAAAAAGTCCTGAACAAGATTACTACATATGAAAAATATATAACAAGATCATGTGGGTGTGGATGTTTATGTTTTTTCCCATAAATTTATTGCCAACCGGTTTCAATTTTAAAACTGATTGGCAATAAATTGATGTAAAAAAGCTTTAAAATCTGCATGCACTCCTGTTTGATTTATTTTCTATATACTATTGGATAGATGAATGTTGTTTGTTAATACATTAGTCAGGTTGTATTTATACTCGTGTATCCATAGAGATGTTCTATTCAGATCTTAAGAGCGTCTGTATCCATAGAGATGTTCTATTCAGATCTTAAGAGTGTCTGTATCCATAGAGATGTTCTATTCAGATCTTAAGAGTGTCTGTATCCATAGAGATGTTCTATTCAGATCTTAAGAGCGTCTGTATCCATAGATTCAGATCTTAAGAGTGTCTGTATCCATAGAGATGTTCTATTCAGATCTTAATAGTGTCTGTATCCATAGAGATGTTCTATTCAGATCTTAAGAGCGTCTGTATCCATAGAGATGTTCTATTCAGATCTTAATAGTGTCTGTATCCATAGAGATGTTCTATTCAGATCTTAAGAGTGTCTGTATCCATAGAGATGTTCTATTCAGATCTTAATAGTGTCTGTATCCATAGAGATGTTCTATTGAGATCTTAAGAGCGTCTGTATCCATAGAGATGTTCTATTCAGATCTTAAGAGTGTCTGTATCCATAGAGATGTTCTATTCAGATCTTAATAGTGTCTGTATCCATAGAGATGTTCTATTCAGATCTTAATAGTGTCTGTATCCATAGAGATGTTCTATTCAGATCTTAATAGTGTCTGTATCCATAGAGATGTTCTATTCAGATCTTAGAGTGTCTGTATCCATAGAGTTTTTGTTTATAGTGTCTGTATCCATAGAGATGTTCTATTGAGATCTTAAGACGTCTGTATCCATAGAGATGTTCTATTCAGATCTTAAGAGTGTCTGTATCCATAGAGATGTTCTATTCAGATCTTAATAGTGTCTGTATCCATAGAGATGTTCTATTCAGATCTTAATAGTGTCTGTATCCATAGAGATGTTCTATTCAGATCTTAATAGTGTCTGTATCCATAGAGATGTTCTATTCAGATCTTAATAGTGTCTGTATCCATAGAGATGTTCTATTCAGATCTTAATAGTGTCTGTATCCATAGAGATGTTCTATTCAGATCTTAAGAGCGTCTGTATCCATAGAGATGTTCTATTCAGATCTTAAGAGTGTCTGTATCCATAGAGATGTTCTATTCAGATCTTAATAGTCTGTACCATACATAGGTTAATATATAGTTAGTTTGTTGGATATCAAACAACTGTTTGTAATTATGAACTTCATTTCACTCTGATACCATCTGGTTCTGCGTCTCATATTTGGCGCCATGTGGTCTAAATTGTGCTCTGTAAAACGAAAAACAAATTGATCTTGAATACCCCTAAGCGTAAAGGGAGATTAAAAATGTCATGTTTGGTATCAGAGCTTTAGAACCCAGCTTGCCAACAACAATTACAATCGATTATATCTGTTACAGAAAACGAGTAGGCAAACCTAGATATCAACCTTGTCATTAATATTCATGGTTTAGTTTTAATTTGCTCACATTATATTTGCATATATTATCACTTAACATATATCCTTTGCAGCATCCTTGTTTTGTGAAATGTTTTTTTTTATTGTCGTACAATTTGATGCTTATTTTGTATGCATCATTTATTTGTTCAAAATTTACTAGAAACATTTCATTATGATATGATGCTTTTAGAAACACTGTTCTGAGGAAGGGATTGCATTTGTAAGAAAATTGATGTTTATATAACAGTATCACCACTTAAGCCATTTTCATGTTCAACAAGGTCTGCAATAGCTGCTTTAATGCATTTCAACGAATTCTAGGATTTTTCTATCTTTTTCCCTTGTGATAACATTGCCGCCAATGATTATTTGTGAAATATAATTTTGCATTGAAGTGAACACATTACCCACCTCTATCTGGTATATATAAAATAACACACGGCAAACATGTGTAATGTGCATGTAAGCGATGACCTCTCCATCCTTTGTAGCTATAACTCGAGTCCAATACGTATTGGGTATAACCGTTTTGAATCCATTTTTCCACATTGATTTAAAGTCGTATTCCAGTTCAAAATGGCTCACAATTTCTAAAACGGTTGTTGTCATATAATTCTACTATTACTATTTGCTACGGAGAAATGGAGCTATGGAGAAGTTGAAAGATAAAACAATCCTAGCCAAAATAAGATTATGTTTCAAGTACGGTACATTAAAAGTGTTCTTGGATTTCTATGCTGAAACACTTGGTATTATCTCATATCCTGCTGAATCAATTGGACGGAATATGCAAACAACATACGTCAGCCACGTCTGATCAGGATCTATGTTGTTTGCTTTTCAGAATAGTGATTTAGCTCCACTATCCTGATAGCAAACAGTATAGAACCTGATCAGATGGAACATTCTGGCTCTATGCTGATTGTAAAAGCGACTCTAGTCGTGATTGGCAGGTTACAGGTTAATTGTTTAACCTTCATCACGCTGTAGTCAAAATGTGCAGATATTACACATTTCCTATCTGCTCACTTGGCCTGCAGTGTGCTAAATGTTAATCAGTTTTGTTTATAAGCAAAGAAATTGCATCACTTTTAGCATGTTTTAATAGAATACTATTGCTGGCATACAAATGGAATACTCGCACGAGATGCAATTTCAGCTTTCTGAACAACAATAATGAAATGTAACCAAATAATTACTGTATACTCCAGGCCATAGTCAAGGGTTAAACTTTGGCTTGAAAAAGCTGATTTTCAGCTGGATCTGTAAGTCGAGTTTACTTTCTGGATTTATGATATTCGTTACGACAATGATTTTTCTCTCATTTTTGAATGAAACTAGGCTTAATTTTAGTTGACTTTATTCCATCATAAAAAAAACTAAGCATATTTATTATGGTAGACCAATAAATTATCTATTGAACATTTTGTCTTTCCTGAATACATTTTTCATTATTATTTTGGCTTGATAGGAAATCACATTTGTTTTGGCCACAAGTCGAGATATTACTTTCATTACATTTCTTTGCTAGTAAACCAGACTAGAAATATACGGTAGTCGTACATAACCTGCAGCTTTAGTAACCTTAAGTTTTTTGCAGTGTCAAATCCTTCCCATGTTTAAGTTTGTTCAGTATCAAATCCTTCCCATGTTTAACTGCAGGTTTATTTGCTTTTTAAAAAATATATATCTGGGCATTCAACATACTATAAAGTATTTTATTTTTGGATGTGTGGTAATTTCGGAAAGATGAATTGTTTTGATATTTCTGTATTTGCTGGCTTAACGTTTCTGTGTACTAATTTTCTATCTATAGGCTTTGCACTTTGGTGGCAGACATCTATCATATTCAAGCTTTCATATCAAATAAAACCATTTGTAACAATTTTGTTGGTTTTATGCTGCACTGTAGACAGTGGTATTTTCGTCTAAACAAGTATACTGGACGGCTTTAAAAACGCAACATTTTACAATTTTAGTTTCTATGTACATACTCTATTTTGCAAATATTTTTCTAGCGATTACACACTGTTTTGCAAATATTTTTCTAGCGATTACTCTGTTTTGCAAATATTTTTCTAGCGATTACACACTCTGTTTTGCAAATATTTTTCTAGCGATACACTATAGCTGCGAATTATTACATGAAACTGTGAGAAATGCATTATTTTTGGCGATTGTCTAGTGCATAGACTTGCTTAATGACATTAATAATTATTGAAATTCAATGTTGATTATTATATATTATTATGTATATGGTTGCGTTTCTATTGCGTTTAAGTATAGATCTCTGAAAATAATCATATTACGAAGTTTACAGTATACCTTAAAACAATGCACAATAAGTAGGGTATGCTGAGTTTGCACATGACCTGAGCTGTTTCCAAGGATAGAGTATAGCTGCTTCCAATGATACAGTAGAGCTGCTTCCACGGATACAGTAGAGCTGCTTCCAAGGATACAGTAGGGCTGTTTCCAAGGATACAGTAGAGCTGTTTCCAAGGATACAGTAGAGCTGCTTCCAAGAATACAGTAGAGCTGCTTCCAAGGATACAGTAGAGCTGCTTCCAAGTATACAGTAGAGCTGTTTCCAAGGATACAGTAGAGCTGTTTCCAAGGATACAGTAGAGATGTTTCCAAGTATACAGTAGAGCTGTTTCCAAGGATACAGTAGAGCTGCTTCCAAGGATACAGTAGAGCTGTTTCCAAGGATACAGGAGAGCTGCTTCCAAGGATAGAGTAGAGCTGTTTCCAAGGATACAGTAGAGCTGTTTCCAAGGATACAGTAGAGCTGCTTCCAAGGATACAGTAGAGCTGTTTCCAAGGATACAGTAGAGCTGCTTCCAAGGATACAGTAGAGCTGCTTCCAAGGATACAATAGAGCTGTTTCCAAGGATACAGTAGAGCTGTTTCCAAGGATACAGTAGAGCTGCTTCCAAGGATACAGTAGAGCTGCTTCCAAGGATACAATAGAGCTGCTTCCAAGGATACAGTAGAGCTGTTTCCAAGGATACAGTAGAGCTGCTTCCAAGGATACAGTAGAGCTGCTTCCAAGGATACAGTAGAGCTGCTTCCAAGGATACAGTAGAGCTGCTTCCAAGGATAGAGTAGAGCTGCTTCCAAGTGTACAGTAGAGCTGCTTCCAAGGATACAGTAGAGCTGTTTCCAAGGATACAGTAGAGCTGCTTCCACGGATACAGTAGAGCTGTTTCCAAGGATACAGTAGAGCTGCTTCCAAGGATACAGTAGAGCTGTTTCCAAGGATACAGTAGAGCTGCTTCCAAGGATACAGTAGAGCTGCTTCCAAGGATACAGTAGAGCTGCTTCCAAGGATACAGTAGAGCTGCTTCCAAGGTACAGTATAGAGCTGCTTCCAAGGATACAGTAGAGCTGCTTCCAAGGATACAGTAGAGCTGCTAACAAAGGATACAGTAGAGCTGCTTCCAAGGATACAGTAAAGCTGCTAACAAAGGATACAGTAGAGCTGCTTCCAAGGATACAGTAGGCAAGGCTGTTTCCAAGGATACAGTAGGTAGGCTGTTTCCAAGGATACAGTAGGTACGGCTGTTTCCAAGGATACAGTAGAGCTGTTTCCAAGGATACAGCAGGGCTGTTTCCAAGGATACAGTAGAGCTGTTTCCAAGGATACAGTAGAGCTGCTTCCAAGGATACAGTAGAGCTGCTTCCAAGGATACAGTAGAGCTGCTTCCAATGATACAGTAGAGCTGTTTCCAAGGATACAGTAGAGCTGCTTCCAAGGATACAGTAGAGCTGCTTCCAAGGATACAGTAGAGCTGTTTCCAAGGATACAGTAGAGCTGCTTCCAAGGATACAGTAGAGCTGCTTCCAAGGATACAGTAGAGCTGCTTCCAAGGATACAGTAGAGCTGCTTCCAAGGATACAGTAGAGCTGCTTCCAAGGATACAGTAGAGCTGCTTCCAAGGATAGAGTAGAGCTGCTTCCAAGTGTACAGTAGAGCTGCTTCCAAGGATACAGTAGAGCTGTTTCCAAGGATACAGTAGAGCTGCTTCCAAGGATACAGTAGAGCTGCTTCCAAGGATACAGTAGAGCTGCTTCCAAGGATACAGTAGAGCTGCTTCCAAGGATACAGTAGAGCTGCTTCCAAGGATACAGTAGAGCTGCTTCCAAGGATACAGTAGAGCTGCTTCCAAGGATACAGTAGAGCTGCTTCCAAGGATACAGTAGAGCTGCTTCCAAGGATACAGTAGAGCTGCTTCCAAGGATACAGTAGAGCTGCTTCCAAGGATACAGTAGAGCTGCTTCCAAGGATACAGTAGAGCTGCTTCCAAGGATACAGTAGAGCTGCTTCCAAGGATACAGTAGAGCTGCTTCCAAGGATACAGTAGAGCTGTTTCCAAGGATACAGTAGAGCTGCTTCCAAGGATACAGTAGAGCTGCTTCCAAGGATACAGTAGAGCTGCTTCCAAGGATACAGTAGAGCTGCTTCCAAGGATACAGTAGAGCTGCTTCCAAGGATACAGTAGAGCTGCTTCCAAGGATACAGTAGAGCTGTTTCCAAGGATACAGTAGAGCTGCTTCCAAGGATACAGTAGAGCTGCTTCCAAGGATACAGTAGAGCTGCTTCCAAGGATACAGTAGAGCTGCTTCCAAGGATACAGTAGAGCTGCTTCCAAGGATACAGTAGAGCTGCTTCCAAGGATACAGTAGAGCTGCTTCCAAGGATACAGTAGAGCTGCTTCCAAGGATACAGTAGAGCTGTTTCCAAGGATACAGTAGAGCTGCTTCCAAGGATACAGTAGAGCTGCTTCCAAGGATACAGTAGAGCTGCTTCCAAGGATACAGTAGAGCTGCTTCCAAGGATACAGTAGAGCTGCTTCCAAGGATACAGTAGAGCTGCTTCCAAGGATACAGTAGAGCTGCTTCCAAGGATACAGTAGAGCTGCTTCCAAGGATACAGTAGAGCTGCTTCCAAGGATACAGTAGAGCTGCTTCCAAGGATACAGTAGAGCTGCTTCCAAGGATAGAGTAGAGCTGCTTCCAAGGGTACAGTAGAGCTGCTTCCAAGGATACAGTAGAGCTGCTTCCAAGGATACAGTAGAGCTGCTTCCAAGGATACAGTAGAGCTGCTTCCAAGGATACAGTAGAGCTGTTTCCAAGGATACAGTAGAGCTGCTTCCAAGGATACAGTAGAGCTGTTTCCAAGGATACAGTAGAGCTGCTTCCAAGGATACAGTAGAGCTGCTTCCAAGGGTACAGTAGAGCTGCTTCCAAGGATACAGTAGAGCTGCTTCCAAGGTACAGTATAGAGCTGCTTCCAAGGATACAGTAGAGCTGCTTCCAAGGATACAGTAGAGCTGCTTCCAAGGATACAGTAGAGCTGCTTCCAAGGATACAGTAGAGCTGCTTACAAAGGATACAGTAGAGCTGCTTCCAAGGATACAGTAGAGCTGTTTCCAAGGATACAGTAGAGCTGTTTCCAAGGATACAGTAGAGCTGCTTCCAAGGATACAGTAGAGCTGTTTCCAAGGATACAGTAGAGCTGTTTCCAAGGATACAGTAGAGCTGTTTCCAAGGATACAGTAGAGCTGCTTCCAAGGATACAGTAGAGCTGCTTCCAAGGATACAGTAGAGCTGCTTCCAAGGATACAGTAGAGCTGTTTCCAAGGATACAGTAGAGCTGCTTCCAAGGATACAGTAGAGCTGCTTCCAAGGATACAGTAGAGCTGCTTCCAAGGATACAGTAGAGCTGCTTCCAAGGATACAGTAGAGCTGCTTCCAAGGATACAGTAGAGCTGCTTCCAAGGATACAGTAGAGCTGCTTCCAAGGATACAGTAGAGCTGCTTCCAAGGATACAGTAGAGCTGCTTCCAAGGATACAGTAGAGCTGCTTCCAAGGATACAGTAGAGCTGCTTCCAAGGATACAGTAGAGCTGCTTCCAAGGATACAGTAGAGCTGCTTCCAAGGATACAGTAGAGCTGCTTCCAAGGATACAGTAGAGCTGCTTCCAAGGATACAGTAGAGCTGCTTCCAAGGATACAGTAGAGCTGCTTCCAAGGATACAGTAGAGCTGCTTCCAAGGATACAGTAGAGCTGCTTCCAAGGATACAGTAGAGCTGCTTCCAAGGATACAGTAGAGCTGTTTCCAAGGATACAGTAGAGCTGCTTCCAAGGATACAGTAGAGCTGCTTCCAAGGATACAGTAGAGCTGCTTCCAAGGATACAGTAGAGCTGCTTCCAAGGATACAGTAGAGCTGCTTCCAAGGATACAGTAGAGCTGCTTCCAAGGATACAGTAGAGCTGCTTCCAAGGATACAGTAGAGCTGCTTCCAAGGATACAGTAGAGCTGCTTCCAAGGATACAGTAGAGCTGCTTCCAAGGATACAGTAGAGCTGCTTCCAAGGATACAGTAGAGCTGCTTCCAAGGATACAGTAGAGCTGTTTCCAAGGATACAGTAGAGCTGCTTCCAAGGATACAGTAGAGCTGCTTCCAAGGATACAGTAGAGCTGCTTCCAAGGATACAGTAGAGCTGCTTCCAAGGATACAGTAGAGCTGCTTCCAAGGATACAGTAGAGCTGCTTCCAAGGATACAGTAGAGCTGCTTCCAAGGATACAGTAGAGCTGCTTCCAAGGATACAGTAGAGCTGCTTCCAAGGGTACAGTAGAGCTGCTTCCAAGGATACAGTAGAGCTGCTTCCAAGGATACAGTAGAGCTGCTTCCAAGGATACAGTAGAGCTGCTTCCAAGGATACAGTAGAGCTGCTTCCAAGGATACAGTAGAGCTGCTTCCAAGGATACAGTAGAGCTGCTTCCAAGGATACAGTAGAGCTGCTTCCAAGGATACAGTAGAGCTGCTTCCAAGGATACAGTAGAGCTGCTTCCAAGGATACAGTAGAGCTGCTTCCAAGGATACAGTAGAGCTGCTTCCAAGGATACAGTAGAGCTGCTTCCAAGGATACAGTAGAGCTGCTTCCAAGGATACAGTAGAGCTGCTTCCAAGGATACAGTAGAGCTGCTTCCAAGGATACAGTAGAGCTGCTTCCAAGGATACAGTAGAGCTGCTTCCAAGGATACAGTAGAGCTGTTCAAGGATACAGTAGACTGTTCCAAGGATACAGTAGAGCTGCTTCCAGGATACAGTAGAGCTGCTTCCAAGGATACAGTAGAGCTGCTTCCAAGGATACAGTAGAGCTGCTTCCAAGGATACAGTAGAGCTGCTTCCAAGGATACAGTAGAGCTGCTTCCAAGGATACAGTAGAGCTGCTTCCAAGGATACAGTAGAGCTGCTTCCAAGGATACAGTAGAGCTGCTTCCAAGGATACAGTAGAGCTGCTTCCAAGGATACAGTAGAGCTGCTTCCAAGGATACAGTAGAGCTGCTTCCAAGGATACAGTAGAGCTGCTTCCAAGGATACAGTAGAGCTGCTTCCAAGGATACAGTAGAGCTGCTTCCAAGGATACAGTAGAGCTGCTTCCAAGGATACAGTAGAGCTGCTTCCAAGGATACAGTAGAGCTGCTTCCAAGGATACAGTAGAGCTGCTTCCAAGGATACAGTAGAGCTGCTTCCAAGGATACAGTAGAGCTGCTTCCAAGGATACAGTAGAGCTGCTTCCAAGGATACAGTAGAGCTGCTTCCAAGGATACAGTAGAGCTGCTTCCAAGGATACAGTAGAGCTGCTTCCAAGGATACAGTAGAGCTGCTTCCAAGGATACAGTAGAGCTGCTTCCAAGGATACAGTAGAGCTGCTTCCAAGGATACAGTAGAGCTGCTTCCAAGGATACAGTAGAGCTGCTTCCAAGGATACAGTAGAGCTGCTTCCAAGGATACAGTAGAGCTGCTTCCAAGGATACAGTAGAGCTGCTTCCAAGGATACAGTAGAGCTGTTTCCAAGGATACAGTAGAGCTGCTTCCAAGGATACAGTAGAGCTGCTTCCAAGGATACAGTAGAGCTGCTTCCAAGGATACAGTAGAGCTGCTTCCAAGGATACAGTAGAGCTGCTTCCAAGGATACAGTAGAGCTGCTTCCAAGGATACAGTAGAGCTGCTTCCAAGGATACAGTAGAGCTGCTTCCAAGGATACAGTAGAGCTGCTTCCAAGGATACAGTAGAGCTGCTTCCAAGGATACAGTAGAGCTGCTTCCAAGGATACAGTAGAGCTGCTTCCAAGGATACAGTAGAGCTGCTTCCAAGGATACAGTAGAGCTGCTTCCAAGGATACAGTAGAGCTGCTTCCAAGGATACAGTAGAGCTGCTTCCAAGGATACAGTAGAGCTGCTTCCAAGGATACAGTAGAGCTGCTTCCAAGGATACAGTAGAGCTGCTTCCAAGGATACAGTAGAGCTGCTTCCAAGGATACAGTAGAGCTGCTTCCAAGGATACAGTAGAGCTGCTTCCAAGGATACAGTAGAGCTGCTTCCAAGGATACAGTAGAGCTGCTTCCAAGGATACAGTAGAGCTGCTTCCAAGGGTACAGTAGAGCTGCTTCCAAGGATACAGTAGAGCTGCTTCCAAGGATACAGTAGAGCTGCTTCCAAGGATACAGTAGAGCTGCTTCCAAGGATACAGTAGAGCTGTTTCCAAGGATACAGTAGAGCTGCTTCCAAGGATACAGTAGAGCTGCTTCCAAGGATACAGTAGAGCTGCTTCCAAGGATACAGTAGAGCTGCTTCCAAGGATACAGTAGAGCTGCTTCCAAGGATACAGTAGAGCTGCTTCCAAGGATACAGTAGAGCTGCTTCCAAGGATACAGTAGAGCTGCTTCCAAGGATACAGTAGAGCTGCTTCCAAGGATACAGTAGAGCTGCTTCCAAGGATACAGTAGAGCTGCTTCCAAGGATACAGTAGAGCTGCTTCCAAGGATACAGTAGAGCTGTTTCCAAGGATACAGTAGAGCTGTTTCCAAGGATACAGTAGAGCTGTTTCCAAGGATACAGTAGAGCTGTTTCCAAGGATACAGTAGAGCTGCTTCCAAGGATACAGTAGAGCTGTTTCCAAGGATACAGTAGAGCTGCTTCCAAGGATACAGTAGAGCTGCTTCCAAGGATACAGTAGAGCTGCTTCCAAGGATACAGTAGAGCTGTTTCCAAGGATACAGTAGAGCTGCTTCCAAGGATACAGTAGAGCTGCTTCCAAGGATACAGTAGAGCTGCTTCCAAGGATACAGTAGAGCTGTTTCCAAGGATACAGTAGAGCTGCTTCCAAGGATACAGTAGAGCTGCTTCCAAGGATACAGTAGAGCTGCTTCCAAGGATACAGTAGAGCTGCTTCCAAGGATACAGTAGAGCTGCTTCCAAGGATACAGTAGAGCTGCTTCCAAGGATACAGTAGAGCTGCTTCCAAGGGTACAGTAGAGCTGCTTCCAATGATACAGTAGAGCTGCTTCCAAGGATACAGTAGAGCTGCTTCCAAGGATACAGTAGAGCTGCTTCCAAGGATACAGTAGAGCTGCTTCCAAGGATACAGTAGAGCTGTTTCCAAGGATACAGTAGAGCTGCTTCCAAGGATACAGTAGAGCTGCTTCCAAGGATACAGTAGAGCTGCTTCCAAGGATACAGTAGAGCTGCTTCCAAGGATACAGTAGAGCTGCTTCCAAGGATACAGTAGAGCTGCTTCCAAGGATACAGTAGAGCTGCTTCCAAGGATACAGTAGAGCTGTTTCCAAGGATACAGTAGAGCTGCTTCCAAGGATACAGTAGAGCTGCTTCCAAGGATACAGTAGAGCTGCTTCCAAGGATACAGTAGAGCTGTTTCCAAGGATACAGTAGAGCTGCTTCCAAGGATACAGTAGAGCTGCTTCCAAGGATACAGTAGAGCTGCTTCCAAGGATACAGTAGAGCTGTTTCCAAGGATACAGTAGAGCTGCTTCCAAGGATACAGTAGAGCTGCTTCCAAGGATACAGTAGAGCTGCTTCCAAGGATACAGTAGAGCTGCTTCCAAGGATACAGTAGAGCTGCTTCCAAGGATACAGTAGAGCTGCTTCCAAGGATACAGTAGAGCTGCTTCCAAGGATACAGTAGAGCTGTTTCCAAGGATACAGTAGAGCTGCTTCCAAGGATACAGTAGAGCTGTTTCCAAGGATACAGTAGAGCTGCTTCCAAGGATACAGTAGAGCTGCTTCCAAGGATACAGTAGAGCTGCTTCCAAGGATACAGTAGAGCTGCTTCCAAGGATACAGTAGAGCTGCTTCCAAGGATACAGTAGAGCTGCTTCCAAGGATACAGTAGAGCTGCTTCCAAGGATACAGTAGAGCTGCTTCCAAGGATACAGTAGAGCTGCTTCCAAGGATACAGTAGAGCTGCTTCCAAGGATACAGTAGAGCTGCTTCCAAGGATACAGTAGAGCTGTTTCCAAGGATACAGTAGAGCTGTTTCCAAGGATACAGTAGAGCTGCTTCCAAGGATACAGTAGAGCTGTTTCCAAGGATACAGTAGAGCTGCTTCCAAGGATACAGTAGAGCTGTTTCCAAGGATACAGTAGAGCTGCTTCCAAGGATACAGTAGAGCTGCTTCCAAGGATACAGTAGAGCTGCTTCCAAGGATACAGTAGAGCTGCTTCCAAGGATACAGTAGAGCTGTTTCCAAGGATACAGTAGAGCTGCTTCCAAGGATACAGTAGAGCTGCTTCCAAGGATACAGTAGAGCTGCTTCCAAGGATACAGTAGAGCTGCTTCCAAGGATACAGTAGAGCTGCTTCCAAGGATACAGTAGAGCTGCTTCCAAGGATACAGTAGAGCTGCTTCCAAGGATACAATAGAGCTGCTTCCAAGGATACAGTAGAGCTGCTTCCAAGGATACAGTAGAGCTGCTTCCAAGGATACAGTAGAGCTGCTTCCAAGGATACAATAGAGCTGCTTCCAAGGGTACAGTAGAGCTGCTTCCAAGGATACAGTAGAGCTGCTTCCAAGGATACAGTAGAGCTGCTTCCAAGGATACAGTAGAGCTGCTTCCAAGGATACAGTAGAGCTGCTTCCAAGGATACAGTAGAGCTGCTTCCAAGGATACAGTAGAGCTGCTTCCAAGGATACAGTAGAGCTGCTTCCAAGGATACAGTAGAGCTGCTTCCAAGGATACAGTAGAGCTGCTTCCAAGGATACAGTAGAGCTGCTTCCAAGGATACAGTAGAGCTGCTTCCAAGGATACAGTAGAGCTGCTTCCAAGGATACAGTAGAGCTGCTTCCAAGGATACAGTAGAGCTGCTTCCAAGGATACAGTAGAGCTGCTTCCAAGGATACAGTAGAGCTGCTTCCAAGGATACAGTAGAGCTGTTTCCAAGGATACAGTAGAGCTGCTTCCAAGGATACAGTAGAGCTGCTTCCAAGGATACAGTAGAGCTGCTTCCAAGGATACAGTAGAGCTGCTTCCAAGGATACAGTAGAGCTGCTTCCAAGGATACAGTAGAGCTGTTTCCAAGGATACAGTAGAGCTGTTTCCAAGGATACAGTAGAGCTGCTTCCAAGGATACAGTAGAGCTGCTTCCAAGGATACAGTAGAGCTGCTTCCAAGGATACAGTAGAGCTGCTTCCAAGGATACAGTAGAGCTGCTTCCAAGGATACAGTAGAGCTGTTCCAAGGATACAGTAGAGCTGCTTCCAAGGATACAGTAGAGCTGCTTCCAAGGATACAGTAGAGCTGCTTCCAAGGATACAGTAGAGCTGCTTCCAAGGATACAGTAGAGCTGCTTCCAAGGATACAGTAGAGCTGCTTCCAAGGATACAGTAGAGCTGCTTCCAAGGATACAGTAGAGCTGCTTCCAAGGATACAGTAGAGCTGCTTCCAAGGATACAGTAGAGCTGCTTCCAAGGATACAGTAGAGCTGCTTCCAAGGATACAGTAGAGCTGCTTCCAAGGATACAGTAGAGCTGCTTCCAAGGATACAGTAGAGCTGCTTCCAAGGATACAGTAGAGCTGCTTCCAAGGATACAGTAGAGCTGCTTCCAAGGATACAGTAGAGCTGCTTCCAAGGATACAGTAGAGCTGCTTCCAAGGATACAGTAGAGCTGTTTCCAAGGATACAGTAGAGCTGTTTCCAAGGATACAGTAGAGCTGTTTCCAAGGATACAGTAGAGCTGTTTCCAAGGATACAGTAGAGCTGTTTCCAAGGATACAGTAGAGCTGTTTCCAAGGATACAGTAGAGCTGTTTCCAAGGATACAGTAGAGCTGCTTCCAAGGATACAGTAGAGCTGTTTCCAAGGATACAGTAGAGCTGCTTCCAAGGATACAGTAGAGCTGCTTCCAAGGATACAGTAGAGCTGCTTCCAATGATACAGTAGAGCTGTTTCCAAGGATACAGTAGAGCTGCTTCCAAGGATACAGTAGAGCTGCTTCCAAGGATACAATAGAGCTGCTTCCAAGGGTACAGTAGAGCTGCTTCCAATGATACAGTAGAGCTGTTTCCAAGGATACAGTAGAGCTGCTTCCAAGGATACAGTAGAGCTGCTTCCAAGGATACAATAGAGCTGCTTCCAAGGATACAGTAGAGCTGTTTCCAAGGATACAGTAGAGCTGCTTCCAAGGATACAGTAGAGCTGCTTCCAAGGATACAATAGAGCTGATTCCAAGGATACAGTAGAGCTGCTTCCAAGGATACAGTAGAGCTGCTTCCAAGGATACAGTAGAGCTGCTTCCAAGGATACAGTAGAGCTGCTTCCAAGGATACAGTAGAGCTGCTTCCAAGGATACAGTAGAGCTGCTTCCAAGGATACAGTAGAGCTGTTTCCAAGGATACAGTAGAGCTGCTTCCAAGGATACAGTAGAGCTGCTTCCAAGGATACAGTAGAGCTGCTTCCAAGGATACAGTAGAGCTGCTTCCAAGGATACAGTAGAGCTGCTTCCAAGGATACAGTAGAGCTGCTTCCAAGGATACAGTAGAGCTGCTTCCAAGGATACAGTAGAGCTGCTTCCAAGGATACAGTAGAGCTGCTTCCAAGGATACAGTAGAGCTGCTTCCAAGGATACAGTAGAGCTGCTTCCAAGGATACAGTAGAGCTGCTTCCAAGGATACAGTAGAGCTGCTTCCAAGGATACAGTAGAGCTGCTTCCAAGGATACAATAGAGCTGCTTCCAAGGATACAGTAGAGCTGCTTCCAAGGATACAGTAGAGCTGCTTCCAAGGATACAGTAGAGCTGCTTCCAAGGATACAGTAGAGCTGCTTCCAAGGATACAGTAGAGCTGTTTCCAAGGATACAGTAGAGCTGTTTCCAAGGATACAGTAGAGCTGTTTCCAAGGATACAGTAGAGCTGTTTCCAAGGATACAGTAGAGCTGTTTCCAAGGATACAGTAGAGCTGTTTCCAAGGATACAGTAGAGCTGCTTCCAAGTATACAGTAGAGCTGTTTCCAAGGATACAGTAGAGCTGTTTCCAAGGATACAGTAGAGCTGCTTCCAAGGGTACAGTAGAGCTGCTTCCAAGGATACAGTAGAGCTGTTTCCAAGGATACAGTAGAGCTGCTTCCAGGGATAGAGTAGAGCTGCTTCCAAGGATACAATAGAGCTGCTTCTTAGGGTACAATAGGAGCTGTTTCCAAGGATACAGTAGAGCTGCTTCCAAGGATACAGTAGAGCTGCTTCCAAGGATACAGTAGAGCTGCTTCCAAGGGTACAGTAGAGCTGCTTCCAAGGATACAGTAGAGCTGCTTCCAAGGTACAGTATAGAGCTGCTTCCAAGGATACAGTAGAGCTGCTTCCAAGGATACAGTAGAGCTGCTTCCAAGGATACAGTAGAGCTGCTTCCAAGGTACAGTAGAGCTGCTTCCAAGGATACAGTAGAGCTGCTTCCAAGGATACAGTAGAGCTGCTTCCAAGGATACAGTAGAGCTGCTTCCAAGGATACAGTAGAGCTGCTTCCAAGGATACAGTAGAGCTGCTAACAAAGGATACAGTAGAGCTGCTTCCAAGGATACAGTAGAAGGCTGTTTCCAAGGATACAGTAGTAGCTGTTTCCAAGGATACAGTAGAGCTGTTTCCAAGGATACAGTAGAGCTGTTTCCAAGGATACAGTAGGGCTGTTTCCAAGGATACAGTAGAGCTGCTTCCAAGGATAGAGTAGAGCTGCTTCCAAGGATACAGTAGAGCTGCTTCCAAGGATACAGTAGAGCTGCTTCCAAGTATACAGTAGAGCTGCTTCCAAGGATACAGTAGAGCTGTTTCCAAGGATACAGTAGAGCTGCTTCCAAGGATACAGTAGAGCTGTTTCCAAGGATACAGTAGAGCTGCTTCCAAGGATAGAGTAGAGCTGCTTCCAAGGATACAATAGAGCTGCTTCCAAGGGTACAGTAGAGCTGTTTCCAAGGATACAGTAGAGCTGCTTCCAAGGATACAGTAGAGCTGCTTCCAAGGATACAGTAGAGCTGCTTCCAAGGGTACAGTAGAGCTGCTTCCAAGGGTACAGTAGAGCTGCTTCCAAGGTACAGTAGAGCTGCTTCCAAGGATACAGTAGAGCTGCTTCCAAGGATACAGTAGAGCTGCTTCCAAGGATACAGTAGAGCTGCTAACAAAGGATACAGTAGAGCTGCTTCCAAGGATACAGTAGAGCTGCTTCCAAGGATACAATAGAGCTGCTTCCAAGGATACAGTAGAGCTGCTTCCAAGGATACAGTAGAGCTGCTTCCAAGGATACAGTAGAGCTGCTAGCAAAGGATACAGTAGAGCTGCTTCCAAGGATACAGTAGGCAAGGCTGTTTCCAAGGATACAGTAGGTAAGGCTGTTTCCAAGGATACAGTAGGAACGGCTGTTTCCAAGGATACAGTAGAGCTGTTTCCAAGGATACAGCATGGCTGTTTCCAAGGATACAGTAGAGCTGTTTCCAAGGATACAGTAGAGCTGCTTCCAAGGATACAGTAGAGCTGCTTCCAAGTATACAGTAGAGCTGTTTCCAAGGATACAGTAGAGCTGTTTCCAAGGATACAGTAGAGCTGCTTCCAAGTATACAGTAGAGATGTTTCCAAGGATACAGTAGAGCTGCTTCCAAGGGTACAGTAGAGCTGCCTCCAAGGATACAGTAGAGCTGTTTCCAAGGATACAGGAGAGCTGCTCCCAGGGATAGAGTAGAGCTGCTTCCAAGGATGCAATAGAGCTGCTTCTTAGGGTACAATAGGAGCTGTTTCCAAGGATACAGTATAGCTGTTTCCAAGGATACAGTAGAGCTGCTTCCAAGGATACAGTAGAGCTGCTTCCAAGGATACAGTAGAGCTGCTTCCAAGGATACAATAGAGCTGCTTCCAAGGATACAGTAGAGCTGTTTCCAAGGATACTGTAGAGCTGCTTCCAAGGATACAGTAGAGCTGCTTCCAAGGATACAATAGAGCTGCTTCCAAGGATACAGTAGAGCTGTTTCCAAGGATACAGTAGAGCTGCTTCCAAGGATGCAGTAGAGCTGCTTCCACGGATACAATAGAGCTGATTCCAAGGATACAGTAGAGCTGCTTCCAAGGATAGAGTAGAGCTGCTTCCAAGGATACAGTAGAGCTGCTTCCAAGTATACAGTAGAGCTGCTTCCAAGGATACAGTAGAGCTGCTTCCAAGGATACAGTAGAGCTGTTTCCAAGGATACAGTAGAGCTGTTTCCAAGGATACAGGAGAGCTGCTTCCAGGGATAGAGTAGAGCTGCTTCCAAGGATACAATATAGCTGCTTCTTAGGATACAATAGGAGCTGTTTCCATGGATACAGTATAGCTGTTTCCAAGGATACAGTAGAGCTGCTTCCAAGGATACAGTAGAGCTGCTTCCAAGGATAAAGTAGAGCTGCTTCCAAGGATACAATAGAGCTATTTCTTAGGATAAAATAGAGCTGTTTCCAAGGATACAGAAGAGCTGCTTCCAAGGATACAATAGAGCTGCTTCCAAGGATACAGTAGAGATGTTTCCAAGGATACAGTAGAGCTGCTTCCAAGGATGCAGTAGAGCTGCTTCCACGGATACAATAGAGCTGATTCCAAGGATACAGTAGAGCTGCTTCCAAGGATAGAGTGGTGCTGCTTCCAAGGATACAGTAGAGCTGCTTCCAAGGATACAGTAGAGCTGCTCCCAGGGATAGAGTAGAGCTGCTTCCAAGGATACAATAGAGCTGCTTCTTAGGGTACAATAGAGCTGTTTCCAAGGATACAGTAGAGCTGCTTCCAAGGATACAGTAGAGCTGCTTCCAAGGATACAGTAGAGCTGCTTCCAAGGATACAGTAGAGCTGCTTCCAAGGATACAGTAGAGCTGCTTCCAAGGTACAGTAGAGCTGCTTCCAAGGATACAGTAGAGCTGCTTCCAAGGATACAGTAGAGCTGCTTCCAAGGATACAGTAGAGCTGCTAACAAAGGATACAGTAGAGCTGCTTCCAAGGATACAGTAGAGCTGCTTCCAAGGATACAGTAGAGCTGCTTCCAAGGATACAGTAGAGCTGCTTCCAAGGATACAGTAGAGCTGCTTCCAAGGATACAGTAGGAGCTGTTTCCAAGGATACAGTAGAGCTGTTTCCAAGGATACAGTAGAGCTGTTTCCAAGGATACAGTAGAGCTGTTTCCAAGGATACAGTAGAGCTGTTTCCAAGGATACAGTAGAGCTGTTTCCAAGGATACAGTAGAGCTGCTTCCAAGGATACAGTAGAGCTGCTTCCAAGGATACAGTAGAGCTGCTTCCAAGGATACAGTAGAGCTGCTTCCAAGGATACAGTAGAGCTGCTTCCAAGGATACAGTAGAGCTGCTTCCAAGGATACAGTAGAGCTGCTTCCAAGGATACAGTAGAGCTGCTTCCAAGGATACAGTAGAGCTGCTTCCAAGGATACAGTAGAGCTGCTTCCAAGGATACAGTAGAGCTGCTTCCAAGGATACAGTAGAGCTGTTTCCAAGGATACAGTAGAGCTGCTTCCAAGGATACAGTAGAGCTGTTTCCAAGGATACAGTAGAGCTGCTTCCAAGGATACAATAGAGCTGTTTCCAAGGATACAGTAGAGCTGTTTCCAAGGATACAGTAGAGCTGATTCCAAGGATACAGTAGAGCTGTTTCCAAGGATACAGTAGAGCTGCTTCCAAGGATACAGTAGAGCTGCTTCCAAGGATACAGTAGAGCTGTTTCCAAGGATACAGTAGAGCTGCTTCCAAGGATACAGTAGAGCTGTTTCCAAGGATACAGTAGAGCTGCTTCCACGGATACAATAGAGCTGTTTCCAAGGATACAGTAGAGCTGTTTCCAAGGATACAGTAGAGCTGATTCCAAGGATACAGTAGAGCTGTTTCCAAGGATACAGTAGAGCTGCTTCCAAGGATACAGTAGAGCTGCTTCCAAGGATACAGTAGAGCTGTTTCCAAGGATACAGTAGAGCTGTTTCCAAGGATACAGTAGAGCTGCTTCCAGGGATAGAGTAGAGCTGCTTCCAAGGATACAATATAGCTGCTTCTTAGGATACAATAGGAGCTGTTTCCATGGATACAGTATAGCTGTTTCCAAGGATACAGTAGAGCTGCTTCCAAGGATACAGTAGAGCTGCTTCCAAGGATAAAGTAGAGCTGCTTCCAAGGATACAATAGAGCTATTTCTTAGGATAAAATAGAGCTGTTTCCAAGGATACAGAAGAGCTGCTTCCAAGGATACAATAGAGCTGCTTCCAAGGATACAGTAGAGCTGTTTCCAAGGATACAGTAGAGCTGCTTCCAAGGATGCAGTAGAGCTGCTTCCACGGATAGAATAGAGCTGATTCCAAGGATACAGTATAGCTGCTTCCAAGGATAGAGTAGTGCTGCTTCCAAGGATACAGTAGAGCTGCTTCCAAGGATACAGTAGAGCTGCTTCCAAGTGTACAGTAGAGCTGCTTCCAAGGATACAGTAGAGCTGCTTCCAAGGATACAGTAGAGCTGTTTCCAAGGATACAGTAGAGCTGCTTCCACGGATACAGTAGAGCTGTTTCCAAGGATACAGTAGAGCTGCTTCCAAGGATACAGTAGAGCTGTTTCCAAGGATACAGTAGAGCTGCTTCCAATGATACAGTAGAGCTGCTTCCAAGGCTACAGTAGAGCTGCTTCCAAGGCTACAGTAGAGCTGCTTCCAAGGATACAGTATAGAGCTGCTTCCAAGGATACAGTAGAGCTGCTTCCAAGGATACAGTAGAGCTGCTTCCAAGGATACAGTAGAGCTGCTAACAAAGGATACAGTAGAGCTGCTTCCAAGGATACAGTAGAGCTGCTTCCAAGGATACAATAGAGCTGCTTCCAAGTATACAGTAGAGCTGTTTCCATGGATACAGTAGAGCTGCTTCCAAGGATGCAGTAGAGCTGCTTCCATGGCTACACTAGAGCTGTTTCCAAGGATACAGTAGAGCTGCTTCCAAGGATACAGTAGAGCTGCTTCCAAGGATAGAGTAGAGCTGCTTCCAAGTGTACAGTAGAGCTGCCTCCAAGGATACAGTAGAGCTGTTTCCAAGGATACAGTAGAGCTGCTTCCAAGGATACAGTAGAGCTGTTTCCAAGGATACAGTAGAGCTGCCTCCACGGATACAATAGAGCTCTTTCCATCGATACAGTAGAGCTGCTTCCAAGGATACAGTAGAGCTGTTTCCAAGGATACAGTAGAGCTGCTTCCAATGATACAGTAGAGCTGCTTCCAAGGATACAGTAGGGCTGCTTCCAAGGATACAGTAGAGCTGTTTCCAAGGATACAGGAGAGCTGCTTCCAGGGATAGAGTAGAGCTGCTTCCAAGGATACAATAGAGCTGCTTCTTAGGATACAATAGAGCTGTTTCCAAGGATACAGTACAGCTGTTTCCAAGGATACAATAGAGCTGCTTCTTAGGATACAATAGAGCTGTTTCCAAGGATACAGTAGAGCTGTTTCCAAGGATACAGTAGAGCTGCCTCCAAAGATACAGTAGAGCTGCTTCCAAGGATACAGTAGAGCTGCTTCCTCCAAGGATACAGTGTAGCTGCTTCCAAGGATACAATAGAGCTGCTTCCAAGGATACAGTAGAGCTGTTTCCAAGGATACAATAGAGCTGCTTCCTCCAAGGATACAGTGGAGCTGCTTCCAAGGATACAGTAGAGCTGTTTCCAATGATAGAGTAGAGCTGCCTCCAAGTGTACAGTAGAGCTGCCTCCAAGGGTACAGTAGAGCTGCCTCCAAGGGTACAGTAGAGCTCCTTCCAAGGATACAGTAGAGCTGTTTCCAAGGATACAGTAGAGCTGCTTCCACGGATACAATAGAGCTGTTTCCAAGGATACAGTAGAGCTGCTTCCAAGGATACAGTAGAGCTGTTTCCAAGGATACAGTAGAGCTGCTTCCAATGATACAGTAGAGCTGCTTCCAAGGATACAGTAGGGCTGCTTCCAAGGATACAGTAGGGCTGTGTCCAAGGATACAGTAGAGCTGCTTCCAAGGATACAGTAGAGCTGCTTCCAAGGATACAGTAGAGCTGCTTCCAAGGATACAGTAGAGCTGCTTCCTCCAAGGATACAGTAGATCTGCCTCCAAGGATACAGTAGAGCTGCTTCTAAGTGTACAGTCGAGCTGTTTCCAAGGAAACAGTAGAGCTGCTTCCAATGATACAGTAGAGCTGCTTTCAAGGATACAGTAGGGCTGCTTCCAAGGATACAGTAGGGCTGTATCCAAGGATACAGTAGAGCTGCTTCCAAGGATACAGTAGAGCTGCTTCCAAGGATACAGTAGAGCTGCTTCCTCAAAGGATACAGTGGAGCTGCTTCCAAGGATAGAGTACAGCTGCTTCAAAGTGTACAGTAGAGCTGCTTCCAAGGGTACAGTAGAGCTGTTTCCAAGGATACAGTAGAGCTGCTTCCAATGATACAGTAGAGCTGCTTCCAAGGATACAGTAGAGCTGCTTCCAAGGGTACAGTAGAGCTGCTTCCAAGGATACAGTAGAGCTGCTTCCAAGGTACAGTATAGAGCTGCTTCCAAGGATACAGTAGAGCTGCTAACAAAGGATACAGTAGAGCTGCTTCCAAGGATACAGTAGAGCTGCTTCCAAGGATACAGTAGAGCTGCTTCCAAGGATACAGTAGAGCTGCTAACAAAGGATACAGTAGAGCTGCTTCCAAGGATACAGTAGGCAAGGCTGTTTTCAAGGATACAGTATGTACGGCTGTTTCCAAGGATACAGTAGGTACGGCTGTTTCCAAGGATACAGTAGAGCTGTTTCCAAGGATACAGCAGGGCTGTTTGCAAGGATACAGTAGGGCTGCTTCCAAGGATAGAGTAGAGCTGCTTCCAAATGTACAGTAGAGCTGCCTCCAAGGGTACAGTAGAGCTGTTTCCAAGGATACAGTATAGCTGCTTCCATGGCTACAATAGAGCTGTTTCCAAGGATACATTAGAGCTGCTTCCAAGGATAGAGTATAGCTGCTTCCAAGGATACAGTAGAGCTGCTTCCAAGTGTACAGTAGAGCTGCTTCCAAGGGTACAGTAGAGCTGCTTCCAAGGATACAGTAGAGCTGTTTCCAAGGATACAGGAGAGCTGCTTCCAGGGATAGAGTAGAGCTGCTTCCAAGGATACAATAGAGCTGCTTCTTAGGATACAATAGGAGCTGTTTCCATGGATACAGTATAGCTGTTTCCAAGGATACAGTAGAGCTGCTTCCAACTATACAGTAGAGCTGCTTCCAAGGATACAGTAGAGCTGCTTCCAAGGATACAATAGAGCTATTTCTTAGGATACAATAGAGCTGTTTCCAAGGATACAGAAGAGCTGCTTCCAAGGATACAATAGAGCTGCTTCCAAGGATACAGTAGAGCTGTTTCCAAGGATACAGTAGAGCTGCTTCCAAGGATGCAGTAGAGCTGCTTCCACGGATACAATAGAGCTGATTCCAAGGATACAGTAGAGCTGCTTCCAAGGATAGAGTAGTGCTGCTTCCAAGGATACAGTAGAGCTGCTTCCAAGGATACAGTAGAGCTGCTTCCAAGTGTACAGTAGAGCTGCTTCCAAGGATACAGTAGAGCTGCTTCCAAGGATACAGTAGAGCTGTTTCCAAGGATACAGTAGAGCTGCTTCCACGGATACAATAGAGCTGTTTCCAAGGATACAGTAGAGCTGCTTCCAAGGATACAGTAGAGCTGTTTCCAAGGATACAGTAGAGCTGCTTCCAATGATACAGTAGAGCTGCTTCCAAGGCTACAGTAGAGCTGCTTCTAAGGCTACAGTAGAGCTGCTTCCAAGGGTACAGTAGAGCTGCTTCCAAGGATACAGTATAGAGCTGCTTCCAAGGATACAGTAGAGCTGCTTCCAAGGATACAGTAGAGCTGCTTCCAAGGATACAGTAGAGCTGCTAACAAAGGATACAGTAGAGCTGCTTCCAAGGATACTGTAGAGCTGCTTCCAAGGATACAATAGAGCTGCTTCCAAGGATACAGTAGAGCTGTTTCCATGGATACAGTAGAGCTGCTTCCAAGGATGCAGTAGAGCTGCTTCCATGGCTACAATAGAGCTGTTTCCAAGGATACAGTAGAGCTGCTTCAAAGGATACAGTAGAGCTGCTTCCAAGGATAGAGTAGAGCTGCTTCCAAGTGTACAGTAGAGCTGCCTCCAAGGATACAGTAGAGCTGTTTCCAAGGATACAGTAGAGCTGCTTCCAAGGATACAGTAGAGCTGTTTCCAAGGATACAGTAGAGCTGCTTCCACGGATACAATAGAGCTGTTTCCAACGATACAGTAGAGCTGCTTCCAAGGATACAGTAGAGCTGTTTCCAAGGATACAGTAGAGCTGCTTCCAATGATACAGTAGAGCTGCTTCCAAGGATACAGTAGGGCTGCTTCCAATGATACAGTAGAGCTGTTTCCAAGGATACAGGAGAGCTGCTTCCAGGGATAGAGTAGAGCTGCTTCCAAGGATACAATAGAGCTGCTTCTTAGGATACAATAGAGCTGTTTCCAAGGATACAGTACAGCTGTTTCCAAGGAAACAATAGAGCTGCTTCTTAGGATACAATAGAGCTGTTTCCAAGGATACAGTAGAGCTGTTTCCAATGATACAGTAGAGCTGCTTCCAAGGATACAGTAGAGCTGCTTCCAAGGATACAGTAGAGCTGCTTCCAAGGATACAGTAGAGCTGCTTCCTCAAGGATACAGTAGAGCTGCTTCCAAGGATAGAGTAGAGCTGCTTCCAAGTGTACAGTAGAGCTGCTTCCAAGGGTACAGTAGAGCTGCTTCCAAGGATACAGTAGAGCTGTTTCCAAGGATACAGTAGAGCTGCTTCCACGGATACAATAGAGCTGTTTCCAAGGATACAGTAGAGCTGCTTCCAAGGATACAGTAGAGCTGTTTCCAAGGATACAGTAGAGCTGCTTCCAATGATACAGTAGAGCTGCTTCCAAGGATACAGTAGGGCTGCTTCCAAGGATACAGTAGAGCTGTTCCAAGATACAGTAGGCTGTTCCAAGGATACAGTAGGCTGTGTCCAAGGATACAGTAGAGCTGCTTCCAAGGATACAGTAGAGCTGCTTCCAAGGATACAGTAGAGCTGCTTCCAAGGATACAGTAGAGCTGCTTCCTCCAAGGATACAGTAGAGCTGCTTCCAAGGATACAGTAGAGCTGCTTCCAAGGTACAGTAGAGCTGCTTCAAAGGTACAGTAGAGCTGTTCCAAGGATACAGTAGAGCTGCTTTAATGATACTGTAGAGCTGCTTCCAAGGATACAGTAGAGCTGCTTCCAAGGGTACAGTAGAGCTGCTTCCAAGGATACAGTAGAGCTGCTTCCAAGGTACAGTATAGAGCTGCTTCCAAGGATACAGTAGAGTTGCTAACAAAGGATACAGTAGAGCTGCTTCCAAGGATACAGTAGAGCTGCTTCCAAGGATACAGTAGAGCTGCTTCCAAGGATACAGTAGAGCTGCTAACAAAGGATACGGTAGAGCTGCTTCCAAGGATACAGTAGGCAAGGCTGTTTCCAAGGATACAGTAGGTACGGCTGTTTCCAAGGATACAGTAGGTACGGCTGTTTCCAAGGATACAGTAGAGCTGTTTCCAAGGATACAGCAGGGCTGTTTCCAAGGATACCATAGGGCTGCTTCCAAGGATAGAGTAGAGCTGCTTCCAAGGATACAGTAGAGCTGCTTCCAAGGATAGAGTAGAGCTGCTTCCAAGTGTACAGTAGAGCTGCCTCCAAGGGTACAGTAGAGCTGTTTCCAAGGATACAGTAGAGCTGCTTCCATGGCTACAATAGAGCTGTTTCCAAGGATACAGTAGAGTTGCTTCCAAGGGTAGAGTAGAGCTGCTTCCAAGGATACAGTAGAGCTGCTTCCAAGTGTACAGTAGAGCTGCCTCCAAGGGTACAGTAGAGCTGTTTCCAAGGATACAGTAGAGCTGCTTCCAAGGATACAGTAGAGCTGTTTCCAAGGATACAGTAGAGCTGCTTCCAAGGATACAATAGAGCTGTTTCCAAGGATACAGTAGAGCTGCTTCCACGGATACAGTAGAGCTGTTTCCAAGGATACAGTAGAGCTGCTTCCAAGGATACAGTAGAGCTGTTTCCAAGGATACAGTAGAGCTGCTTCCAAGGATACAGTAGAGCTGTTTCCAAGGATACAGTAGAGCTGCTTCCAAGGATACAGTAGAGCTGCTTCCAAGGATACAGTAGAGCTGCTTCCAAGGATACAGTAGAGCTGTTTCCAAGGATACAGTAGAGCTGCTTCCAAGGATACAGTAGAGCTGCTTCCAAGGATACAGTAGAGCTGCTTCCAAGGATACAGTAGAGCTGCTTCCAAGGATACAGTAGAGCTGCTTCCAAGTGTACAGTAGAGCTGCTTCCAAGGATACAGTAGAGCTGCTTCCAAGGATACAGTAGAGCTGCTTCCAAGGATACAGTAGAGCTGCTTCCAAGGATACAGTAGAGCTGCTTCCAAGGGTACAGTAGAGCTGCTTCCAAGGATACAGTAGAGCTGCTTCCAATGATACAGTAGAGCTGCTAACAAAGGATAGAGTAGAGCTGCTTCCAAGGATACAGTAGAGCTGCTTCCAAGGATACAGTAGAGCTGCTTCCAAGGATACAGTAGAGCTGCTAACAAAGGATACAGTAGAGCTGCTTCCAATGATACAGTAGGCAAGGCTGTTTCCATGGATACAGTAGGTACAGCTGTTTCCTAGGATACAGTAGAGCTGCTTCCATGGCTACAATAGAGCTGTTTCCAAGAATACAGCAGGGCTGTTTCCAAGGATACAGTAGGGCTGATTCCAAGGATACAGTAGAGCTGTTTCCAAGGATATAGTAGAGCTGCTTCCAAGGATACAGTAGAGCTGCTTCCAAGGATACAGTAGAGCTGCTTCCAAGTATACAGTAGAGCTGTTTCCAAGGATACAGTAGAGCTGTTTCCAAGGATACAGTAGAGCTGCTTCCAAGTATACAGTAGAGCTGCCTCCAAGGGTACAGTAGAGCTGTTTCCAAGGATACAGTAGAGCTGCTTCCAAGGATACAGTAGAGCTGTTTCCAAGGATACAGTAGAGCTGCTTCCAAGGATACAATAGAGCTGTTTCCAAGGATACAGTAGAGCTGCTTCCAAGGATACAGTAGAGCTGTTTCCAAGGATACAGTAGAGCTGCTTCCAAGGATACAGTAGAGCTGCTTCCAAGGATACAGTAGAGCTGCTTCCAAGGATACAGTAGGGCTGTTTCCAAGGATAGAGTAGAGCTGCTTCCAAGGATACAGTAGAGCTGCTTCCAAGGATACAGTAGAGCTGCTTCCAAGGATACAGTAGAGCTGCTTCCAAGGATACAGTAGAGCTGCTTCCAAGGATACAGTAGAGCTGTTTCCAAGGATACAGTAGAGCTGCTTCCAATGATACAGTAGAGCTGCTTCCAAGGATACAGTAGAGCTGTTTCCAAGGATACAGTAGAGCTGCTTCCAAGGATACAGTAGAGCTGTTTCCAAGGATACAGTAGAGCTGCTTCCAAGGATACAGTAGAGCTGTTTCCAAGGATACAGTAGAGCTGCTTCCAAGGATACAGTAGAGCTGCTTCCAAGGATACAGTAGAGCTGCTTCCATGGATACAGTAGAGCTGCTTCCAAGTGTACAGTAGAGCTGTTTCCAAGGGTACAGTAAGCTGTTTCCAGTATACAGTAGAGCTGTTTCCAAGGATCAGTAGAGCTGCTTTCCAAGGATACAGTGAGAGCTGTTTCCAAGGATAAGTAGAGCTGCTTCCAAGGATCAGTAGAGCTGTTTCAAGGATACAGTAGGCTGCTTTCCAATATACAGTAGAGCTGCTTCCAAGGATACAGTAGGGCTCTTCCAGGATACAGTATGGCTGTTTCCAAGGATACAGTAGAGCTGCTTCCAAGGATACAGTAGAGCTGCTTCCAGGATACAGTAGAGCGCTTCCAAGGATACAGT
Organism: Archivesica marissinica; assembly: GCA_014843695.1. Taxonomy (NCBI): domain Eukaryota; kingdom Metazoa; phylum Mollusca; class Bivalvia; order Venerida; family Vesicomyidae; genus Archivesica; species Archivesica marissinica. Next base: position 57,345,682 of record CM026399.1, read on the forward strand.
AGAGCGCTTCCAAGGATACAGTAGAGCTGCTTCCAAGGATACAGTAGAGCTGTTTCCAAGGATACAGTAGAGCTGCTTCAAGATACGTAGAGCTGCTTCCAAGGATACAGTAGAGCTGCTTCCAAGGATACAGTAGAGCTGCTTACAAGGATACAGTAGAGCTGCTTCCAAGGATACTGTAGAGCTGCTTCCAAGGATACAATAGAGCTGCTTCCAAGGATACAGTAGAGCTGTTTCCATGGATACAGTAGAGCTGCTTCCAAGGATGCAGTAGAGCTGCTTCCATGGCTACAATAGAGCTGTTTCCAAGGATACAGTAGAGCTGCTTCAAAGGATACAGTAGAGCTGCTTCCAAGGATAGAGTAGAGCTGCTTCCAAGTGTACAGTAGAGCTGCCTCCAAGGATACAGTAGAGCTGTTTCCAAGGATACAGTAGAGCTGCTTCCAAGGATACAGTAGAGCTGTTTCCAAAGATACAGTAGAGCTGCTTCCACGGATACAATAGAGCTGTTTCCAACGATACAGTAGAGCTGCTTCCAAGGATACAGTAGAGCTGTTTCCAAGGATACAGTAGAGCTGCTTCCAATGATACAGTAGAGCTGCTTCCAAGGATACAGTAGGGCTGCTTCCAATGATACAGTAGAGCTGTTTCCAAGGATACAGGAGAGCTGCTTCCAGGGATAGAGTAGAGCTGCTTCCAAGGATACAATAGAGCTGCTTCTTAGGATACAATAGAGCTGTTTCCAAGGATACAGTACAGCTGTTTCCAAGGAAACAATAGAGCTGCTTCTTAGGATACAATAGAGCTGTTTCCAAGGATACAGTAGAGCTGTTTCCAATGATACAGTAGAGCTGCTTCCAAAGATACAGTAGAGCTGCTTCCAAGGATACAATAGAGCTGCTTCCAAGGATACAGTAGAGCTGCTTCCTCCAAGGATACAGTGTAGCTGCTTCCAAGGATACAGTAGAGCTGTTTCCAAGGATACAATAGAGCTGCTTCCAAGGATACATTAGAGCTGTTTCCAAGGATACAGTAGAGCTGCTTCCTCCAAGTATACAGTGGAGCTGCTTCCAAGGATACAGTAGAGCTGTTTCCAAGGATAGAGTAGAGCTGCTTCCAAGGATACAGTAGAGCTGCTTCCAAGGATAGAGTAGAGCTGCTTCCAAGTGTACAGTAGAGCTGCTTCCAAGGGTACAGTAGAGCTGCTTCCAAGGATACAGTAGAGCTGTTTCCAAGGATACAGTAGAGCTGCTTCCACGGATACAATAGAGCTGTTTCCAAGGATACAGTAGAGCTGCTTCCAAGGATACAGTAGAGCTGTTTCCAAGGGTACAGTAGAGCTGCTTCCAATGATACAGTAGAGCTGCTTCCAAGGATACAGTAGGGCTGCTTCCAAGGATACAGTAGGGCTGTTTCCAAGGATACAGTAGAGCTGCTTCCAAGGATACAGTAGAGCT
>CM026399.1:57348138-57377954 GCA_014843695.1 Archivesica marissinica
TAGAGCTGCTTCCAAGGATACAGTAGAGCTGCTAACAAAGGATACAGTAGAGCTGCTTCCAAGGATACAGTAGAGCTGCTTCCAAGGATACAGTAGAGCTGCTACAAAGGATACAATAGAGCTGCTTCCAAGAATACAGCAGAGCTGTTTCCAAGGATACAGTAGAGCTGATTCCAAGGATACAGTAGAGCTGTTTCCAAGGATACAGTAGAGCTGCTTCCAAGGATACAGCAGAGCTGCTTCCAAGGATACAGTAGAGCTGCTTCCAAGTATACAGTAGAGCTGCTTCCAAGGATACAGTAGAGCTGCTTCCAATGATACAGTAGAGCTGCTTCCAAGTATACAGTAGAGCTGCCTCCAAGGGTACAGTAGAGCTGTTTCCAAGGATACAGTAGAGCTGCTTCCAAGGATACAATAGATCTGTTTCCAAGGATACAGTAGAGCTCCTTCCAAGGATACAATAGAGCTGTTTCCAAGGATACAGTAGAGCTGCATCCAAGTATACAGTATAGCTGCCTCCAAGGATACAGTAGAGCTGCTTCCAAGGATACAGTAGAGCTGCTTCCAAGGATACAGTAGAGCTTCTTCCAATGATACAGTAGAGCTGCTTCCAAGGATACACTAGAGCTGCTTCCAATGATACAGTAGAGCTGCTTCCAAGGATACAGTAGAGCTGCTTCCAAGGATACAGTAGAGCTGCTTCAAAGATACAGTAGAGCTGCTTCCAAGGATACAGTAGAGCTGCTTCCAAGGATACAGTAGGCTGTTTCCAAGGATACAGTAGAGCTGCTTCCAAGATACAGTAGAGCTGCTTCCAAGATACAGTAGAGCTGCTTCCAAGGATACAGTAGAGCTGTCTCCAAGGATACAGTAGAGCTGCTTCCAAGGATAGAGTAGAGCTGCTTCCAAGGATACAGTAGAGCTGCTTCCAAGGATACAGTAGAGCTGCTTCCAAGGATACAATAGAGCTGCTTCCAAGGATACAGTAGAGCTGCTTCCAAGGATACAGTAGAGCTGCTTCCAAGGATACAGTAGAGCTGCTTCCAAGGATACAGTAGAGCTGCTTCCAAGGATACAATAGAGCTGCTTCCAAGGATACAGTAGAGCTGCTTCCAAAGATACAGTAGAGCTGCTTCCAAGGATACAGTAGAGCTGCTTCCAAGGATACAGTAGAGCTGCTTCCAAGGATACAGTAGAGCTGCTTCCAAGGATACAGTAGAGCTGCTTCCAAGGATACAGTAGAGCTGCTTCCAAGGATACAGTAGAGCTGCTTCCAAGTATACAGTAGAGCTGCTTCCAAGGATACAGTAGAGCTGTTTCCAAGGATACAGTAGAGCTGCTTCCAAGGATACAGTAGAGCTGTTTCCAAGGATACAGTAGAGCTGCTTCCAAGGATACAATAGAGCTGTTTCCAAGGATACAGTAGAGCTGCTTCCAAGGATACAGTAGAGCTGCTTCCAAGGATACAGTAGAGCTGCTTCCAAGGATACAGTAGAGCTGCTTCCAAGGATACAGTAGAGCTGTTTCCAAGGATACAGTAGAGCTGCTTCCAAGGATACAGTAGAGCTGCTTCCAAGGATACAGTAGAGCTGCTTCCAAGGATACAGTAGAGCTGTTTCCAAGGATACAGTAGAGCTGTTTCCAAGGATACAGTAGAGCTGTTTCCAAGGATACAGTAGAGCTGCTTCCAAAGATACAGTAGAGCTGTTTCCAAGGATACAGTAGAGCTGTTTCCAAGGATACATTAGAGCTGTTTCCAAGGATACAGTAGAGCTGCTTCCAAGGATACAGTAGAGCTGCTTCCTCCAAGGATACAATAGAGCTGCTTCCAAGGATACAGTAGAGCTGTTTCCAAGGATACAGTAGAGCTGTTTCCAAGGATACAGTAGAGCTGCTTCCAAGGATACAGTAGAGATGCTTCCAAGGATACAGTAGAGCTGCTTCCAAGGATACAGTAGAGCTGCTTCCAAGGATACAGTAGAGCTGTTTCCAAGGATACAGTAGAGCTGCTTCCAAGGATACAGTAGAGCTGCTTCCTCCAACGATACAGTAGAGCTGCTTCCAAGGATACAGTAGAGCTGCTAACAAAGGATACAGTAGAGCTGCTTCCAAGGATACAGTAGAGCTGCTTCCAAGGATACAGTAGAGCTGCATCCAAGGATACAGTAGGCAAGGCTGTTTCCAAGGATACAGTAGGTGAGGCTGTTTCCAAGGATACAGTAAGTACGGCTGTTTCCAAGGATAAGATAGAGCTGTTTCCAAGGATACAGCAGGGCTGTTTCCAAGGATACAACAGGGCTGTTTCCAAGGATACAGTAGGGATGTTTCCAAAGATACAGTAGAGCTGTTTCCAAGGATACAGTAGAGCTGTTTCCAAGGATACAGTAGAGCTGCTTCCACGGATACAATAGAGCTGTTTCCAAGGATACAGTAGAGCTGCTTCTTAGGATACAATAGAGCTGTTTCCAAGGATACAGTAGAGCTGTTTCCAAGGATACAGTAGAGCTGCTTCCAAGGATAGAGTAGAGCTGCTTCCAAGGATACAATAGAGATGCTTCTTAGGATACAATAGAGCTGTTTCCAAGGATACAGTAGAGCTGTTTCCAAGGATACAGTAGAGCTGCTTCCAAGGATACAGTAGAGCTGCTTCCAAGGATACAGTAGAGCTGCTTCCAAGGATACAGTAGAGCTGTTTCCAAGGATACAGTAGAGCTGCTTCCAAGGATACAGTAGAGCTGCTTCCAAGGATACAGTAGAGCTGCTTCCAAGGATACAGTAGAGCTGCTTCCAAGGATACAGTAGAGCTGCTTCCAAGGATACAGTAGAGCTGCTTCCAAGGATACAGTAGAGCTGCTTCCAAGGATACAGTAGAGCTGCTTCCAAGGATACAGTAGAGCTGCTTCCAAGGATACAGTAGAGCTGCTTCCAAGGATACAGTAGAGCTGCTTCCAAGGATACAGTAGAGCTGCTTCCAAGGATACAGTAGAGCTGCTTCCAAGGATACAGTAGAGCTGCTTCCAAGGATACAGTAGAGCTGCTTCCAAGGATACAGTAGAGCTGCTTCCAAGGATACAGTAGAGCTGCTTCCAAGGATACAGTAGAGCTGCTTCCAAGGATACAGTAGAGCTGCTTCCAAGGATACAGTAGAGCTGCTTCCAAGGATACAGTAGAGCTGCTTCCAAGGATACAGTAGAGCTGCTTCCAAGGATACAGTAGAGCTGTTTCCAAGGATACAGTAGAGCTGCTTCCAAGGATACAGTAGAGCTGCTTCTCCAAGGATACAGTAGAGCTGCTTCCAAGGATACAGTAGAGCTGCTTCCAAGGATACAGTAGAGCTGCTTCCAAGGATACAGTAGAGCTGCTTCCAAGGATACAGTAGAGCTGCTTCCAAGGATACAGTAGAGCTGCTTTCCAAGGATACAGTAGAGCTGCTTCCAAGGATACAGTAGAGCTGCTTCCAAGGATACAATAGAGCTGTTTCCAAGGATACAGTAGAGCTGTTTCCAAGGATACAGTAGAGCTGTTTCCAAGGATACAGTAGAGCTGCTTCCAAGGATACAGTAGAGCTGCTTCCAAGGATACAGTAGAGCTGCTTCCAAGGATACAGTAGAGCTGTTTCCAAGGATACAGTAGAGCTGCTTCCAAGGATACAGTAGAGCTGCTTCCAAGGATACAATAAAGCTTTTTCCAAGGATACAGTACAGCTGTTTCCAAGGATACAGTAGAGCTGCTTCCAAGGATACAGTAGAACTGTTTCCAAGGATACAGTAGAGCTGCTTCCAAGGATACAGTAGAGCTGCTTCCAAGGATACAATATAGCTGCTTATTAGGATACAATAGAGCTGTTTCCAAGGATACAGTAGTGCTGTTTCCAAGGAAACAGTAGAGCTGCTTCCAAGGATACAGTAGAGCTGCTTCCAAGGATACAATAGAGCTGCTTCCAAGGATACAGTAGAGCTGTTTCCATAGATACAGTAGAGCTGCTTCCAAGGAAACAGTAGAGCTGCTTCCACGGCTACACTATAGCTGTTTCCAAGGATACAGTAGAGCTGCATCCAAGGATAGAGTAGAGCTGCTTCCAAGGATACAGTAGAGCTGCTTCCAAGGATAGAGTAGAGCTGCTTCCAAGTGTACAGTAGAGCTGCTTCCAAGGGTACAGTAGAGCTGTTTCCAAGGATACAGTAGAGCTGCTTCCACGGATACAATAGAGCTGTTTCCAATGATACAGTAGAGCTGCTTCTAAGGATACAGTAGAGCTGTTTCCAAGGATACAGTAGAGCTGCTACCAATGATACAGTAGAGCTGCTTCCAAGGATACAGTATGGCTGCTTCCAAGGATACAGTAGGGCTGTATCCAAGGATACAGTAGGGCTGCTTCCAAGGATACAGTAGAGCTGCTTCCAAGGATACAGTAGAGCTGCCTCCAAGGATACAGTAGAGCTGCTTCCAAGGATACAGTAGAGCTTCTTCCAAGGATACAGTAGAGCTGCTTCCAAGGATACAGTAGAGCTGCTAACAAAGGATACAGTAGAGCTGCTTCCAAGGATAAGTAGAGCTGCTAACAAAGGATAGAGTAGAGCTGCTTCCAAGGATACAGTAGGCAAGGCTATTTCCAAGGATACAGTAGGTAAGGCTGTTTCCAAGGATACAGTAGGTACGTACCGGCTGTTTCCAAGGATATAGTAGAGCTGTTTCCAAGGATACAGCAGGGCTGTTTCCAAGGATACAGCAGGGCGGTTTCCAACGATACAGTAGGGCTGTTTCCAAGGATACAGTAGAGCTGTTTCCAAGGATAAAGTAGAGCTGTTTCCAAGGATACAGTAGAGCTGCTTCCACGGATACAATAGAGCTGTTTCCAAGGATACAGTAGAGCTGCTTCTTAGGATACAATAGAGCTGTTTCCAAGGATACAGTAGAGCTGTTTCCAAGGATACAGTAGAGCTGCTTCCAAGGATACAGTAGAGCTGCTTCAAAGGATACAGTAGAGCTGCTTCCAAGGATACAATAGAGCTGCTTCTTAGGATACAATAGAGCTGTTTCCCAGTATACAGTAGAGCTGCTTCCAAGGATAGAATAGGGCAGCTTCCAAGGATACAGTAGGGCTGTGTCCAAGGATACAGTAGGGCTGCTTCCAAGGATACAGTAGAGCTGCTTCCAAGGATACAGTAGGGCTGCTTCCTCCAAGGATACAGTAGAACTGCTTCGAAGGATACAGTAGAGCTGTTTCCAAGGATACAGTAGAACTGTTTCCAAGGATACAGTAGAGCTGCTTCGAAGGATACAGTAGAGCTTCTTCCAAGGATACAGTAGAGCTGCTTCCAAGGATACAGTAGAGCTGTTTCAAGGATACAGTAGAGCTTCTTCCAAGGATACAGTAGAGCTGCTTCCAAGGATACAGTAGAGCTGCTAACAAAGGATAGAGTAGAGCTGCTTCCAAGGATACAGTAGAGCTGCTTCCAGGGATAGAGTAGAGCTGCTTCCAAGTGTACAGTAGAGCTGCTTCCAAGGGTACAGTAGAGCTGTTTCCAAGGATACAGTAGAGCTGCTTCCAAGGATACAGTAGAGCTGTTTCCAAGGATAGAGTAGAGCTGCTTCCACGGATACAATAGAGCTGTTTCCAAGGATACAGTAGAGCTGTTTCCAAGGATACAGTAGAGCTGCCTCCAAGGATACAGTAGAGCTGTTTCCAAGGATACAGTAGAGCTGCTTCCAAGGATAGATTAGGGCTGCTTCCAAGGATACAGTAGGGCTGTGTCCAAGGATACAGTAGGGCTGCTTCCAAGGATACAGTAGAGCTGCTTCCAAGGATACAGTAGGGCTGCTTCCTCCAAGGATACAGTAGAACTGCTTCCAAGGATACAGTAGAGCTGTTTCCAAGGATACAGTAGAACTGTTTCCAAGGATACAGTAGAGCTGCTTCCAAGGATACAGTAAAGCTGCTTCCAAGGATACAGTAGAGCTGCTTCCAAGGATACAGTAGAGCTGCTTCCAAGGATACAGTAGAGCTTCTTCCAAGGATACAGTAGAGCTGCTTCCAAGGATACAGTAGAGCTGCTAACAAAGGATACAGTAGAGCTGCTTCCAAGGATGCAGTAGAGCTGCTAACAAAGGATAGAGTAGAGTTGCTTCCAAGGATACAGTAGGCAAGGCTATTTCCAAGGATACAGTAGGTAAGGCTGTTTCCTAGGATACAGTAGGTACGGCTGTTTCCAAGGATACAGTAGAGTTGTTTCCAAGGATACAGCAGGGCTGTTTCCAAGGATACAGTAGAGCTGCTAACAAAGGATACAGTAGAGCTGCTTCCAAGGATAGAGTAGAGCTGCCTCCAAGGATACAGTAGATCTGCTTCCAAGGATACAGTAGAGCTGCTAACAAAGGATAGAGTAGAGCTGCTTCCAAGGATACAGTAGGCAAGGCTATTTCCAAGGATACAGTAGGTAAGGCTGTTTCCAAGGATACAGTAGGTACGTACCGGCTGTTTCCAAGGATACAGTAGTGCTGTTTCCAAGGATACAGCAGGGCTGTTTCCAAGGATACAGCAGGGCGGTTTCCAAGGATACAGTAGGGCTGTTTCCAAGGATACAGTAGAGCTGTTTCCAAGGATACAGTAGAGCTGTTTCCAAGGATACAGTAGAGCTGCTTCCACGGATACAATAGAGCTGTTTCCAAGGATACAGTAGAGCTGCTTCTTAGGATACAATAGAGCTGTTTCCAAGGATACAGTAGAGCTGTTTCCAAGGATACAGTACAGCTGCTTCCAAGGATACAGTAGAGCTGCTTCCAAGGATACAGTAGAGCTGCTTCCAAGATACAATAGAGCTGCTTCTTAGGATACAATAGAGCTGTTTCCCAGTATACAGTAGAGCTGCTTCCAAGGATACAGTAGGGCTGTGTCCAAGGATACAGTAGGGCTGCTTCCAAGGATACAGTAGAGCTGCTTCCAAGGATACAGTAGGGCTGCTTCCTCCAATGATACAGTAGAACTGCTTCCAAGGATACAGTAGAGCTGATTCCAAGGATACAGTAGAACTGTTTCCAAGGATACAGTAGAGCTGCTTCCAAGGATACAGTAGAGCTGCTTCCAAGGATACAATAGAGCTGCTTCCAAGGATACAGTAGAGCTGCTTCCAAGGATACAGAAGAGCTTCTACCAAGGATACAGTAGAGCTGCTTCCAAGGATACAGTAGAGCTGCTAACAAAGGATACCGTAGAGCTGCTTCCAAGGATACAGTAGAGCTGCTAACAAAGGATAGAGTAGAGCTGCTTCCAAGGATACAGTAGGCAAGGCTGTTTCCAAGGATACAGTAGGTACGGCTGTTTCCAAGGATACAGCAGGGCTGTTTCCAAGGAAACAGCAGGGCGGTTTCCAAGGACACAGTAGGGCTGTTTCCAAGGATACAGTAGAGCTGTTTCCAAGGATACAGTAGAGCTGTTTCCAAGGATACAGTAGAGCTGCTTCCACGGATACAATAGAGCTGTTTCCAAGGATACAGTAGAGCTGCTTCTTAGGATACAATAGAGCTGTTTCCAAGGATACAGTAGAGCTGTTTCCAAGAATACAGTAGAGCTGCTTCCAAGGATACAGTAGAGCTGTTTCCAAGGATACAGTAGAGCTGCTTCCAAGGATACAGTAGAGCTGCTTCCAAGGATACAATAGAGCTGCTTCTTAGGATACAATAGAGCTGTTTCCCAGTATACAGTAGAGCTGCTTCCAAGGATAGAGTAGAGCTGCTTCCAAGGATACAGTAGAGCTGCTTCCAGGGATAGAGTAGAGCTGCTTCCAAGTGTACAGTAGAGCTGCTTCCAAGGGTACAGTAGAGCTGTTTCCAAGGATACAGTAGAGCTGCTTCCAAGGATACAGTAGAGCTGTTTCCAAGGATACAGTAGAGCTGCTTCCACGGATACAATAGAGCTGTTTCCAAGGATACAGTAGAGCTGTTTCCAAGGATACAGTAGAGCTGCTTCCAAGGATACAGTAGAGCTGTTTCCAAGGATACAGTAGAGCTGCTTCCAAGGATACAGTAGAGCTGTGCTTCCAAGGATACAGTAGAGCTGCTTCCAAGGATACAGTAGGGCTGCTTCCTCCAAGGATACAGTAGAACTGCTTCCAAGGATACAGTAGAGCTGTTTCCAAGGATACAGTAGAACTGCTTCCAAGATACAGTAGAGCTGCTTCCAAGGATACAGTAGAGCTGCTTCCAAGGATACAGTAGAGCTGCTTCCAAGGATACAGTAGAGCTGCTTCCAAGGATACAGTAGAGCTTCTTCCAAGGATACAGTAGAGCTGCATCCAAGGATACAGAGAGCTGCTAACAAAGGATACAGTAGAGCTGCTTCCAATGATACAGTAGAGCTGCTAACAAAGGATAGAGTAGAGTTGCTTCCAAGGATACAGTAGGCAAGGCTATTTCCAAGGATACAGTAGGTAAGGCTGTTTCCTAGGATAAAGTAGGTACGGCTATTCCAAGGATACAGTAGAGCTGTTTCCAAGGATACAGCAGGGCTGTTTCCAAGGATACATTAGAGCTGCTAACAAAGGATACAGTAGAGCTGCTTCCAAGGATAGAGTAGAGCTGCCTCCAAGGATACAGTAGAGCTGCTTCCAAGGTTACAGTAGAGCTGCTAACAAAGGATAGAGTAGAGCTGCTTCCAAGGATACAGTAGGCAAGGCTATTTCCAAGGATACAGTAGGTAAGGCTGTTTCCAAGGATACAGTAGGTACGTACCGGCTGTTTCCAAGGATACAGTAGAGCTGTTTCCAAGGATACAGCAGGGCTGTTTCCAAGGATACAGCAGGGCGGTTTCCAAGGATACAGTAGGGCTGTTTCCAAGGATACAGTAGAGCTGTTTCAAAGGATACAGTAGAGCTGTTTCCAAGGATAGAGTAGAGCTGCCTCCAAGGATACAGTAGAGCTGCTTCCAAGGATACAGTAGAGCAGCTAACAAAGGATAGAGTAGAGCTGCTTCCAAGGATACAGTAGGCAAGGCTATTTCCAAGGATACAGTAGGTAAGGCTGTTTCCAAGGATACAGTAGGTACGTACCGGCTGTTTCCAAGGATACAGTAGAGCTGTTTCCAAGGATACAGCAGGGCTGTTTCCAAGGATACAGCAGGGCGGTTTCCAAGGATACAGTAGGGCTGTTTCCAAGGATACAGTAGAGCTGTTTCCAAGGATACAGTAGAGCTGTTTCCAAGGATACAGTAGAGCTGCTTCCAAGGATACAGTAGAGCTGTTTCCAAGGATACAGTAGAGCTGCTTCTTAGGATACAATAGAGCTGTTTCCAAGGATACAGTAGAGCTGTTTCCAAGGATACAGTACAGCTGCTTCCAAGGATACAGTAGAGCTGCTTCCAAGGATACAGTAGAGCTGCTTCCAAGGATACAATAGAGCTGCTTCTTAGGATACAATAGAGCTGTTTCCCAGTATACAGTAGAGCTGCTTCCAAGGATACAGTAGGGCTGTGTCCAAGGATACAGTAGGGCTGCTTCCAAGGATACAGTAGAGCTGCTTCCAAGGATACAGTAGGGCTGCTTCCTCCAATGATACAGTAGAACTGCTTCCAAGGATACAGTAGAGCTGATTCCAAGGATACAGTAGAACTGTTTCCAAGGATACAGTAGAGCTGCTTCCAAGGATACAGTAGAGCTGCTTCCAAGGATACAATAGAGCTGCTTCCAAGGATACAGTAGAGCTGCTTCCAAGGATACAGAAGAGCTTCTACCAAGGATACAGTAGAGCTGCTTCCAAGGATACAGTAGAGCTGCTAACAAAGGATACCGTAGAGCTGCTTCCAAGGATACAGTAGAGCTGCTAACAAAGGATAGAGTAGAGCTGCTTCCAAGGATACAGTAGGCAAGGCTGTTTCCAAGGATACAGTAGGTACGGCTGTTTCCAAGGATACAGCAGGGCTGTTTCCAAGGAAACAGCAGGGCGGTTTCCAAGGACACAGTAGGGCTGTTTCCAAGGATACAGTAGAGCTGTTTCCAAGGATACAGTAGAGCTGTTTCCAAGGATACAGTAGAGCTGCTTCCACGGATACAATAGAGCTGTTTCCAAGGATAGAGTAGAGCTGCTTCTTAGGATACAATAGAGCTGTTTCCAAGGATACAGTAGAGCTGTTTCCAAGAATACAGTAGAGCTGCTTCCAAGGATACAGTAGAGCTGTTTCCAAGGATACAGTAGAGCTGCTTCCAAGGATACAGTAGAGCTGCTTCCAAGGATACAATAGAGCTGCTTCTTAGGATACAATAGAGCTGTTTCCCAGTATACAGTAGAGCTGCTTCCAAGGATAGAGTAGAGCTGCTTCCAAGGATACAGTAGAGCTGCTTCCAGGGATAGAGTAGAGCTGTTTCCAAGTGTACAGTAGAGCTGCTTCCAAGGGTACAGTAGAGCTGTTTCCATGGATACAGTAGAGCTGCTTCCAAGGATACAGTAGAGCTGTTTCCAAGGATACAGTAGAGCTGCTTCCACGGATACAATAGAGCTGTTTCCAAGGATACAGTAGAGCTGTTTCCAAGGATACAGTAGAGCTGATTCCAAGGATACAGTAGAGCTGTTTCCAAGGATACAGTAGAGCTGCTTCCAAGGATACAGTAGAGCTGCTTCCAAGGATACAGTAGAGCTGCTTCCAAGGATACAGTAGGGCTGCTTCCTCCAAGGATACAGTAGAACTGCTTCCAAGGATACAGTAGAGCTGTTTCCAAGGATACAGTAGAACTGCTTCCAAGGATACAGTAGAGCTGCTTCCAAGGATACAGTAGAGCTGCTTCCAAGGATACAGTAGAGCTGCTTCCAAGGATACAGTAGAGCTGCTTCCAAGGATACAGTAGAGCTTCTTCCAAGGATACAGTAGAGCTGCTTCCAAGGATACAGCAGAGCTGCTAACAAAGGATACAGTAGAGCTGCTTCCAAGGATACAGTAGAGCTGCTAACAAAGGATAGAGTAGAGTTGCTTCCAAGGATACAGTAGGCAAGGCTATTTCCAAGGATACAGTAGGTAAGGCTGTTTCCTAGGATACAGTAGGTACGGCTATTTCCAAGGATACAGTAGAGCTGTTTCCAAGGATACAGCAGGGCTGTTTCCAAGGATACATTAGAGCTGCTAACAAAGGATACAGTAGAGCTGCTTCCAAGGATAGAGTAGAGCTGCCTCCAAGGATACAGTAGAGCTGCTTCCAAGGTTACAGTAGAGCTGCTAACAAAGGATAGAGTAGAGCTGCTTCCAAGGATACAGTAGGCAAGGCTATTTCCAAGGATACAGTAGGTAAGGCTGTTTCCAAGGATACAGTAGGTACGTACCGGCTGTTTCCAAGGATACAGTAGAGCTGTTTCCAAGGATACAGCAGGGCTGTTTCCAAGGATACAGCAGGGCGGTTTCCAAGGATACAGTAGGGCTGTTTCCAAGGATACAGTAGAGCTGTTTCAAAGGATACAGTAGAGCTGTTTCCAAGGATACAGTGGAGCTGTTTCCAAGGATACAGTAGAGCTGCTTCCAAGGATACAGTAGAGCTGCTTCCAAGGATACAGTAGAGCTGCTTCCACGGATACAATAGAGCTCTTTCCAAGGATACAGTAGAGCTGCTTCTTAGGATACAATAGAGCTGTTTCCAAGGATACAGTAGAGCTGTTTCCAAGGATACAGTAGAGCTGCTTCCAAGGATACAGTAGAGCTGCTTCCAAGGATACAGTAGAGCTGCTACCAAGGATACAATAGAGCTGCTTCTTAGGATACAATAGAGCTGTTTCCCAGTATACAGTAGAGCTGCTTCCAAGGATACAGTAGGGCTGTGTCCAAGGATACAGTAGGGCTGCTTCCAAGGATACAGTAGAGCTGCTTCCAAGGATACAGTAGGGCTGCTTCCTCCAAGGATACAGTAGAACTGCTTCCAAGGATACAGTAGAGCTGTTTCCAAGGATACAGTAGAACTGTTTCCAAGGATACAGTAGAGCTGCTTCCAAGGATACAGTAGAGCTGCTTCCAAGGATACAGTAGAGCTGCTTCCAAGGATACAGTAGAGCTGCTTCCAAGGATACAGTAGAGCTTCTTCCAAGGATACAGTAGAGCTGCTTCCAAGGATACAGTAGAGCTGCTAACAAAGGATACAGTAGAGCTGCTTCCAAGGATACAGTAGAGCTGCTAACAAAGGATAGAGTAGAGCTGCTTCCAAGGATACAGTAGGCAAGGCTATTTCCAAGGATACAGTAGGTAAGGCTGTTTCCAAGGATACAGTAGGTACGGCTGTTTCCAAGGATACAGTAGAGAAGTTTCCAAGGATACAGCAGGGCTGTTTCCAAGGAAACAGCAGGGCGGTTTCCAAGGACACAGTAGGGCTGTTTCCAAGGATACAGTAGAGCTGTTTCAAAGGATACAGTAGAGCTGTTTCCAAGGATACAGTAGAGCTGCTTCCACGGATACAATAGAGCTGTTTCCAAGGATACAGTAGAGCTGCTTCTTAGGATAAAATAGAGCTGTTTCCAAGGATACAGTAGAGCTGTTTCCAAGAATACAGTAGAGCTGCGTCCAAGGATACAGTAGAGCTGTTTCCAAGGATACAGTAGAGCTGCTTCCAAGGATACAGTAGAGCTGCTTCCAAGGATACAATAGAGCTGCTTCTTAGGATACAATAGAGCTGTTTCCCAGTATACAGTAGAGCTGCTTCCAAGGATAGAGTAGAGCTGCTTCCAAGGATACAGTAGAGCTGCTTCCAGGGATAGAGTAGAGCTGCTTCCAAGTGTACAGTAGAGCTGCTTCCAAGGGTACAGTAGAGCTGTTTCCAAGGATACAGTAGAGCTGCTTCCAAGGATACAGTAGAGCTGTTTCCAAGGATAGAGTAGAGCTGCTTCCACGGATACAATAGAGCTGTTTCCAAGGATACAGTAGAGCTGTTTCCAAGGATACAGTAGAGCTGCTTCCAAGGATACAGTAGAGCTGTTTCCAAGGATACAGTAGAGCTGCTTCCAAGGATACAGTAGAGCTGCTTCCAAGGATACAGTAGAGCTGCTTCCAAGGATAGAGTAGGGCTGCTTCCAAGGATACAGTAGGGCTGTGTCCAAGGATACAGTAGGGCTGCTTCCAAGGATACAGTATAGCTGCTTCCAAGGATACAGTAGAGCTTCTTCCTCCAAGGATACAGTAGAACTGCTTCCAAGGATACAGTAGAGTTGTTTCCAAGGAAACAGTAGAACTGTTTCCAAGGATACAGTAGAGCTGCTTCCAAGGATACAGTAGAGCTGCTTCCAAGGATACAGTAGAGCTGTTTCCAAGGATACAGTAGAGCTGCTTCCAAGGATACAGTAGAGCTTCTTCCAAGGATACAGTAGAGCTGCTTCCAAGGATACAGTAGAGCTGCTAACAAAGGATACAGTAGAGCTGCTTCCAAAGATACAGTAGAGCTGCTAACAAAGGATAGAGTAGAGCTGCTTCCAAGGATACAGTAGGCAAGGCTATTTCCAAGGATACAGTAGGTAAGGCTGTTTCCTAGGATACAGTAGGTACGGCTGTTTACAAGGATACAGTAGAGCTTTTTCCAATGATACAGCAGGGCTGTTTCCAAGGATACAGTAGAGCTGCTAACAAAGGATACAGTAGAGCTGCTTCCAAGGATAGAGTAGAGCTGCCTCCAAGGATACAGTAGAGCTGCTTCCAAGATAGAGTAGAGCTGCTTCCAAGTGTACAGTAGAGCTGCTTCCAAGGGTACAGTGGAGCTGTTTCCAAGGATACAGTAGAGCTGCTTCCAAGGATACAGTAGAGCTGTTTCCAAGGATACAGTAGAGCTGCTTCCACGGATACAATAGAGCTGTTTCCAAGGATACAGTAGAGCTGCTTCCAAAGATACAGTAGAGCTGTTTCCAAGGATACAGTAGAGCTGCTTCCAATGATACAGTAGAGCTGCTTCCAAGGATACAGTAGGGCTGCTTCCAAGGACACAGTAGGGCTGTGTCCAAGCATACAGTAGAGCTGCTTCCAAGGATACAGTAGAGCTGCTTCCAAGTGTACAGTAGAGCTGCTTCCAAGGGTACAGTAGAGCTGTTTCCAAGGATACAGTAGAGCTGCTTCCAAGGATACAGTAGAGCTGTTTCCAAGGATACAGTAGAGCTGCTTCCACGGATACAATAGAGCTATTTCCAAGGATACAGTAGAGCTGCTTCCAAGGATACAGTAGAGCTGCTTCCAAGGATAGAGTAGAGTTGCTTCCAAGGATACAATAGAGATGCTTCTTAGGATACAATAGAGCTGTTTCCAAGGATACAGTAGAGCTGCTTCCAAGGATACAGTAGAGCTGCTTCCAAGGATACAGTAGAGCTGCTTCCAAGGATACAGTAGAGCTGTTTCCAAGGATACAGTAGAGCTGTTTCCAAGGATACAGTAGAGCTGTTTCCAAGGATACAGTAGAGCTGCTTCCAAAGATACAGTAGAGCTGTTTCCAAGGATACAGTAGAGCTGTTTCCAAGGATACATTAGAGCTGTTTCCAAGGATACAGTAGAGCTGCTTCCAAGGATACAGTAGAGCTGCTTCCTCCAAGGATACAATAGAGCTGCTTCCAAGGATACAGTAGAGATGTTTCCAAGGATACAGTAGAGCTGTTTCCAAGGATACAGTAGAGCTGCTTCCAAGGATACAGTAGAGATGCTTCCAAGGATACAGTAGAGCTGCTTCCAAGGATACAGTAGAGCTGCTTCCAAGGATACAGTAGAGCTGTTTCCAAGGATACAGTAGAGCTGCTTCCAAGGATACAGTAGAGCTGCTTCCTCCAACGATACAGTAGAGCTGCTTCCAAGGATACAGTAGAGCTGCTAACAAAGGATACAGTAGAGCTGCTTCCAAGGATACAGTAGAGCTGCTTCCAAGGATACAGTAGAGCTGCTTCCAAGGATACAGTAGGCAAGGCTGTTTCCAAGGATACAGTAGGTGAGGCTGTTTCCAAGGATACAGTAGGTACGGCTGTTTCCAAGGATAAGATAGAGCTGTTTCCAAGGATACAGCAGGGCTGTTTCCAAGGATACAACAGGGCTGTTTCCAAGGATACAGTAGGGATGTTTCCAAAGATACAGTAGAGCTGTTTCCAAGGATACAGTAGAGCTGTTTCCAAGGATACAGTAGAGCTGCTTCCACGGATACAATAGAGCTGTTTCCAAGGATACAGTAGAGCTGCTTCTTAGGATACAATAGAGCTGTTTCCAAGGATACAGTAGAGCTGTTTCCAAGGATACAGTAGAGCTGCTTCCAAGGATAGAGTAGAGTTGCTTCCAAGGATACAATAGAGATGCTTCTTAGGATACAATAGAGCTGTTTCCAAGGATACAGTACAGCTGTTTCCAAGGATACAGTAGAGCTGCTTCCAAGGATACAGTAGAGCTGCTTCCAAGGATACAATAGAGCTGCTTCCAAGGATACAGTAGAGCTGTTTCCATGGATACAGTAGAGCTGCTTCCAAGGATGCAGTAGAGCTGCTTATTAGGATACAATAAAGCTTTTTCCAAGGATACAGTACAGCTGTTTCCAAGGATACAGTAGAGCTGTTTCCAAGGATACAGTAGAGCTGCTTCCAAGGATACAGTAGAGCTGCTTCCAAGGATACAATATAGCTGCTTATTAGGATACAATAGAGCTGTTTCCAAGGATACAGTAGTGCTGTTTCCAAGGAAACAGTAGAGCTGCTTCCAAGGATACAGTAGAGCTGCTTCCAAGGATACAATAGAGCTGCTTCCAAGGATACAGTAGAGCTGTTTCCATAGATACAGTAGAGCTGCTTCCAAGGATGCAGTAGAGCTGCTTCCACGG
The DNA here is from genome assembly GCA_014843695.1 of Archivesica marissinica. Taxonomy (NCBI): domain Eukaryota; kingdom Metazoa; phylum Mollusca; class Bivalvia; order Venerida; family Vesicomyidae; genus Archivesica; species Archivesica marissinica. The sequence goes on from CM026399.1 coordinate 57,363,924, forward strand.
CTACATTAGAGCTGTTTCCAAGGATACAGTAGAGCTGCATCCAAGGATAGAGTAGAGCTGCTTCCAAGGATACAGTAGAGATGCTTCCAAGGATACAGTAGAGCTGCTTCCAAGGATACAGTAGAGCTGCTTCCAAGGATACAGTAGAGCTGTTTCCAAGGATACAGTAGAGCTGCTTCCAAGGATACAGTAGAGCTGCTTCCTCCAACGATACAGTAGAGCTGCTTCCAAGGATACAGTAGAGCTGCTAACAAAGGATACAGTAGAGCTGCTTCCAAGGATACAGTAGAGCTGCTTCCAAGGATACAGTAGAGCTGCTTCCAAGGATACAGTAGAGCTGCTAACAAAGGATACAGTAGAGCTGCTTCCAAGGATACAGTAGGCAAGGCTGTTTCCAAGGATACAGTAGGTGAGGCTGTTTCCAAGGATACAGTAGGTACGGCTGTTTCCAAGGATAAGATAGAGCTGTTTCCAAGGATACAGCAGGGCTGTTTCCAAGGATACAACAGGGCTGTTTCCAAGGATACAGTAGGGATGTTTCCAAAGATACAGTAGAGCTGTTTCCAAGGATACAGTAGAGCTGTTTCCAAGGATACAGTAGAGCTGTTTCCAAGGATACAGTAGAGCTGCTTCTTAGGATACAATAGAGCTGTTTCCAAGGATACAGTAGAGCTGTTTCCAAGGATACAGTAGAGCTGCTTCCAAGGATAGAGTAGAGTTGCTTCCAAGGATACAATAGAGATGCTTCTTAGGATACAATAGAGCTGTTTCCAAGGATACAGTACAGCTGTTTCCAAGGATACAGTAGAGCTGCTTCCAAGGATACAGTAGAGCTGCTTCCAAGGATACAATAGAGCTGCTTCCAAGGATACAGTAGAGCTGATTCCATGGATACATTAGAGCTGCTTCCAAGGATGCAGTAGAGCTGCTTATTAGGATACAATAAAGCTTTTTCCAAGGATACAGTACAGCTCTTTCCAATGATACAGTAGAGCTGCTTCCAAGGATACAGTAGAGCTGTTTCCAAGGATACAGTAGAGCTGCTTACAAGGATACAGTAGAGCTGTTCCCAAGGATACAGTAGAGCTGCTTCCACGGATACAATAGAGCTGTTTCCAATGATACAGTAGAGCTGCTTCCAAGGATACAGTAGAGCTGTTTCCAAGGATACAGTAGAGCTGCTACCAATGATACAGTAGAGCTGCTTCCAAGGATACAGTATGGCTGCTTCCAAGGATACAGTAGATGAATCCAAGGATACAGTAGGGCTGCTTCCAAGGATACAGTAGAGCTGCTTCCAAGGATACAGTAGAGCTGCCTCCAAGGATACAGTAGAGCTGCTTCCAAGGATACAGTAGAGCTTCTTCCAAGGATACAGTAGAGCTGCTTCCAAGGATACAGTAGAGCTGCTAACAAAGGATACAGTAGAGCTGCTTCCAAGGATAAGTAGAGCTGCTAACAAAGGATAGAGTAGAGCTGCTTCCAAGGATACAGTAGGCAAGGCTATTTCCAAGGATACAGTAGGTAAGGCTGTTTCCAAGGATACAGTAGGTACGTACCGGCTGTTTCCAAGGATATAGTAGAGCTGTTTCCAAGGATACAGCAGGGCTGTTTCCAAGGATACAGCAGGGCGGTTTCCAACGATACAGTAGGGCTGTTTCCAAGGATACAGTAGAGCTGTTTCCAAGGATAAAGTAGAGCTGTTTCCAAGGATACAGTAGAGCTGCTTCCACGGATACAATAGAGCTGTTTCCAAGGATACAGTAGAGCTGCTTCTTAGGATACAATAGAGCTGTTTCCAAGGATACAGTAGAGCTGTTTCCAAGGATACAGTAGAGCTGCTTCCAAGGATACAGTAGAGCTGCTTCCAAGGATACAGTAGAGCTGCTTCCAAGGATACAATAGAGCTGCTTCTTAGGATACAATAGAGCTGTTTCCCAGTATACAGTAGAGCTGCTTCCAAGGATAGAATAGGGCAGCTTCCAAGGATACAGTAGGGCTGTGTCCAAGGATACAGTAGGGCTGCTTCCAAGGATACAGTAGAGCTGCTTCCAAGGATACAGTAGGGCTGCTTCCTCCAAGGATACAGTAGAACTGCTTCGAAGGATACAGTAGAGCTGTTTCCAAGGATACAGTAGAACTGTTTCCAAGGATACAGTAGAGCTGCTTCGAAGGATACAGTAGAGCTTCTTCCAAGGATACAGTAGAGCTGCTTCCAAGGATACAGTAGAGCTGTTTCAAGGATACAGTAGAGCTTCTTCCAAGGATACAGTAGAGCTGCTTCCAAGGATACAGTAGAGCTGCTAACAAAGGATAGAGTAGAGCTGCTTCCAAGGATACAGTAGAGCTGCTTCCAGGGATAGAGTAGAGCTGCTTCCAAGTGTACAGTAGAGCTGCTTCCAAGGGTACAGTAGAGCTGTTTCCAAGGATACAGTAGAGCTGCTTCCAAGGATACAGTAGAGCTGTTTCCAAGGATAGAGTAGAGCTGCTTCCACGGATACAATAGAGCTGTTTCCAAGGATACAGTAGAGCTGTTTCCAAGGATACAGTAGAGCTGCCTCCAAGGATACAGTAGAGCTGTTTCCAAGGATACAGTAGAGCTGCTTCCAAGGATAGATTAGGGCTGCTTCCAAGGATACAGTAGGGCTGTGTCCAAGGATACAGTAGGGCTGCTTCCAAGGATACAGTAGAGCTGCTTCCAAGGATACAGTAGGGCTGCTTCCTCCAAGGATACAGTAGAACTGCTTCCAAGGATACAGTAGAGCTGTTTCCAAGGATACAGTAGAACTGTTTCCAAGGATACAGTAGAGCTGCTTCCAAGGATACAGTAAAGCTGCTTCCAAGGATACAGTAGAGCTGCTTCCAAGGATACAGTAGAGCTGCTTCCAAGGATACAGTAGAGCTTCTTCCAAGGATACAGTAGAGCTGCTTCCAAGGATACAGTAGAGCTGCTAACAAAGGATACAGTAGAGCTGCTTCCAAGGATACAGTAGAGCTGCTAACAAAGGATAGAGTAGAGTTGCTTCCAAGGATACAGTAGGCAAGGCTATTTCCAAGGATACAGTAGGTAAGGCTGTTTCCTAGGATACAGTAGGTACGGCTGTTTCCAAGGATACAGTAGAGCTGTTTCCAAGGATACAGCAGGGCTGTTTCCAAGGATACAGTAGAGCTGCTAACAAAGGATACAGTAGAGCTGCTTCCAAGGATAGAGTAGAGCTGCCTCCAAGGATACAGTAGAGCTGCTTCCAAGGATACAGTAGAGCTGCTAACAAAGGATAGAGTAGAGCTGCTTCCAAGGATACAGTAGGCAAGGCTATTTCCAAGGATACAGTAGGTAAGGCTGTTTCCAAGGATACAGTAGGTACGTACCGGCTGTTTCCAAGGATACAGTAGAGCTGTTTCCAAGGATACAGCAGGGCTGTTTCCAAGGATACAGCAGGGCGGTTTCCAAGGATACAGTAGGGCTGTTTCCAAGGATACAGTAGAGCTGTTTCCAAGGATACAGTAGAGCTGTTTCCAAGGATACAGTAGAGCTGCTTCCACGGATACAATAGAGCTGTTTCCAAGGATACAGTAGAGCTGCTTCTTAGGATACAATAGAGCTGTTTCCAAGGATACAGTAGAGCTGTTTCCAAGGATACAGTAGAGCTGCTTCCAAGGATACAGTAGAGCTGCTTCCAAGGATACAGTAGAGCTGCTTCCAAGGATACAATAGAGCTGCTTCTTAGGATACAATAGAGCTGTTTCCCAGTATACAGTAGAGCTGCTTCCAAGGATACAGTAGGGCTGTGTCCAAGGATACAGTAGGGCTGCTTCCAAGGATACAGTAGAGCTGCTTCCAAGGATACAGTAGGGCTGCTTCCTCCAAGGATACAGTAGAACTGCTTCCAAGGATACAGTAGAGCTGATTCCAAGGATACAGTAGAACTGTTTCCAAGGATACAGTAGAGCTGCTTCCAAGGATACAGTAGAGCTGCTTCCAAGGATACAGTAGAGCTGCTTCCAAGGATACAGTAGAGCTGCTTCCAAGGATACAGAAGAGCTTCTACCAAGGATACAGTAGAGCTGCTTCCAAGGATACAGTAGAGCTGCTAACAAAGGATACCGTAGAGCTGCTTCCAAGGATACAGTAGAGCTGCTAACAAAGGATAGAGTAGAGCTGCTTCCAAGGATACAGTAGGCAAGGCTATTTCGAAGGATACAGTAGGTAAGGCTGTTTCCAAGGATACAGTAGGTACGGCTGTTTCCAAGGATACAGTAGAGAAGTTTCCAAGGATACAGCAGGGCTGTTTCCAAGGAAACAGCAGGGCGGTTTCCAAGGACACAGTAGGGCTGTTTCCAAGGATACAGTAGAGCTGTTTCCAAGGATACAGTAGAGCTGTTTCCAAGGATACAGTAGAGCTGCTTCCACGGATACAATAGAGCTGTTTCCAAGGATACAGTAGAGCTGCTTCTTAGGATACAATAGAGCTGTTTCCAAGGATACAGTAGAGCTGTTTCCAAGAATACAGTAGAGCTGCTTCCAAGGATACAGTAGAGCTGTTTCCAAGGATACAGTAGAGCTGCTTCCAAGGATACAGTAGAGCTGCTTCCAAGGATACAGTAGAGCTGCTTCCAAGGATACAGTAGAGCTTCTTCCAAGGATACAGTAGAGCTGCTTCCAAGGATACAGCAGAGCTGCTAACAAAGGATACAGTAGAGCTGCTTCCAAGGATACAGTAGAGCTGCTAACAAAGGATAGAGTAGAGTTGCTTCCAAGGATACAGTAGGCAAGGCTATTTCCAATGATACAGTAGGTAAGGCTGTTTCCTAGGATACAGTAGGTACGGCTATTTCCAAGGATACAGTAGAGCTGTTTCCAAGGATACAGCAGGGCTGTTTCCAAGGATACATTAGAGCTGCTAACAAAGGATACAGTAGAGCTGCTTCCAAGGATAGAGTAGAGCTGCCTCCAAGGATACAGTAGAGCTGCCTCCAAGGATACAGTAGAGCTTCTTCCAAGGTTACAGTAGAGCTGCTAACAAAGGATAGAGTAGAGCTGCTTCCAAGGATACAGTAGGCAAGGCTATTTCCAAGGATACAGTAGGTAAGGCTGTTTCCAAGGATACAGTAGGTAACCGGCTGTTTCCAAGGATACAGTAGAGCTGTTTCCAAGGATACAGCAGGGCTGTTTCCAAGGATACAGCAGGGCGGTTTCCAAGGATACAGTAGGGCTGTTTCCAAGGATACAGTAGAGCTGCTTCCAAGGATACAGTAGAGCTGTTTCCAAGGATACAGTAGAGCTGCTTCCAAGGATACAGTAGAGCTGTTTCCAAGGATACAGTAGAGCTGCTTCCAAGGATACAGTAGAGCTGCTTCCAAGGATACAGTAGAGCTGCTTCCAAGGATACAGTAGAGCTGCTTCCAAGGATACAGTAGAGCTGCTTCCAAGGATACAGTAGAGCTGCTTCCAAGGATACAGTAGAGCTGCTTCCAAGGATACAGTAGAGCTGCTTCCAAGGATACAGTAGAGCTGCTTCCAAGGATACAGTAGAGCTGTTTCCAAGGATACAGTAGAGCTGCTTCCAAGGATACAGTAGAGCTGCTTCCAAGGATACAGTAGAGCTGTTTCCAAGGATACAGTAGAGCTGCTTCCAAGGATACAGTAGAGCTGCTTCCAAGGATACAGTAGAGCTGCTTCCAAGGATACAGTAGAGCTGCTTCCAAGGATACAGTAGAGCTGCTTCCAAGGATACAGTAGAGCTGCTTCCAAGGATACAGTAGAGCTGCTTCCAAGGATACAGTAAGCTGTTCCAAGGATACAGTAGAGCTGCTTCAAGGATCAGAGAGCTTCCAAGGATACAGTAGAGCTGCTCCAAGGATACAGTAGAGCTGCTAACAAAGATACAGTAGAGCTGCTTCCAAGGATACGTAGAGCTGCTTCCAAGGATACAGTAGAGCTGCTTCCAAGGATACAGTAGAGCTGCTTCCAAGGATACAGTAGAGCTGCTCCAAGGATACAGTAAGGCTGTTTCCAAGGATACAGTAAGCTGTTTCCAAGGACAAGTAGCTGTTTCCAAGATAGTAGAGCTGTTTCCAAGGATACAGTAGAGCTGCTTCCAAGGATACAGTAGAGCTGTTTCCAAGGATACAGTAGAGCTGCTTCCAAGGATACAGTAGAGCTGCTTCCAAGGATACAGTAGAGCTGCTTCCAAGGATACAGTAGAGCTGTTTCCAAGGATACAGTAGAGCTGTTTCCAAGGATACAGTAGAGCTGCTTCCAAGGATACAGTAGAGCTGCTTCCAAGGATACAGTAGAGCTGCTTCCAAGGATACAGTAGAGCTGCTTCCAAGGATACAGTAGAGCTGCTTCCAAGGATACAGTAGAGCTGCTTCCAAGGATACAGTAGAGCTGCTTCCAAGGATACAGTAGAGCTGCTTCCAAGGATACAGTAGAGCTGCTTCCAAGGATACAGTAGAGCTGCTTCCAAGGATACAGTAGAGCTGCTTCCAAGGATACAGTAGAGCTGCTTCCAAGGATACAGTAGAGCTGCTTCCAAGGATACAGTAGAGCTGCTTGGATACATAAGCTTTCCAAGGATACATAAGCTGTTCCAAGGATACAGTAGAGCTGCTTCCAAGGATACAGTAGAGCTGTTTCCAAGGATACAGTAGAGCTGCTTCCAAGGATACAGTAGAGCTGCTTCCAAGGATACAATAGAGCTGCTTCCAAGGGTACAGTAGAGCTGCTTCCAAGGATACAGTAGAGCTGTTTCCAAGGATACAGTAGAGCTGCTTCCAAGGATACAGTAGAGCTGCTTCCAAGGATACAGTAGAGCTGCTTCCAAGGATACAGTAGAGCTGTTTCCAAGGATACAGTAGAGCTGCTTCCAAGGATACAGTAGAGCTGCTTCCAAGGATACAGTAGAGCTGCTTCCAAGGATACAGTAGAGCTGCATCCAAGGATACAGTAGAGCTGCTTCCAAGGATACAGTAGAGCTGCTTCCAAGGATAGAGTAGAGCTGCTTCCAAGGATACAGTAGGCAAGGCTATTTCCAAGGATACAGTAGGTAAGGCTGTTTCCTAGGATACAGTAGGTACGGCTGTTTCCAAGGATACAGTAGAGCTGTTTCCAAGGATACAGCAGGGCTGTTTCCAAGGATACAGTAGAGCTGCTAACAATGGATACAGTAGAGCTGCTTCCAAGGATAGAGTAGAGCTGCCTCCAAGGATACAGTAGAGCTGCTTCCAAGATAGAGTAGAGCTGCTTCCAAGTGTACAGTAGAGCTGCTTCCAAGGGTACAGTGGAGCTGTTTCCAAGGATACAGTAGAGCTGCTTCCACGGATACAATAGAGCTGTTTCCAAGGATACAGTAGAGCTGCTTCCAAAGATACAGTAGAGCTGTTTCCAAGGATACAGTAGAGCTGCTTCCAATGATACAGTAGAGCTGCTTCCAAGGATACAGTAGGGCTGCTTCCAAGGACACAGTAGGGCTGTGTCCAAGCATACAGTAGAGCTGCTTCCAAGGATACAGTAGAGCTGCTTCCAAGTGTACAGTAGAGCTGCTTCCAAGGGTACAGTAGAGCTGTTTCCAAGGATACAGTAGAGCTGCTTCCAAGGATACAGTAGAGCTGTTTCCAAGGATACAGTAGAGCTGCTTCCACGGATACAATAGAGCTATTTCCAAGGATACAGTAGAGCTGCTTCCAAGGATACAGTAGAGCTGCTTCCAAGGATAGAGTAGAGTTGCTTCCAAGGATACAATAGAGATGCTTCTTAGGATACAATAGAGCTGTTTCCAAGGATACAGTAGAGCTGCTTCCAAGGATACAGTAGAGCTGCTTCCAAGGATACAGTAGAGCTGCTTATAGGATACAGTAGAGCTGTTTCCAAGGATACAGTAGAGCTGTTTCCAAGGATACAGTAGAGCTGTTTCCAAGGATACAGTAGAGCTGCTTCCAAAGATACAGTAGAGCTGTTTCCAAGGATACAGTCGAGCTGTTTCCAAGGATACATTAGAGCTGTTTCCAAGGATACAGTAGAGCTGCTTCCAAGGATACAGTAGAGCTGCTTCCTCCAAGGATACAATAGAGCTGCTTCCAAGGATACAGTAGAGATGTTTACAAGGATACAGTAGAGCTGTTTCCAAGGATACAGTAGAGCTGCTTCCAAGGTTACAGTAGAGATGCTTCCAAGGATACAGTAGAGCTGCTTCCAAGGATACAGTAGAGCTGCTTCCAAGGATACAGTAGAGCTGTTTCCAAGGATATAGTAGAGCTGCTTCCAAGGATACAGTAGAGCTGCTTCCTCCAACGATCCAGTAGAGCTGCTTCCAAGGATACAGTAGAGCTGCTAACAAAGGATACAGTAGAGCTGCTTCCAAGGATACAGTAGAGCTGCTTCCAAGGATACAGTAGAGCTGCTTCCAAGGATACAGTAGGCAAGGCTGTTTCCAAGGATACAGTAGGTGAGGCTGTTTCCAAGGATACAGTAGGTACGGCTGTTTCCAAGGATAAGATAGAGCTGTTTCCAAGGATACAGCAGGGCTGTTTCCAAGGATACAACAGGGCTGTTTCCAAGGATACAGTAGGGATGTTTCCAAAGATACAGTAGAGCTGTTTCCAAGGATACAGTAGAGCTGTTTCCAAGGATACAGTAGAGCTGCTTCCACGGATACAATAGAGCTGTTTCCAAGGATACAGTAGAGCTGCTTCTTAGGATACAATAGAGCTGTTTCCAAGGATACAGTAGAGCTGTTTCCAAGGATACAGTAGAGCTGCTTCCAAGGATAGAGTAGAGTTGCTTCCAAGGATACAATAGAGATGCTTCTTAGGATACAATAGAGCTGTTTCCAAGGATACAGTACAGCTGTTTCCAAGGATACAGTAGAGCTGCTTCCAAGGATACAGTAGAGCTGCTTCCAAGGATACAATAGAGCTGCTTCCAAGGATACAGTAGAGCTGTTTCCATGGATACAGTAGAGCTGCTTCCAAGGATGCAGTAGAGCTGCTTATTAGGATACAATAAAGCTTTTTCCAAGGATACAGTACAGCTTTTTCCAAGGATACAGTAGAGCTGCTTCCAAGGATACAGTAGAGCTGTTTCCAAGGATACAGTAGAGCTGCTTCCAAGGATACAGTAGAGCTGCTTCCAAGGATACAATATAGCTGCTTATTAGGATACAATAGAGCTGTTTCCAAGGATACAGTAGTGCTGTTTCCAAGGAAACAGTAGAGCTGCTTCCAAGGATACAGTAGAGCTGCTTCCAAGGATACAATAGAGCTGCTTCCAAGGATACAGTAGAGCTGTTTCCATAGATACAGTAGAGCTGCTTCCAAGGATGCAGTAGAGCTGCTTCCACGGCTACATTAGAGCTGTTTCCAAGGATACAGTAGAGCTGCATCCAAGGATAGAGTAGAGCTGCTTCCAAGGATACAGTAGAGATGCTTCCAAGGATACAGTAGAGCTGCTTCCAAGGATACAGTAGAGCTGCTTCCAAGGATACAGTAGAGCTGTTTCCAAGGATACAGTAGAGCTGCTTCCAAGGATACAGTAGAGCTGCTTCCTCCAACGATACAGTAGAGCTGCCTCCAAGGATACAGTAGAGCTGCTAACAAAGGATACAGTAGAGCTGCTTCCAAGGATACAGTAGAGCTGCTTCCAAGGATACAGTAGAGCTGCTTCCAAGGATACAGTAGAGCTGCTAACAAAGGATACAGTAGAGCTGCTTCCAAGGATACAGTAGGCAAGGCTGTTTCCAAGGATACAGTAGGTGAGGCTGTTTCCAAGGATACAGTAGGTACGGCTGTTTCCAAGGATAAGATAGAGCTGTTTCCAAGGATACAGCAGGGCTGTTTCCAAGGATACAACAGGGCAGTTTCCAAGGATACAGTAGGGATGTTTCCAAAGATACAGTAGAGCTGTTTCCAAGGATACAGTAGAGCTGTTTCCAAGGATACAGTAGAGCTGCTTCCACGGATACAATAGAGCTGTTTCCAAGGATACAGTAGAGCTGCTTCTTAGGATACAATAGAGCTGTTTCCAAGGATACAGTAGAGCTGTTTCCAAGGATACAGTAGAGCTGCTTCCAAGGATAGAGTAGAGTTGCTTCCAAGGATACAATAGAGATGCTTCTTAGGATACAATAGAGCTGTTTCCAAGGATACAGTACAGCTGTTTCCAAGGATACAGTAGAGCTGCTTCCAAGGATACAGTAGAGCTGCTTCCAAGGATACAATAGAGCTGCTTCCAAGGATACAGTAGAGCTGTTTCCATGGATACAGTAGAGCTGCTTCCAAGGATGCAGTAGAGCTGCTTATTAGGATACAATAAAGCTTTTTCCAAGGATACAGTACAGCTGTTTCCAAGGATACAGTAGAGCTGCTTCGAAGGATACAGTAGAGCTGTCTCCAAGGATACAGTAGAGCTGCTTCCAAGGATACAGTAGAGCTGCTTCCAAGGATACAATATAGCTGCTTATTAGGATACAATAGAGCTGTTTCCAAGGATACATTAGTGCTGTTTCCAAGGAAACAGTAGAGTTGCTTCCAAGGATACAGTAGAGCTGCTTCCAAGGATACAATAGAGCTGCTTCCAAGGATACAGTAGAGCTGTTTCCATAGATACAGTAGAGCTGCTTCCAAGGAAACAGTAGAGCTGCTTCCACGGCTACACTAGAGCTGTTTCCAAGGATACAGTAGAGCTGCATCCAAGGATAGTGTAGAGCTGCTTCCAAGGATACAGTAGAGCTGCTTCCAAGGATAGAGTAGAGCTGCTTCCAAGTATACAGTAGAGCTGCTTCCAAGGATACAGTAGAGCTGTTTCCAAGGATACAGTAGAGCTGCTTCCAAGGATACAGTAGAGCTGTTTCCAAGGATACAGTGAGCTGCTTCCAAGGATACAATAGAGCTGCTTCCAATGATACAGTAGAGCTGCTTCCAAGGATACAGTAGAGCTGCTTCCAAGGATACAGTAGAGCTGCTTCCAATGATACAGTAGAGCTGCTTCCAAGGATACAGTAGAGCTGCTTCCAAGGATACAGTAGAGCTGCTTATAAGGATACAGTAGAGCTGCTTCCAAGGATACAGTAGAGCTGTTTCCAAGGATACAGTAGAGCTGCTTCCAAGGATACAGTAGAGCTGTTTCCAAGGATACAGTAGAGCTGCTTCCAAGGATACAGTAGAGCTGCTTCCAAGGATACAATATAGCTGCTTATTAGGATACAATAGAGCTGTTTCCAAGGATACAGTAGTGCTGTTTCCAAGGAAACAGTAGAGCTGCTTCCAAGGATACAGTAGAGCTGCTTCCAAGGATACAATAGAGCTGCTTCCAAGGATACAGTAGAGCTGTTTCCATAGATACAGTAGAGCTGCTTCCAAGGATACAGTAGAGCTGCTTCCACGGATACATTAGAGCTGTTTCCAAGGATACAGTAGAGCTGCTTCCAAGGATACAGTAGAGCTGCTTCCAAGGATACAGTAGAGATGCTTCCAAGGATACAGTAGAGCTGCTTCCAAGGATACAGTAGAGCTGCTTCCAAGGATACAGTAGAGCTGCTTCCAAGGATACAGTAGAGCTGCTTCCAAGGATACAGTAGAGCTGCTTTCCAAGGATACAGTAGAGCTGCTTCCAAGGATACAGTAGAGCTGCTAACAAAGGATACAGTAGAGCTGCTTCCAAGGATACAGTAGAGCTGCTTCCAAGGATACAGTAGAGCTGCTTCCAAGGATACAGTAGAGCTGCTATCCAAGGATACAGTAGAGCTGCTTCCAAGGATACAGTAGGCAGGCTGTTTCCAAGGATACAGTAGGAGCTGTTTCCAAGGATACAGTAGAGCTGTTTCCAAGGATACAGTAGAGCTGCTTCCAAGGATACAGTAGGGCTGTTTCCAAGGATACAGTAGAGCTGTTTCCAAGGATACAGTAGAGCTGCTTCCAAGGATACAGTAGAGCTGCTTCCAAGGATACAGTAGAGCTGCTTCCAAGGATACAGTAGAGCTGCTTCCAAGGATACAGTAGAGCTGTTTCCAAGGATACAGTAGAGCTGCTTCCAAGGATACAGTAGAGCTGCTTCCAAGGATACAGTAGAGCTGTTTCCAAGGATACAGGAGAGCTGCTTCCAAGGATAGAGTAGAGCTGCTTCCAAGGATACAATAGAGCTGCTTCTTAGGATACAATAGAGCTGTTTCCAAGGATACAGTACAGCTGCTTCCAAGGATACAGTAGAGCTGCTTCCAAGGATACAGTAGAGCTGTTTCCAAGGATACAGTAGAGCTGCTTCCAAGGATACAGTAGAGCTGCCTCCAAGAATACAATAGAGCTGCTTCTTAGGATACAATAGAGCTGTTTCCAAGGATACAGTAGAGCTGTTTCCAAGGATACATTAGAGCTGCTTCCAAGGATACAGTAGAGATGCTTCCAAGGAAATAATAGAGCTGCTTCCAAGGATACAGTAGAGCTGTTTCCATGGAAACAGTAGAGCTGCTTCCAAGGATGCAGTAAAGCTGCTTCCACGGCTACAATAGAGCTGTTTCCAAGGATACAGTAGAGCTGCTTCCAAGGATACAGCAGGGCTGTTTCCAAGGATACAGTAGGGCTTTTTCCAGGATACAGTAGAGCTGTTTCCAAGGATATAGTAGAGCTGCTTCCAAGGATACAGTAGAGCTGCTTCCAAGGATACACTAGAGCTGTTTCAAGGATACAGTAGAGCTGCATCCCAGTACAATAGAGCTGCTTCCAAGATACAGTAGAGCTGCTTCCAAGAATAGAGTAGATCTCTCCAAGTATACAGTAGAGCTGCTTCCAAGGATACAGTAGAGCATGTTCAAGTATACAGTAGAGCTGCTTACAAGGCTACAGTAAAGCTGTTCCAAGTAACATGAGCTGCTTCCAAAGATACAATAGAGCTGTTTCCAATGATACAGTAGAGCTGCTCCAAGGATACAATAGAGCTGTTTCCAAGATACAGTAAAGCTGCACCATGATACAGTAGAGCTGCTTCCAAGGATACAGTAGAGCTGTTTCCAAGGATACAGTAGAGCTGCTACCAATGATACAGTAGAGCTGCTTCCAAGGATACAGTATGGCTGCTTCCAAGGATACAGTAGATGGAATCCAAGGATACAGTAGAGCTGCTTCCAAGGATACAGTAGAGCTGCTTCCAAGGATACAGTAGAGCTGCCTCCAAGGATACAGTAGAGCTGCTTCCAAGGATACAGTAGAGCTTCTTCCAAGGATACAGTAGAGCTGCTTCCAAGGATACAGTAGAGCTGCTAACAAAGGATACAGTAGAGCTGCTTCCAAGGATAAGTAGACGCAACAAAGAAAAAGCTGCTTCCAAGGATACAGTAGGCAAGGCTATTTCCAAGGATACAGTAGGTAAGGCTGTTTCCAAGGATACAGTAGATCTGTTCCAAGGATACAGCATGGCTGTTTCAACGATACAACCCAAGGAACAGCAGTTTCCAAGGATACAGTAAAGAGATGTTTCCAAAGATACAGTAGAGCCCCACAACAAACCCAAAACAAACCCCACACAAAATGTTTCCAAGTATCAGTAGAGCTGTTTCCAATTATACAGTAGAGCTGCTTCCAAGGATACAATAGAGCTGTTTCCAAGTATACAGTAGAGCTGCTTCTTAGGATACAATAGAGCTGTTTCCAAGTATACAGTAGAGCAGCTTCCAAGGATACAGTAGAGCAGCTTCCAAGGATACAGTAGAGCTGCTTCCAAGGATACAATAGAGATGCTTCCAAGGATACAATAGAGCTGCTTCCAAGGATACAGTACAGCTGCTTCCTCCAAGGATACAGTAGAACTGCTTCCAAGGATACAGTAGAGCTGCTTCCAAGGATACAATAGAACTGCTTCCAAGGATACAGTAGAGCTGCTTCCAAGGATACAGTAGAGCTTCTTCCAAGGATACAGTAGAGCTGCTTCCAAGGATACAGTAGAGCTGTTTCAAGGATACAGTAGAGCTTCTTCCAAGGATACAGTAGAGCTGCTTCCAAGGATACAGTAGAGCTGCTAACAAAGGATACAATAGAGCTGCT
>CM026399.1:57378954-57428252 GCA_014843695.1 Archivesica marissinica
AAACAATACCTATATGTTATATACCATAAACAATACCTATATGTTATATACCATAAACAATACCTATATGTTATATACCATAAACAATACCTATATGTTATATACCATAAACAATACCTATATGTTATATACCATAAACAATACCTATATGTTATATACCATAAACAATACCTATGTGTTATATACCATAAACAATACCTATGTGTTATATACCATAAACAATACCTATGTGTTATATACCATAAACAATACCTATATGTTATATACCATAAACAATACCTATATGTTATATACCATAAACAATACCTATATGTTATATACCATAAACAATACCTATGTGTTATATACCATAAACAATACCTATGTGTTATATACCATAAACAATACCTATGTGTTATATACCATAAACAATACCTATATGTTATATACCATAAACAATACCTATATGTTATATACCATAAACAATACCTATATGTTATATACCATAAACAATACCTATGTGTTATATACCATAAACAATACCTATGTGTTATATACCATAAACAATACCTATGTGTTATATACCATAAACAATACCTATATGTTATATACCATAAACAATACCTATATGTTATATACCATAAACAATACCTATATGTTATATACCATAAACAATACCTATATGTTATATACCATAAACAATACCTATATGTTATATACCATAAACAATACCTATATGTTCCATGTTCCATGTTGTGTTCATTTTTAGGCAATATATTGTGATCAACTTGTTTACGTTTGTCCGTTCTTACAGCAGTATCTTTGCAAACACCGTAGTTTATTTATTTTTCAATGTATTTTGTTAAGACATGACTACAATGTATATATTGTGATGAACTCTCTGTCACTTTCGATAATCAGCCCTTTCCATAATAATAACTAGGTCACTAGCAGGGTTCATTCTAGGTCAGAATTTTTGGGAGAAGTGAGAAAGCGCGTGATCGCTTCCTTAAATGGTGTTCTTTAATATACTTCTGCAAAATAGGGTTAAAATGCACAGTACAACCATTAAATACAACATTTGAATAGAAGGAGTGCTTTATAATGGGCCAGTGTATGTTACTAGACAAAATTTTGTTTGAAAATCGTAAAAACCCAATAATGTATTTTTAACTTTTATTTTTAGGGAGAAGTGGGCCCCCAGAGGGCGAATTCAGGGTCCCTAGGGCGACAATTTCGCCCACATCGCCCTCTAGAATGATCCCTGCACTAGGTCAAGTTAAAGGAAATCCTTGTAAGAACACATAACAGTTATATCTTCATTAAATATTTGTTCCTTTCAGTAATCAGACATTTCTGTCAAGTAAATAATTCCTTGTAAACTCGATACCAACGCTTTAAGTTTTTACCTGATTTTGTTGAAATATGTATGGTATATTGATGCAAGATCATAAAAAGTGACGTAAAATGGCCTGAATACATAAACGTTCTTGTCTCTTTGATTCCCGCCGATTTGAGGATTTTCTATTTCAAATCTCAATACTTTTATTATGATGGAAATCATGAGATATGTAACTACATTCATCAGCCCTGTTTGGCATAGTATAAACCAAATTCATCAACCCTGTTTGGCATAGTATAACCCAAATGCATTAGCCCCATTTGGCATAGTATAAACCAAATTCATCAACCCTGTTTGGCATAGTATAAACCAAATTCATCAGCCCTGTTTGGCATAGTATAACCCAAATTCATCAGACCCATTTGGCATAGTATAAACCAAATTCATCAACCCTGTTTGGCTTAGTATAAACCAAATTCATCAACCCTGTTTGGCATAGTATAAACCAAATTCATCAACCCTGTTTGGCTTAGTATAAACCAAATTCATCAGCCCTGTTTGGCATAGTATAAACCAAATTCATCAGCCCTGTTTGGCATAGTATAAACCAAATTCATCAGCCCTGTTTGGCTTAGTATAAACCAAATTCATCAGCCCTGTTTGGCATAGTATAAACCAAATTCATCAGCCCTGTTTGGCATAGTATAAACCAAATTCATCAACCCTGTTTGGCATAGTATAAACCAAATTCATCAGCCCTGTTTGGCTTAGTATAAACCAAATTCATCAGCCCTGTTTGGCATAGTATAAACAAATTCATCAACCCTGTTTGGCTTAGTATAGACCAAATTCATCAGCCCTGTTTGGCATAGTATAAACCAAATTCATCAGCCCTGTTTGGCTTAGTATAAACCAAATTCATCAGCCCTGTTTGGCATAGTATAAATCAAATTCATCAACCCTGTTTGGCATAGTATAAACCAAATTCATCAGCCCTGTTTGGCATAGTATAAACCGTATTCATCAGCCCTGTTTGGCATAGGATAACCCAAATTCATCAGCCCTGTTTGGCATAGTATAACCCAAATTCATCAGCCCTGTTTGGCATAGTATAACCCAAATTCATCAACCCTGTTTGGCATAGGATAACCCGAATACATCAGCCCTGTTTGGCATAGTATAACCAGAATTCATCAGCCCCATTTGGCATAGGATAACCCAAATTCATCAGCCCCATTTGGCATAGTATAACCCAAATTCATCAAACCTGTTTGGCATAGGATAACCCGAATACATCAGCCCTGTTTGGCATAGTATAACCATAATTCATCAGCCCCATTTGGCATAGTATAGCCCAAATTCAGAAGCCCCATTTGGCATAGTATAACACGAATTCATCAACACCATTTGGCATAGTATAACCCAAATTCATCAGAACTGTTTGGCATAATATAACCCAAATTCATCAACCCTGTTTAGAATAGGATAACCCATATTCATCAACCCTGTTTGGCATAGTATAACCCAAATTCATCAGAACTGTTTGGCATAATATAACCCAAATTCATCAGCCCTGTTTGGCATAGGATAACCCATATTCATCAACCCTGTTTGGCATAATATAACCCAAATTCATCAACCCTGTTTGGCATTGGATAACCCAAATTCATCAACCCTGTTTGGCATAGGATAACCCGAATACATCAGCCCTGTTTGGCATAGTATAACCATAATTCATCAGCCCCATTTGGCATAGTATAACCCAAATTCAGCAGCCCCATTTGGCATAGGATAACGCAAATTCATCAGCCCCATTTGGCATAGTATAACCCAAATTAATCAGAACTGTTTGGCATAATATAACCCGAATTCATCAACCCTGTTTAGAATAGGATAACCCATATTCATCAGCCCTGTTTGGCATAGGATAACCCATATTCATCAACCCTGTTTGGCATAATATAACCCAAATTCATCAACCCTGTTTGGCATTGGATAACCCAAATTCATCAGCCCTATTTGGCATAGTATAACCAGAATTCACCAGCCCCATTTGGCATAGGATAACCCAAATTCATCAGCCCTGTTTGGCATAGGATAACCCAAATACATCAGCCCCATTTGGCATAGGATAACCCAAATTCGTCAGCCCATTTGGCATAGTATAACCCAAATTCATCAGCCCCATTTGGCATAGGATAACCCAAGTTCATCAGCCCTGTTTGGCATAGGATAACCCGAATTCATCAGCCCTGTTTGGCATAGGATAACCTGAATTGCTTGTGTACAGTAAAACCAAATACTCGAGAGCAATTGACATCATTTGATGTTAGTGATATTTACAGTGCAGCTACATGTATGATTGATGGATAGGTCCTCTTCTACTTCTACATGATGTAACTTGTACATAATGTAACTTGTACATGATGTAACTTGTACATGATGTAACTTGTACATGATGTAACTTGTACATGATGTAACTTGTACATGATGTAACTTGTACATAATGTAACTTGTACATGATGTAACTTGTACATGATGTAACTTGTACATGATGTAACTTGTACATGATGTAACTTGTACATAATGTAACTTGTACATAATGTAACCACTACATGATGTAACTTGTACATAGTGTAACTTCTACATAGTGTAACTTGTACATGATGTAACTTCTATATAATGTAACTTCTACATAATGTAACTTGTACATGACGCAGCATTGTAGTCTGCAGTATGTACACAATTTGTTGTCAGTTTTGATATGTTCGTCCAAAGATATTTCTGTATTTTTATTATCATCAATAAATTCTGATGTCTTTAATTGGCGTTTGTTCAATTATTAACTGCAAGATTTTCATGAAATAGACAACACTACTAGGCACCTGTCACTCACCAGCGATGGTTTACGTTTTGTAGGAATTTAGATTTGTTCTGCCCCTACAGACAGCGAGATTGCGTGACGTAACTTTAGACGTCATTTCTCGATGCAACGTCATCCACCCAGTGGATCCCTTTTGGTAAATCGCGTCACAAATATAAAAAAGAAATCGTCCTCTAATCTGCATTAATGGAACAACATACTGCAGTCAACCACAGGAGCTTGAGAGTTTATCCTGAAGCAACAAACCACAGGAGCTTGAGAGTTTATCCTGAAGCAACACACCACAGGAGCTTGAGAGTTTATCCTGAAGCAACCAACCACAGGAGCTTGAGAGTTTATCCTGAGGCAACCAACCACAGGAGCTTGAGAGTTTATCCTGAAGCAACAAACCACAGGAGCTTGAGAGTTTATCCTGAAGCAACCAACCACAGGAGCTTGAGAGTTTATCCTGAAGCAACAAACCACAGGAGCTTGAGGGTTTATCCTGAAGCAACCAACCACAGGAACTTGAGAGTTTATCCTGAAGCAACCAACCACAGGAACTTGAGAGTTTATCCTGAAGCAACAAACCACAGGAGCTTGGGCATTTATCCTGAAGCAGTCAACCACAGGAGCTTGAGAGTTTATCCTGAAGCAACCAACCACAGGAGCTTGAGAGTTTATCCTGAAGCAACCAACCACAGGAACTTGAGAGTTTATCCTGAAGCAACAAACCACAGGAGCTTGGGCATTTATCCTGAAGCAGTCAACCACAGGAGCTTGAGAGTTTATCCTGAAGCAACCAACCACAGGAGCTTGAGAGTTTATCCTGAAGCAACCAACCACAGGAACTTGAGAGTTTATCCTGAAGCAACAAACCACAGGAGCTTGGGCATTTATCCTGAAGCAGTCAACCACAGGAGCTTGAGAGTTTATCCTGAAGCAACCAACCACAGGAGCTTGAGAGTTTATCCTGAAGCAACCAACCACAGGAACTTGAGAGTTTATCCTGAAGCAACAAACCACAGGAGCTTGGGCATTTATCCTGAAGCAGTCAACCACAGGAGCTTGAGAGTTTATCCTGAAGCAACCAACCACAGGAGCTTGAGAGTTTATCCTGAAACCACCGGCAGTCAACCACAGGAGCTTGAGAGTTTATCCTGAAGCAGCCAACCACAGGAGCTTGAGAGTTTATCCTGAAACCATCTGCAGTCAACCACAGGAGCTTGAGAGTTTATCCTGAAACCACCGGCAGTCAACCACAGGAGCTTGAGAGTTTATCCTGAAGCAACCAACCACAGGAGCTTGAGAGTTTATCATGAAACCACTGGCTGTCAACCACAGGAGATTGAGAGTTTATCCTGAAACCACAGGAGCTTGAGTTTATCCTGAAGCAACAAACCACAGGAGCGTGAGAGTTTATCCTGAAACCACCAATCACAGGAGCGTGAGAGTTTATCCTGAAGCAAAAACCACAGGAGCTTGAGAGTTTATCCTGAAACCACCAATCACAGGATCTTGAGAGTTTATCCTGAAACCACCAATCACAGGAGCTTGAGAGTTTATCCTGAAGCAACAAACCACAGGAGCTTGAGAGTTTATCCTGAAGCAACACACCACAGGAGCTTGAGAGTTTATCCTGAAGCAACCAACCACAGGAGCTTGAGAGTTTATCCTGAGGCAACCAACCACAGGAGCTTGAGAGTTTATCCTGAAGCAACAAACCACAGGAGCTAGAGAGTTTATCCTGAAGCAACAAACCACAGGAGCTTGAGAGTTTATCCTGAAGCAACAAACCACAAGAGCTTGAGAGTTTATCCTGAAGCAACCAACCACAGGAGCTTGAGAGTTTATCCTGAAGCAACAAACCACAGGAGCTTGAGGGTTTATCCTGAAGCAACCAACCACAGGAACTTGAGAGTTTATCCTGAAGCAACCAACCACAGGAACTTGAGAGTTTATCCTGAAGCAACAAACCACAGGAGCTTGGGCATTTATCCTGAAGCAGTCAACCACAGGAGCTTGAGAGTTTATCCTGAAGCAACCAACCACAGGAGCTTGAGAGTTTATCCTGAAGCAACCAACCACAGGAGCTTGAGAGTTTATCCTGAAGCAACCAACCACAGGAACTTGAGAGTTTATCCTGAAGCAACAAACCACAGGAGCTTGGGCATTTATCCTGAAGCAGTCAACCACAGGAGCTTGAGAGTTTATCCTGAAGCAACCAACCACAGGAGCTTGAGAGTTTATCCTGAAACCACTAATCACAGGAGCTTGAGAGTTTATCCTGAAACCACCTGCAGTCAACCACAGGAGCTTGAGAGTTTATCCTGAAGCAGCCAACCACAGGAGCTTGAGAGTTTATCCTGAAACCATCTGCAGTCAACCACAGGAGCTTGAGAGTTTATCCTGAAACCACCGGCAGTCAACCACAGGAGCTTGAGAGTTTATCCTGAAGCAACCAACCACAGGAGCTTGAGAGTTTATCATGAAACCACTGGCAGTCAACCACAGGAGCTTGAGAGTTTATCCTGAAGCAACAAACCACAGGAGCATGAGAGTTTATCCTGAAACCACCAATCACAGGAGCATGAGAGTTTATCCTGAAGCAAAAACCACAGGAGCTTGAGAGTTTATCCTGAAATCACCAATCACAGGATCTTGAGAGTTTATCCTGAAACCACCAATCACAGGAGCTTGAGAGTTTATCCTGAAACCACCAATCACAGGAGCTTGAGAGTTTATCTTGAAACCACAGGAGCTTGAGAGTTTTTTCCTGAAGCAACCAACCACAGAAGCTTGAGAGTTTATCCTGAGACCAATCATGGAGCTTGAGAGTTTATCCTGAAACCACCAATCACAGGAGCTTGAGAGTTTATCTTGAAACCAATCATGGAGCTTGAGAGTTTATCCTGAAACCACCAATCACAGGAGCTTGAGAGTTTATCTTGAAACCACAGGAGCTTGAGAGTTTATCCTGAGACCACCAATCACAGGAGTTTGAGAGTTTATCCTGAAACCACCAATCACAGGAGCCTGAGAGTTTATCTTGAAACCACAGGAGCTTGAGAGTTTATCCTGAGACCACCAATCACAGGAGCTTGAGAGTTTATCCTGAAACCACCAATCACAGGAGCTTGAGAGTTTATCTTGAAACCACAGGAGCTTGAGTTTTTTCCTGAAGCAACCAACCACAGGAGCTTGAGAGTTTATCCTGAGACCACCAACCACAGGAGCTTGAGAGTTTATCCTGAAACCAATCACAGGAGCTTGAGAGTTTATCCTGAAACCACCAATTACAGGAGCTTGAGAATTTATCCTGAAACCACCAACCACAGGAGCTTGAGAGTTTATCCTGAAACCACCAATCACAGGAGCTTGAGAGTTTATCTTGAAACCACAGGAGCTTGAGTTTTTTCCTGAGACCACCAATCACAGGAGTTTGAGAGTTTATCCTGAAACCACCAATCACAGGAGCTTGAGAGTTTATCTTGAAACCACAGGAGCTTGAGAGTTTATCCTGAGACCACCAATCACAGGAGCTTGAGAATTTATCCTGAAACCACCTGCAGTCAACCACAGGAGCTTGAGAGTTTATCCTGAAGCAGCCAACCACAGGAGCTTGAGAGTTTATCCTGAAACCATCTGCAGTCAACCACAGGAGCTTGAGAGTTTATCCTGAAACCACCGGCAGTCAACCACAGGAGCTTGAGAGTTTATCATGAAACCACCAATCACAGGAGCTTGAGAGTTTATCCTGAAGCAACCAACCACAGGAGCTTGAGAGTTTATCCTGAAACCACAGGAGCTTGAGAGTTTATCCTGAAACCACAGGAGCTTGAGTTTATCCTGAAGCAACAAACCACAGGAGCGTGAGAGTTTATCCTGAAACCATCAATCACAGGAGCTTGAGAGTTTATCCTGAAGCAAAAACCACAGGAGCTTGAGAGTTTATCTTGAAACCAATCATGGAGCTTGAGAGTTTATCCTGAAACCAATCATGGAGCTTGAGTTTTTTCCTGAGACCACCAATCACAGGAGTTTGAGAGTTTATCCTGAAACCACCAATCACAGGAGTTTGAGAGTTTATCCTGAAACCACCAATCACAGGAGCTTGAGAGTTTATCCTGAAACCACCAATCACAGGAGCTTGAGAGTTTATCTTGAAACCACAGGAGCTTGAGAGTTTATCCTGAGACCACCAATCACAGGAGCTTGAGAGTTTATCTTGAAACCACAGGAGCTTGAGAGTTTATCCTGAGACCACCAATCACAGGAGCTTGAGAGTTTATCTTGAAACCACAGGAGCTTGAGTTTTTTCCTGAAGCAACCAACCACAGGAGCTTGAGAGTTTATCCTGAGACCACCAACCACAGGAGCTTGAGAGTTTATCCTGAAACCAATCACAGGAGCTTGAGAGTTTATCCTGAAACCACCAATTACAGGAGCTTGAAAATTTATCCTGAAACCACCAACCACAGGAGCTTGAGAGTTTATCCTGAAACCACCAATCACAGGAGCTTATCCTGAGACCACCTGCAGTCAACCACAGGAGCTTGAGAGTTTATCCTGAAACCACATGAGCTTGAGTTTATCCTGAGACCACCTACAGTCAACCACAGGAGCTTGGGAGTTTATCCTGAGACCCCCTACAGTCAACCACAGGAGCTTATCCTGAGACCACCTACAGTCAACCACAGGAGCTTGGGAGTTTATCCTGAGACCCCCTACAGTCAACCACAGGAGCTTGGGAGTTTATCCTGAGACCACCTACAGTCAACCACAGGAGCTTGACAGTTTACCCTGAAACCACCAAACGAATACAGACTATATACTTAGTAAAGCAATAAACAAGTGATCAATCATTGCAGTTTTAATACAAGCAAATATAACAATATAGACATGTAAATATATCATGCTAACACATCATTACACATCCATAATCCATCACTCATTACATAAAAATAATTATATATAAAAGTAGTGTTTCTTTTATTATAGTGTCACCCCTATTTAAAGGGCCAACCATTTCTGAATTATGAGACACACTTTTATGAACATCAGTACTTCCCGAATCCTATGCTTGTATGCCAGGCTGATCGGTAACCAATATTTAACTAGCTGGCGGCTCACCGACCGGCCATATCACAACAAACCCCTGACAAGGTTCGAACCTTCGACATCCTGCTTCACAGGCCATTGAGTATTGCAATGGGTAACTGTCAAGGTACCCATACATTTCTCAGATTGCTTCCATTGCTCCAATCATTAGTAGATTAAATCTCTGCATGATTCTCAATAAGAAATCCAGAAAATATTATAAACACTGTAAATTGAATTATAGCTTATAAAAAAGCAATCACTATATAATCTAAAACATATATATTAGTTGTATTGTGGTACATATATTTTGGTTACCAAGCAATGGGTTTATTGGTGTTCTTTAGTTGGGTTTGCTGCTCACCAACACTTGTCAATAAAGGAAAACACTTGTCAATAAAGGAAGACAAGTGTAAAGGAAAACACTTGTCAATAAAGGAAAACACTTGTCAATAAAGGAAAACACTTGTCAATAAAGGAAAACACTTGAAAATCACAGCTACATTATCTGTTATCACAATAGTATTCACCTTCAAGCAAATGCTGGAAGTGTTTCACCAACATTCTCAAGTCTGGCTTCAAGCATTACCCCAGCACCTCCCCCTGTCCAATAATGCAAAGAACCACACCCTGGTTTTCTGATCAACAAATTGTTCAATAGGCTCTTTCCCCGATAATACACAAGACAAAGGGGGCCATGAAGGACAAAAGGGGCCATGTAGGACAAAGGGGGCCATGAAGGACAAAGGGGGCCATGAAGGACAAATGGGGCCATGAAGGACAAAGGGGGCATGAAGGATGAAGGGGGCCATGAAGGACAAATGGGGCCATGAAAGATGAAGGGGGCCATGAAGGACAAAGGGGGCCATGAAGGACAAAGGGGGCCATGAAGGACAAAGGGGGCCATGAAGGACGAAGCGGGGTCATGAGGAATGAGGAGAATGTTGGTGAGGTCACAGTAAAAGCATAGTACTGTCTGTAGAACATAACTTGAGCAAAACTCTTCACTATAACATGTATACCATACAGCTTGATGCAAGCAAACGTGTCCAGTACATGCAATACACCGACCAGTACCTGCAATACACCGACCAGTACCTGCAATATACCGACCAGTACCTGCAATATACCAACCAGTACCTGCAATACACCGACCAGTACCTGCGCAATATACCGACCAGTACCTGCAATATACCAACCAGTACCTGCAATACACCGACCAGTACCTGCAATACACCGACCAGTACCTGCAATATACCGACCAGTACCTGCAATATACCAACCA
This sequence comes from Archivesica marissinica, assembly GCA_014843695.1. Taxonomy (NCBI): domain Eukaryota; kingdom Metazoa; phylum Mollusca; class Bivalvia; order Venerida; family Vesicomyidae; genus Archivesica; species Archivesica marissinica. The sequence continues at coordinate 57,389,524 of CM026399.1, forward strand.
GTACCTGCAATACACCGACCAGTACCTGCAATACACCGACCAGTACCTGCAATACACCGACCAGTACCTGCAATATACCAACCAGTACCTGCAATATACCGACCAGTACCTGCAATACACCGACCAGTACCTGCAATACATCAACCAGTACATGCAATATACCGACCAGTACCTGCAATACACCGACCAGTACATGCAATATACCGACCAGTACCTGCAATATACCGACCAGTACCTGTGAGATACTCGTCCAGTACCTGCGAGATACTCGCCCAGTACCTGCGAGATACTCGTCCAGTACCTGCGAGATACTCGCCCAGTACCTGTAAGATACTCGTCCAGTACCTGCGAGATACTCGCCCAGTACCTGCGAGATACTCACCCAGTACCTGCGAGATACTCGCCCAGTACCTGCGAGATACTCGTCCAGTACCTGCGAGATACTCGTCCAGTACCTGCGAGATACTCGCCCAGTACCTGCGAGATACTCACCCAGTACCTGCGAGATACTCGTCCAGTACCTGCGAGATACTCGCCCAGTACCTGCAAGATACTCGCCCAGTACCTGCGAGATACTCACCCAGTACCTGCGAGATACTCGTCCAGTACCTGCGAGATACTCGCCCAGTACCTGCAAGATACTCGCCCAGTACCTGCAAGATACTCGCCCAGTACCTGCGAGATACTCACCCAGTACCTGCGAGATACTCGTCCAGTACTTGCGAGATACTCGTCCAGTACTTGCGAGATACTCGTCCAGTACCTGCAACATATTTATCTAGTACATGTGAGATACTCGCCAAGCAACACTGCTTATATACAATTGACAACAATTTCCATTTAAAATTTCATTTTTTAATACATATTTAAATGTTCTTGTAAGCAAAAGCTTTTCCTAGATTGGTCATTTCTCAAGTAAACTAGTCAGTTACTGCCCCTGAATACTGTTTTCATCGTTTTACACTACATGCTTATCCATCTTATCTCATCTTATAATGATTAACGGTTGACAGATATCCTACAGCATATCCAATGGATAGTTTACTGTCAAAATTGCTTGTCTATTAATTAGCATGATTTTCATAAAAATATATGTATCCTACCGCAACATCTGGTTAGAAAACAACAGTAAAAACAAAGGATTCCAACCAAAGGACCAATATATATTTCGCGATAAATCAAGGGAGGTCTTATTGAACTAAGTCGTGCATCTGAGGAAATGGTAATCTGGTCAATGCAATAAAAACGCTTTAAAATTTTGACTAATATAATGATAAGACAAAGATTTTTCTTTAGGAAAACTATCGTCAATCAGTATTCGAATGTTATAGGAGAGGCATTTATCAGCAATAAATACAATGTTGTAAATTATTTACCTGGATCAGAAGCTTGAGAATGGAGAAATGTTATATAAAAAAACCCAGGTCAGTTTAGGTGAAATATCTATTAGTAGGTCCTTGATTATGAATTAACAACGTAGCAGAACTCACAGGCAAAGTCCAACATGGCTGTAGGCTAGTGTCAGATCACACAACTCACAGGCAAAGTCCAACATGGCTGTAGGCTAGTGTCAGATCACGCAACCCACAGGCAAAGTCCAACATGGCTGTAGGCTAGTGTCAGATCACGCAACCCACAGGCAAAGTCCAACATGGCTGTAGGCTAGTGTCAGATCACACAACTCACAGGCAAAGTCCAACATGGCTGTAGGCTAGTGTCAGATCACGCAACCCACAGGCAAAGTCCAACATGGCTGTAGGCTAGTGTCAGATCACACAACTCACAGGCAAAGTCCAACCTGGCTGTAGGCTAGTGTCAGATCACACAACTCACAGGCAAAGTCCAACCTGGCTGTAGGCTAGTGTCAGATCACGCAACTCACAGGCAAAGTCCAACATGGCTGTAGGCTAGTGTCAGATCACACAACCCACAGGCAAAGTCCAACCTGGCTGTAGGCTAGTGTCAGATCACACAACTCACAGGCAAAGTCCAACCTGGCTGTAGGCTAGTGTCAGATCACACAACTCACAGGCAAAGTCCAACATGGCTGTAGGCTAGTGTCAGATCACACAACCCACAGGCAAAGTCCAACATGGATGTAGGCTAGTGTCAGATCACACAACTCACAGGCAAAGTCCAACATGGCTGTAGGCTAGTGTCAGATCACACAACCCACAGGCAAAGTCCAACCTGGCTGTAGGCTAGTGTCAGATCACGCAACTCACAGGCAAAGTCCAACATGGCTGTAGGCTAGTGTCAGATCACACAACCCACAGGCAAAGTCCAACCTGGCTGTAGGCTAGTGTCAGATCACACAACTCACAGGCAAAGTCCAACCTGGCTGTAGGCTAGTGTCAGATCACACAACTCACAGGCAAAGTCCAACATGGCTGTAGGCTAGTGTCAGATCACACAACCCACAGGCAAAGTCCAACCTGGCTGTAGGCTAGTGTCAGATCACGCAACTCACAGGCAAAGTCCAACATGGCTGTAGGCTAGTGTCAGATCACACAACCCACAGGCAAAGTCCAACCTGGCTGTAGGCTAGTGTCAGATCACACAACTCACAGGCAAAGTCCAACCTGGCTGTAGGCTAGTGTCAGATCACACAACTCACAGGCAAAGTCCAACATGGCTGTAGGCTAGTGTCAGATCACACAACCCACAGGCAAAGTCCAACCTGGCTGTAGGCTAGTGTCAGATCACGCAACTCACAGGCAAAGTCCAACATGGCTGTAGGCTAGTGTCAGATCACACAACCCACAGGCAAAGTCCAACCTGGCTGTAGGCTAGTGTCAGATCACACAACCCACAGGCAAAGTCCAACATGGCTGTAGGCTAGTGTCAGATCACACAACTCACAGGCAAAGTCCAACATGGCTGTAGGCTAGTGTCAGATCACACAACTCACAGGCAAAGTCCAACATGGCTGTAGGCTAGTGTCAGATCACACAACTCACAGGCAAATTCCAACATGGCTGTAGGCTAGTGTCAGATCACACAACTCACAAAGTCCAACATGGCTGTAGGCTAGTGTCAGATCACACAACTCACAGGCAAAATCCTACATGGCTGTAGGCTAGTGTCAGATCACTCAACTCACAGGCAAAGTCCAACATGGCTGTAGGCTAGTGTCAGACCACGCAACTCACAGGCAAAGTCCAACATGGCTGTAGGCTAGTGTCAGATCACGCAACTCACAGGCAAAGTCCAACATGGCTGTAGGCTAGTGTCAGACCATGCAACTCACAGGCAAAGTCCAACATGGCTGTAGGCTAGTGTCAGACCACGCAACTCACAGGCAAAGTCCAACATGGCTGTAGGCTAGTGTCAGATCACGCAACTCACAGGCAAAGTCCAACATGGCTGTAGGCTAGTGTCAGATCACGCAACTCACAGGCAAAGTCCAACATGGCTGTAGGCTAGTGTCAGATCACGCAACTCACAGGCAAAGTCCAACATGGCTGTAGGCTAGTGTCAGATCACACAACCCACAGGCAAAGTCCAACATGGCTGTAGGCTAGTGTCAGATCAGGCAACTCACAGGCAAAGTCCAACATGGCTGTAGGCTAGTGTCAGATCACACAACTCACAGGCAAAGTCCAACCTGGCTGTAGGCTAGTGTCAGATCACGCAACTCACAGACAAAGTCCAACATGGCTGTAGGCTAGTGTCAGATCACACAACTCACAGGCAAAGTCCAACATGGCTGTAGGCTAGTGTCAGATCACGCAACTCACAGGCAATGTCCAACATGGCTGTAGGCTAGTGTCAGATCACGCAACTCACAGGCAAAGTCCAACCTGGCTGTAGGCTAGTGTCAGATCACACAACTCACAGGCAAAGTCCAACATGGCTGTAGGCTAGTGTCAGATCACGCAACTCACAGGCAAAGTCCAACCTGGCTGTAGGCTAGTGTCAGATCACACAACTCTCAGGCAAAGTCCAACATGGCTGTAGGCTAGTGTCAGATCACGCAACTCACAGGCAAAGTCCAATATGGCTGTAGGCTAGTGTCAGATCACGCAACTCACAGGCAAAGTCCAACATGGCTGTAGGCTAGTGTCAGATCACACAACCCACAGGCAAAGTCCAACCTGGCTGTAGGCTAGTGTCAGATCACACAACTCACAGGCAAAGTCCAACCTGGCTGTAGGCTAGTGTCAGATCACACAACTCACAGGCAAAGTCCAACATGGCTGTAGGCTAGTGTCAGATCACACAACCCACAGGCAAAGTCCAACCTGGCTGTAGGCTAGTGTCAGATCACGCAACTCACAGGCAAAGTCCAACATGGCTGTAGGCTAGTGTCAGATCACACAACCCACAGGCAAAGTCCAACCTGGCTGTAGGCTAGTGTCAGATCACACAACTCACAGGCAAAGTCCAACCTGGCTGTAGGCTAGTGTCAGATCACACAACTCACAGGCAAAGTCCAACATGGCTGTAGGCTAGTGTCAGATCACACAACCCACAGGCAAAGTCCAACCTGGCTGTAGGCTAGTGTCAGATCACGCAACTCACAGGCAAAGTCCAACATGGCTGTAGGCTAGTGTCAGATCACACAACCCACAGGCAAAGTCCAACCTGGCTGTAGGCTAGTGTCAGATCACACAACCCACAGGCAAAGTCCAACATGGCTGTAGGCTAGTGTCAGATCACACAACTCACAGGCAAAGTCCAACATGGCTGTAGGCTAGTGTCAGATCACACAACTCACAGGCAAAGTCCAACATGGCTGTAGGCTAGTGTCAGATCACACAACTCACAGGCAAAGTCCAACATGGCTGTAGGCTAGTGTCAGATCACACAACTCACAAAGTCCAACATGGCTGTAGGCTAGTGTCAGATCACACAACTCACAGGCAAAGTCCAACATGACTGTAGGCTAGTGTCAGATCACACAACTCACAGGCAAAATCCTACATGGCTGTAGGCTAGTGTCAGATCACTCAACTCACAGGCAAAGTCCAACATGGCTGTAGGCTAGTGTCAGACCACGCAACTCACAGGCAAAGTCCAACATGGCTGTAGGCTAGTGTCAGATCACGCAACTCACAGGCAAAGTCCAACATGGCTGTAGGCTAGTGTCAGACCATGCAACTCACAGGCAAAGTCCAACATGGCTGTAGGCTAGTGTCAGACCACGCAACTCACAGGCAAAGTCCAACATGGCTGTAGGCTAGTGTCAGATCACGCAACTCACAGGCAAAGTCCAACATGGCTGTAGGCTAGTGTCAGATCACGCAACTCACAGGCAAAGTCCAACATGGCTGTAGGCTAGTGTCAGATCACACAACCCACAGGCAAAGTCCAACATGGCTGTAGGCTAGTGTCAGATCAGGCAACTCACAGGCAAAGTCCAACATGGCTGTAGGCTAGTGTCAGATCACACAACTCACAGGCAAAGTCCAACCTGGCTGTAGGCTAGTGTCAGATCACGCAACTCACAGACAAAGTCCAACATGGCTGTAGGCTAGTGTCAGATCACACAACTCACAGGCAAAGTCCAACATGGCTGTAGGCTAGTGTCAGATCACGCAACTCACAGGCAAAGTCCAACCTGGCTGTAGGCTAGTGTCAGATCACACAACTCACAGGCAAAGTCCAACATGGCTGTAGGCTAGTGTCAGATCACGCAACTCACAGGCAAAGTCCAACCTGGCTGTAGGCTAGTGTCAGATCACACAACTCTCAGGCAAAGTCCAACATGGCTGTAGGCTAGTGTCAGATCACGCAACTCACAGGCAAAGTCCAATATGGCTGTAGGCTAGCGTCAGATCACTCAACTCACGGGCAAAGTCCAACATGGCTGTAGGCTAGTGTCAGTTCACACAACTCTCAGGCAAAGTCCAACATGGCTGTAGGCTAGTGTCAGATCACACAACTCACAGGCAAAGTCCAACATGGCTGTAGGCTAGTGTCAGATCACGCAACTCACAGGCAAAGTCCAACATGGCTGTAGGCTAGTGTCAGATCACGCAACTCACAGGCAAAGTCCAACATGGCTGTAGGCTAGTGTCAGATCACACAACTCACAGGCAAAGTCCAACATGGCTGTAGGCTAGTGTCAGATCACACAACTCTCAGGCAAAGTCCAACATGGCTGTAGGCTAGTGTCAGATCACACAACTCACAGGCAAAGTCCTACATGGCTGTAGGCTAGTGTCAGATCACACAACTCTCAGGCAAAGTCCAACATGGCTGTAGGCTAGTGTCAGATCACACAACGCACAGGCAAAGTCCTACATGGCTGTAGGCTAGTGTCAGATCACACAACTCTCAGGCAAAGTCCAACATGGCTGTAGGCTAGTGTCAGATCACACAACTCACAGGCAAAGTCCAACATGGCTGTAGGCTAGTGTCAGATCACACAACTCTCAGGCAAAGTCCAACATGGCTGTAGGCTAGTGTCCGATCACGCAACTCACAGGCAAAGTCAGAAACTATTTGAATACGGAATTGTTTGGTTTTACATACAAATACAATGAGATATTTATAGATCATATTTCTTACTTCGATAAATTCTGACAAAATATAATATATCCTTAGAAGATAGTCTTACATGGTAGGTCACAATAGTTTGATGTGTTATATATACCAAACCTAACTATATTGTTGATAAAAATATGACATGGAAAAGGCATGGTTATGGTAGTCAAACATTATGTTATGCACTTGTGTTTTGCACTGATTCGTCATATCAACACAATAATACACCCTGGTATAACATATGGAAGAAAAAATATAAAAGTGTAAATCCGTACAAAATCTCTTGTTTAACAAGCCTTTCAATTAAGATATAATATTAGTCTCAGTTATTTATTGGCGAATAAAACATGGTTTGGAGTTCTGACGCGTAGTGATGCAGGCCATAGGCCTGGTTAATTCCTGGCTCAGAATGACAAACAATGTTTTCATTGGCTATAAATAACGCAAATACAAATATTATTTCGATTCTAATATGACCAAAATATGTAAAAAGCGCAAACATATTTGGTTTATTTTTTAGAAAGTGTAAAATGATGTCACAAAACTACAATAAAAGGGCAATGATGGCCCTGTATTGCTCACCTGGCTCATTGTTTACCACCATTTTAACAACTTTGAAAGAGCATTGTACATTGATCTACCAAATGATGCCAAATTCCGACAGGTTCATTTGAAGATGTTTGAAAATTTGTGTTATTGTTTGGGTGAAGATGAATTCTGTTATCTATAATAAAAGAACGATCTTTTTACCTTTCGGCAGTCATCTTGGATGACCGAGTGAGATAGGCAGTGAAGTAGATGGTGAGGGCAGCTCTTAAAAAACACTCTTTTTTTTCTTTCAGTTTACTTTGTTCATCTTTTTATTATTTTATTCAAAATGTCCCGTCTTTTTCTTATTCATTCTAAGCAATAATTATCTTGGTAAATTTAATAAAGTAGAACTACATACATCGGAATTTATTGTATAACAAAATTGACCTCTGGGAAAGGGCTGTTGCTAATGTTGTCAAAACTTGTAGCCCGATCCTTTTGCACTTTTGAAAATGTTATATATATGTAAGGAACAATTGTCATGATTTATGTATGTGTAAATTTGATTGTATTGATGAAATGATATTGTGAAATGTAAATTGTGTTGTACATGCTGTGGAAAAAAGTTGCAATAAAATATTATTAAATTAAATCGCATCGTCGATTTGATATATGACATGACCATATTCATTCAAATATAAAATTTGACGCCTACTTGACCTGGGCTATGCACATTTTTGATAACTGGGTCACCATTTCAACATCTTTGAAAAAGTATTGTACATTGATCATTCCTACTAAGATTCCGCAAAATCCGGCTGGCAGTTCAAGAGATTTTTGAAGAATTTGTGCTATTCTTAGACTGCCGCAGTCTTTGATTTCAGAGGAACTTTGAACAACTTTAGAAAGGTTTCACTTAAGGATGATACAAGTGTATTGAACATTGGCTGATCAGTTCATGAGAAGTTTGATTTCTCTCATAAATGGTTGTCCTTCGGCTGTCATCTTGAATGACAAAATCATCGGATTTTAATGATTGATTCGTTCTGATATATGACTCGACAATATTCACTAAAAAATAAATAATATTTGACCAAACGTCACAGGTTTGTTCACAAACAAATATAATTTTCGAGATATCAACAGAAAGTTTTCATAAGTGGCCCAATATCACTTAACGCAGTTTTGAAATGAGCGTGATATATATCTCCGACATGTACATGTAGCATGGTTTCGACGTTCTACATTTATACAAATTCATATTTTCCGAAAATCTATATACATGTATAACAACCAGAACAGCTGTAGTTCTATCGTGGAAGGCTGGATCATGTATGTAGACGTGTCAAATGTCACGAACGCCGTCTACTTGCAGAAAACATATCTAAAATAAAATCCCATGTGTCAATAATATGAGCATTTACATGTCAAAGTTACATGAATGACACAAAACGGCATGGTCGATATTTATAAACAATGAACCTTCATGTGGGACAGTTTACAAAATGACAAAATGTGTTGCAGTTCGCTGACAAGGGCACCCATTATTATTCTCCGCTTATTCCCGTCAATCAGACTGCATTACACAGTTTGTAGCACATGTAAGATCATGTAATTATGTGCAAGCGTGTCATCACCTGTATTTGTTACATAGACAAATCACGACAATTGTTCGTACATGCAAGCCTTCATGGGACCGTCGAGCCTTCATGGGACCGTCGAGTCTTCATGGGACCGTCGAGTCTTCATGGGACCGTCGAGCCTTCATGGGACCGTCAAGCCTTCATGGGACCGTCGAGCCTTCATGGGACCGTCGAGCCTTCATGGGACCGTCGAGCCTTCATGGGACCGTCGAGCCTTCATGGGACCGTCGAGCCTTCATGGGACCGTCAAGCCTTCATGGGACCGTCAAGCCTTCATGGGACCATCAAGCCTTCATGGGACCGTCGAGCCTTCAAGGGACCGTCAAGCCTTCATGGGACCATTGTGTTTGAATATTAATTGACTGAAAATTAAACAGCGATATTTCATATATACCGCAAAATATTATTCGAGAAAAAATACAATGAAATTACTAATTTTATATTCGAATATGATTTATTGCCATCCCTATTTCAAACAAAAACTGAGTCAGCAGCAATTTGTCATGAATGATTAAATATCTTTCGTGCTGGATCGCCGCCACAGCGGTTAATTCTGTCCAGCCAGTGTTTTTGTCATTTTGTCTATCCGTTTTCATTTTACTCCGTGAAGATGCGAGTAGTTTGATTAATCCATCTGACATCTTGTATATAAATTATATAACAGTATAATGGCTTACACCATGGCATGTTATATAACGGTATAATGGCTTACACCGTGGCATGTTATATAACAGTATAATGGCTTACACCGTGGCATGTTATATAACGGTATAATGGCTTACACCGTGGCATGTTATATAACAGTATAATGGCTTACACCGTGGCATGTTATATAACGGTATAATGGCTTACACCATGGCATGTTATATAACAGTATAATGGCTTACACCGTGGCATGTTATATAACGGTATAATGGCTTACACCGTGGCATGTTATATAACGGTATAATGGCTTACACCGTGGCATGTTATATAACAGTATAATGGCTTACACCGTGGCATGTTATATAACGGTATAATGGCTTACACCGTGGCATGAAGTTTCTAGTGATTCCAATTGGAACAACAGACAGGCTGTTTGAGACAACAAATTGTAACATTTATATCTGCTTTGATGCACCGAATCCCTGTGAACAATACTAGTAATCATCACATCGGCTGTCGGCACAGTGCCACTTCAAATAATTCTTGCCTACAGAATGATGCGGCGATACCTTTTGATCATGGCATATATCAAACAGCTCCAAGGATTGACTACACTTGCAACAATATATTTATGTTTTGTTGATAATTTTGCACGTTTGTGCGACATTTCTAATTGAGAAGTGTCATTGGATGCTTTTACGCAGTCGAAATGACATACCACGGAAACTACGGACTGACAGTTCTATTTGCGGGTATGATGCAATGTGTCGCTGTCAGATTGTCGATTATACACACATGTACATTACTTAATATTGTGCGTAGTAAATGAGGAATCGGTTCGGAATCTTACCGGCATTATGCAATGGTCAGTAACAATTTTTTGGATTAATTTAGGGATGGCAATGTATATCGTATTCAAACATCGAAACAGTATTTGTGGAGGTGTGAACACTTGCCAATGAACAAAGGCATATGACGACACGTTTACTCAGATACATGTGTTACTAATGGAGTACGTGAGTCGAATTGACGGACACACTATTGAATTTGAGTGCAACCATTGATTGAGCTAATAAAACTTATATTTCACTGTACTGAAATAAAATATTTCACCATCCAGCTAAATATCGACAACAACCGTACGCGGGGCTACCCCGTGTACCATATTCTTCCACCACAGGGCATATTCTGATATTTGTTGTCCGTGGTGTCGATCCGCAAGAAATGTATCTCCCCCGCGGAAAAAGAGGTATCCATCATGATTTTCCACTATGAGATAAATTTTCCCCCGTGGTAAAGTGGAAATAGAAAATGTTTATTCTTAAACCACCAGATAGTGTAAACCACCAGATAGTGTAAGCCACCGGATAGTGTAAACCACCAGATAGTGTAAGCCACCAGATAGTGTAAGCCACCGGATAGTGTAAACCACCAGATAGTGTAAGCCACCAGATAGTGTAAGCCACCAGATAGTGTAAGCCATCGGATAGTGTAAACCACCAGATAGTGTAAACCACCAGATAGTGTAAACCACCAGATAGTATAAACCACCAGATAGTGTAAACCACCAGACAGTGTACACCACCAGATAGTGTACACCACCAGATAGTGTAAACCACCAGATAGTGTAAACCACCCGATAGTGTAAACCACCAGATAGTGTAAACCACCAGATAGTGTAAACCACCAGATAGTGTAAACCACCAGATAGTGTAAACCACCAGATAGTGTAAACCACCACCAGATAGTGTAAACCACCACCAGATAGTGTAAACCACCAGATAGTGTAAACCACCAGATAGTGTAAACCACCAGATAGTGTAAACCACCAGATAGTGTAAACCACCAGATAGTGTAAACCACCACCAGATAGTGTAAACCACCACCAGATAGTGTAAACCACCAGATAGTGTAAACCACCAGATAGTGTAAACCACCAGATAGTGTAAACCACCAGATAGTGTAAACCACCAGATAGTGTAAACCACCACCAGATAGTGTAAACCACCACCAGATAGTGTAAACCACCAGATAGTGTAAATATAAAGCTATTAATGATATTGATAATGATAACTGACTCATATATTTCTGCCTGTAGTGTCACATTTTTAACAAATATTCTTCTTAAAAATATCTTCATTCAAACTTTCCATAGCTAAATAACATACAAAAACACACTATCACAACCACACCATGCATCAAATATAAATAATACTTGTCCTGCTTGTTTCAAACAATAACAAAATAAATATAAGCAGTGCAAGGGAACATGATCACAATAACATATAGGTTTATCATAACCACCCCGCTGCAACACGATAGCAAGTGAACAGCTGATACAGTGCAACACAATAGCAAGTGAACAGCTGATACAGTGCAACACGATAGCAAGTGAACAGCTGATACAGTGCAACACGATAGCAAGTGAACAGCTGATACAGTGCAACACGATAGCAAGTGAACAGCTGATACAGTGCAACACGATAGCAAGTGAACAGCTGATACAGTGCAACACGATAGCAGGTGAACAGCTGATACAGTGCAACACGATAGCAAGTGAACAGCTGATACAGTGCAACACGATAGCAGGTGAACAGCTGATACAGTGCAACACAATAGCAAGTGAACAGCTGATACAGTGCAACACGATAGCAGGTGAACAGCTGATACAGTGCAACACGATAGCAAGTGAACAGCTGATACAGTGCAACACTATAGCAGGTGAACAGCTGATACAGTGCAACACGATAGCAAGTGAACAGCTGATACAGTGCAACACGATAGCAGGTGAACAGCTGATACAGTGCAACACGATAGCAAGTGAACAGCTGATACAGTGCAACACGATAGCAGGTGAACAGCTGATACAGTGCAACACGATAGCAGGTGAACAGCTGATACAGTGCAACACGATAGCAGGTGAACAGCTGATACAGTGCAACACGATAGCAGGTGAACAGCTGATACAGTGCAACACGATAGCAGGTGAACAGCTGATACAGTACTACACGATAGCAGGTGAACAGCTGATACAGTGCAACATGATAGCAGGTGAACAGCTGATACAGTACAACATGATAGCAGGCGAACAGCTGATACAGTGCAACACGATAGCAGGCGAACAGCTGATACAGTGCAACACGATAGCAGGTGAACAGCTGATACAGTGCAACACGATAGCAGGTGAACAGCTGATACAGTGCAACACGATAGCAGGTGAACAGCTGATACAGTGCAACATGAACACATACTGTATACGTGGATAACTTCGCGGGTGGAAATGTTCGTGACTGAAATTTCCAATATTTCGCGGGTGGAAATGTTCGTGACTGTGAAATTTCCAATATTTCGCGGGTGGAAACGTTTGCGAATATGAAATTTCCAATATTTCGCGGGTGGAAATGTTCGTGACTGTGAAATTTCCAATATTTCGCGGGTGGAAATGTTCGTGACTGTGAATTTTCCAATATTTCGCGGGTGGAAATGTTCGTAACTGTGAAATTTCCAATATTTCTCGGGTGGAAATGTTCGCGAATATGAAATTTCCAAAATTTGGCATGCGGAAATGTTCGCGTTAGGATGATTGTTGGTTACACATCGTGGAAGTTGTTGATACAATTTGTGGACAGAATCACTACATACCGTAACATTGCGGGTGAACTTATCTTAATTGGGACCAGACAGTAGTCAGATCCAAACGATCACCGAATGTGCGAGTGGTGTAGGGGAGCTTCCCCCACAGAAACATTTTAAAACCTGGACGTCATTTGGTGCACTCTGGCGACTCTGAGAACTAATTATATTCCGATAAATACACTTGGAAAATGTATGTTTTTTATGCGGCAATTTGTAAAAATGTCTGAACTATACTGTACATCAGTGCATCGTCCGAGTTTCATATCTTTAGCTGGGTATGTGTATGAAAAGGGAGTGCATCTACATGTACGTAGATCTACCTGCTTGTGCCTATACTTGTGCTTTTACTTGCAAAGAACTGCTTAGTACTGGAGCTTACCAGGAACACTGTAACGTACTGTTGAAAGATGGCGTTAAACTCAATCAAACTGCACATGCATATAGATCTACGCTGTAATTATTAATGTACTGGTAAATGAGGGTCGAGATTTTAATAGTTAAATATGATAAACTCATAAAAATACTGACATTGAATCCATTGTCTAGTGAGTAGTGAGTGTAGTCGGTGTACGATGACGTCAGAGTTTTACTCTAGTCTATATACATTACCACAGGTAGTCTACTAGTCTGTATAGTAGAAACTCATTTCGCTCGCTCATACGAAAATGATGTGGACGCCACTGCGTACTTGCTTATAGGCAGTTACGCGCCTGGTAGTTAATATGGTTCCAGTGGACGATGTCGCAAATGGAAGACAAAAAGTTAAAATTATCGGCAGCGACAAGCTTCAACACGAGTTGTTAGCCGTTTGATGTACTTTTGATCTCTTAAAGCAACTGCTACTGTATGGATAATTTACAAGGGTAAAATAGGGTGATACGCAGTTTATCTGTAGTATTCTATAGTATTACCCAATTACGCCCGGTGATAGGGTAGAAATATATACATGTTGGAACGCAGATATTTACGCTGGCGCATATTTTCGCAAATATCGCAAACATTTCCACGTCGCGAACTTACTCACAGTATTGAAATGAAGGCACGGTGCAGTTCAATAGGGGATACATGTATTTCTTTCTTTCAGTCTATGATCAAATCATATTTAAACTGAATGAACATTTAAAGCATTATTATCACAAGTACCGCTTGGCAACGAGTGATAATATTAGCTTTCTATGTCCGTGACATTTCGCGCAATTGTCTTTTTATCATAGGCTTAAAGGTGTATTTATGGGGAAAAACCAGATCCAACCATGCGCTAAATGGGACCAGAATATCGTGCATAGATGATGTCAACCGCAGTCTGAAAACTGTTTTCAACAAGACTAGTTGAACATTTTAACCAAAGTTTCACCAACATCTTTTCAGTGCTTTATGTAGAACAGCGTATATCGCAGTGTGTGCCAAGAGACCTGCAAGTTCTGTACATGTATGCTGTTAGGGTGTCTTGAACATTTTACTCCATTCATGAAATAACTTCCAAGAAGCTTAGGAGATTAAGTCTCTCGACCTGCAGGTACAGAGGACCTGGACAACATACTAAGTCTCTCGACCTGCAGGTACAGAGGACCTGGACAACATACTAAGTCTCTCGACCTGCAGGTACAGAGGACCTGGACAACATACTAAGTCTCTCGACCTGCAGGTACAGAGGACCTGGACAACATACTAAGTCTCTCGACCTGCAGGTACAGAGGACCTGGACAACATACTAAGTCTCTCGACCTGCAGGTACAGAGGACCTGGACAACATACTAAGTCTCTCGACCTGCAGGTACAGAGGACCTGGACAACATACTAAGTCTCTCGACCTGCAGGTACAGAGGACCTGGACAACATACTAAGTCTCTCGACCTGCAGGTACAGAGGACCTGGACAACATACTAAGTCTCTCGACCTGCAGGTACAGAGGACCTGGACAACATACTAAGTCTCTCGACCTGCAGGTACAGAGGACCTGGACAACATACTAAGTCTCTCGACCTGCAGGTACAGAGGACCTGGACAACATACTAAGTCTCTCGACCTGCAGGTACAGAGGACCTGGACAACATACTAAGTCTCTCGACCTGCAGGTACAGAGGACCTGGACAACATACTAAGTCTCTCGACCTGCAGGTACAGAGGACCTGGACAACATACTAAGTCTCTCGACCTGCAGGTACAGAGGACCTGGACAACATACTAAGTCTCTCGACCTGCAGGTACAGAGGACCTGGACAACATACTAAGTCTCTCGACCTGCAGGTACAGAGGACCTGGACAACATACTAAGTCTCTCGACCTGCAGGTACAGAGGACCTGGACAACATACTAAGTCTCTCGACCTGCAGGTACAGAGGACCTGGACAACATACTAAGTCTCTCGACCTGCAGGTACAGAGGACCTGGACAACATACTAAGTCTCTCGACCTGCAGGTACAGAGGACCTGGACAACATGATGTCATTGGAACATAGGTACTGCACGTTGCCTCGGCATGGTGACCATTTGATCGCACATTTTTGAAAAGCATTCAATGGGTTTAAAAGACACTGACAGGACACCAATGGCCTGTTGCACTGTGAGGCAAAATAATTAAATGGCAGAGGTAACATGGTTAGAGAAAGCAAATATCCCAAAGCACGTAATTAGGGATTTCCATCTAGGCGCCCCCTCTCGGTCATATCATATCAGATCATGCCTATTTACAATAATCAAAAGTACAGTCAAACATGTTTTAAGCAGCAAGTCAAGGGAATCACAAAAAATGGCTGCTTAGCAAAGGTGGCTGCTTAATGGGGTAAATGTATAATAAAACATCATATTGGGAATCTGGCTGCTTAATACAAGTTGGCTGTTTAATAGAGGTGACCACTAACACAGGTTTGACTGTACCTAAAATCAGATCATAATTTTGTTTAAAAATAAAGCTAATTTTTTGTAGGTCATAATCTAGTGCATATTTAGCTGTTTATTGAACAGAATATGAATTTGATCAGTGGACCACCTCTCGACTATGTTTCATATTTGCCCCAATTTCTGCTATAAATCCTACTATTTTTACAATTACTTTACGGAAAGCTACACGCAACAGCGTAGGTTCAAGTTTCTTGCCTCTTTGAATGCCGCCGCTGCAGACAATATTTTTAAAAGTACACTTTTTAGTACCAGAAAGAAAATTTGAACCCAACTGTGGGAATTATTATCAAGCGATTTGAAAATATTCATATCTAACACAAAGTCTAAACATACCTCGGTAGAATATTACTGAAAAAGGTTGATTTGTGAAAAGTATGACATCCTGACTGCAAGTGAAAGTACTAACACCAAGTACTGACAAAGCTGGGCTCCATTTATGCCCTAGGTATATTGTAGGAAGTTGAGCAATATTTAATCAAATTTCTTCACTAACCATCTACAGATGCAGGTGAGTGATGTTGTGGACCAGGTAGAGTAACCATCTACAGATGCAGGCGAGTGATGTTGTGGACCAGGTAGGGTAACCATCTACAGATGCAGGTGAGTGATGTTGTGGACCAGGTAGAGTAACCATCTACAGATGCAGGTGAGTGATGTTGTGGACCAGGTAGAGTAACCATCTACAGATGCAGGTGAGTGATGTTGTGGACCAGGTAGAGTAACCATCTACAGATGCAGGTGAGTGATGTTGTGGACCAGGTAGGGTAACCATCTACAGATGCAGGTGAGTGATGTTGTGGACCAGGTAGGGTAACCATCTACAGATGCAGGTGAGTGATGTTGTGGACCAGATAGGGTAACCATCTACAGATGCAGGTGAGTGATGTTGTGGACCAGGTAGAGTAACCATCTACAGATGCAGGTGAGTGATGTTGTGGACCAGGTAGAGTAACCATCTACAGATGCAGGTGAGTGATGTTGTGGACCAGGTAGAGTAACCATCTACAGATGCAGGTGAGTGATGTTGTGGACCAGGTAGGGTAACCATCTACAGATGCAGGTGAGTGATGTTGTGGACCAGGTAGAGTAACCATCTACAGATGCAGGTGAGTGATGTTGTGGACCAGGTAGAGTAACCATCTACAGATGCAGGTGAGTGATGTTGTGGACCAGGTAGAGTAACCATCTACAGATGCAGGTGAGTGATGTTGTGGACCAGGTAGAGTAACCATCTACAGATGCAGGTGAGTGATGTTGTGGACCAGGTAGAGTAACCATCTACAGATGCAGGTGAGTGATGTTGTGGACCAGGTAGAGTAACCATCTACAGATGCAGGTGAGTGATGTTGTGGACCAGGTAGAGTAACCATCTACAGATGCAGGTGAGTGATGTTGTGGACCAGGTAGGGTAACCATCTACAGATGCAGGTGAGTGATGTTGTGGACCAGGTAGAGTAACCATCTACAGATGCAGGTGAGTGATGTTGTGGACCAGGTAGAGTAACTAAGTGCATAATGAATATATTTGCTAAATGTTACCAAACTGTTTAATGAGCTCTTAATTAATAAAATTGGGTTTATGTTTAGTTTATTTATTTAACAAGATTAGACATACATGTACATCTTGACATAAATAAACTGATGTTTTGGAAATTTTGTTTCACATTGCATATTGACATCAATTTGCGTGCTAAGACAAGTCGAGAATTAGTTCCCTCAATGTTTACGTTGTTGACAAACCATACCAGTATTAAACATGCTACAATATGTAATAGGTCAAATATGTCACTATACTGAAATACATTTGTAGTCACAAATATGATTCATTGAATGGTTATGCTGCTTTTCAATACAAATTACGTCAGAAAAATCGATTCAGAGTTGGTAACCTGAGGATAGCGCAATTAACGTGTCTGATTAATATTATTATATAAAACAAATACTGTACACCAGATGCAAAACATGTCGGCCACACTTTCATTTTGTGGAGTACAGCTATCACAAAATACTAGGGAAAACTTGGCGTATCACTTATGCCTCGTTTTTCAATTTAGTAAACTAGGTTTCACATCAGTGCATTTCGACAAACTGTTCCAGTCTTTTTGGAATGAATCCCTTGTACGGAATAGTGCACTTGACTATTTTTCTAGCGGCTAAGCACTGCAGTGTGGTAAACTGAAGAGGTGACGCAATGTCATATATTGTTGTGCCTCTAATCAGCTGCATAGGAGTCTTTCTATCCATGTTGCATGCATCTATGTGAGCACCATGTTGGAGAAGCAATGAGAATACCTCTGCACGGCATGGTTTGTTACTAGCTGCTATATGCAGCGGCATGTTTTTCTCTGCATCTACAGCATTAACGTCGCAACCCACTTCAAGTAAAAGTGCTATCACTGGTAGAGAAGGAAATGAACAGACAGGGTATCGTCCGACGTTTGTTGTATCCTTGGAACAAGCTAGATGCAATGGAGACTGGCCCTTGATACTCGTTGGTTTCATCTTGATTAGACTGTAAATGTTCATCTTAAAAATCTCTTCCTCCTTTCCATCAAGGTTTCTTTTTAACCTACACATCAAACACATTATATGCATAATTATCACAAGTAGCCGGTTCACATTTGTAGTGTCGCGCTCCGAAGCTTCCAAGGTTGTCAAGTGTTTTCTACCTCTGTCCAGCTCCTTTACTGCCTTTAACAACACATCTAAGATATCTTTAAAGGCAACAGGGTGAGCAGGTCGGTTTCTCCATTCCGTTGTCATGAATGAAAACAGCTCGGCAAAGGACAAGAAGCTACTCTGAGTCATAGGACTCAGCGGTTCCAACACATGCTGTTGCATATCAAGAGCGTATGTCCACAGTTGAATGCAGCGGTCGAAATTGCCCATGTCAGCATAAAGTGCGCCTCGGTATCTGATGTAGTACGAGGTGTCTGGATGGGCGGGGCCCAGAATTCTCTCTCGTACAAGCAAAGCTTGCATCCTCATGTCGTCTGGATCCGATATTAATTCATCGAGCTGTTCAACTGAAAGCACTTCCTTAGAATTCTCATAAGCAGCAACGGTTGTCTTACTATCAGGCTTCAACAACGGATGATATTCATCTGAAAATCTCTCCTCCATAGCCTGGCGCCAGAACACAATAGCGCCAAGCATGTCACGCTTTTTATCAACATACGTAGCACCCAGAAGCTCCAAAGCACTAATCTTTTGCTCCTTCTCACATTCTTCTCTCTCTATGAGAAACTCAACAATTGTGGAATATCCAGCAACGGCGGCCGCTAACAGTGGCGACATGCCGTAAGCATCTTTATCCATCCGGGCATTGTACTCCAGCAATAGCTTCATAATCTCTATGCTCCCCGACTCTGCACAGTCATGTAGAGCTGTATTCCCTGAAAAATGTATGACAAATGTTAATTTTGCACACACACATGTCTAGATATCTTAATAAAGAGACTACCTTGCTACTAAAACTAATAAATTGCTGGGGTGGACAGTGCAATGTTTACTGCATGCATGTCAGTATTCAGTACTTAATCAGGGTTCCATCTGGCCAAAATTTGAAATATTTGTATACGCCACTTCTGTTGCCAATTGAAAAAAATATTAGAGCCACTTTGAAATATGTGGAGCCAATTGAGAGTCAGATACCGAGTTAGTTCAGCCATATATTTGAAGCCATGTGCATTGTACTAGTCTTATGATAATGTGCTACTATCGTTCAGAAATAATTTAAATTAGATTAGTCTAAAAATAAATATGTACAAAAGGTGAGAAATAACTAAATCTGTACCATAAGTGTTGTTATCCAGGATATACGCGTTGTACAATTAAAAAAAATAATGTATTTTTGGTGTTTTTTTGTAGCACTCACTTATATTCATGGGAATCGACTTTGAAGCCATAATCTGGTGGTAAAAAACTTATCTATAGGCGAGTATGGACGGTATGGCAAAGTCATGTCATAAACATGCTAGATAAAACTTCTACTTCAGTCAAGGGTCTAAAGTACATGTATATCTAATGGTATTTTGAGTCGTTCGGAGCCTAGTTGGTCGAGACTGACTTAACAACAAATGTGTACGTTCGCGCAATCTGGCGGTTGAGCACAGTTCTGGTAATGGCAACGTTACAGAACAAATTGACCGTACCAATATCACAATTCCCGATAGTATACATTTACGAGTACTGTATCACATTGCATAGAACGACACATGTCCGATTCCAAGGATTCGATACGGAGAATGGGCATTTTCTCAACAGATTGTCGAAACAGAATATTATATTTAATCATGTTTTATCTACATCAATATTGTTGTTAACTCAATGTATTGTTTATACGATATATTGAAAAATGAGTTCATACCATGTATGTTCCTTTAATGTCAAACCCCTCGCGGGGACGTAGACATGTTTTCCTGGGCAGGCTTAGCCGACCTAAGCGATTAACCAGTACTAAGCAATGTGTGTGAGGTGCCTTGCTCAATGGCACTACATACGTGGCCTGGCCGAGTATCGAACCTGGGACCGTTAGATGCCAAATCCGACGCTCTACCACTGGACTACGGACGCCATGCAGTGGTATTCTTCCCCATAAATCGTTGATATATCTTTACACAAGTTGATATAGATATACGTATTCGACCATATTATGTTGTATTTATTTGACCTGTATGCAGGTTTAGAATTAAAGATCTACACAAATCATTCCTTTTATTTTTGTTACAGATCATGGACAACGTGTATGTACAATTGTACATTGTATAATGTTAAATACGCGATTATTCAGGTGTTACTTTAATTGTGTGTTTATTTGCTAGATGGTTCCTGATATTGGATGATATTTGATTTATTACGTTTCAGAGATGACTACCAAAGTCGAACACACAACTTGTTTTGATGACAGTTGATGTAAAATTGTATCGATTATCTCACTTAGATGCAGGGTAAATATTAATTGTACTGTTCTCTACAAGAAGATAATTATTAACTTTTAACAAAATGTAAGGTGTCAATTTCAAGAAAGTGGGGGAGAATGTAACGTAGTGGAATTTGGGTGTATCAGATGAATAAGAGTGATATTAGTTTGAGTGAGTGGTTGTTGGCATTAGTTACGAGAGAGTGGTATGGTCGAAGAAAGTAGTACAATGAGTTTTGGATCGTAAGTTTGGCATCTATTGCACAGGCTGGTCATTATATTATAGTCTGCTGGTTGTGTGGCGTCCGTGGTCCAGTGGTAGAGCGTCAGATTTGGAATCGAACAGTCCCGGGTTTGATACTCGGTTAAGCCACGTTATGTAGTGTCATTGAGCTAGGCACCTCTCACACATTGTTTCTACTGGTTAACCGCTTAGGTCGGCTAAAAACACATGTCTAGGTTCGACATTAATGGAACATATATACATAATGGTATAATTATAAGTTGTCATATATAACCACTTAGCTGGTAAGTTAGTTTGTGTTATTATATAATCTATATTATATCTTATTATAAATATATTACATTTTAATAATATCATAGTATAATAATTATCGTATATAGCCACTAGCTTATTTAAGAATAATCATTGTGTGATATGGTACAGGTCCCTCCGACTTTTTTCTATTTCCACGGGGGGAAATTGATCTCATAGTGGAAAATCACGATGGATACGTCTTTTTTCGCGGAGAGATACATTTCTCGCAGATCGACACCACGAACAACAAATATCAGAATATCCCCTGTGGTGGAAGATCATCGTGTATAATTGTTGCCAATATTTACACGGATGGTGAAATACTTGTATTTTATTTAAAGCAGCATTTCATCGTAATAAAGGATGTTTTGGGTAAAATATAAATACTAATGTGTGTTTGTGTGTTTACAAAAATCGAAATAGTCGCTCAGAAACGATAAAATTCCAATAAATTTAAACCATCATATACGCGAATTTGTTTATCAACACACGAAATGTAAACATGCACAGCGCGCATGCGTGAAACAACAGAGGATGTAGAAAACAAAGTATATATTTTGAAAATGAAAGACTATCTATCTATCTTCCTCTAATGTCGAAACCCTCGCGGGGATGTAGAAATGTCCCTAAAAGACAGGTATGAATCAACATATCAAGTAATTTAATTAAAAAGACAACGTGGGACAAATGGGTATGATGTATTCCGAATGTAAACAAGAGCGGACGATGTGTTCCGGTTGTAAACAAGTGCGTGACCGATCGACTCGGAAAGTCCCACTTTCGGTTTCGAGTTTGTTTTATCGCAAAAAAACACTGTTTACCAAATGAACATAAGCATACAAAGTATAATGTTAGAATGTGTAGCAGCATTGCTACCCATACGTATTTGAATTTTTCAAATATATTTTATTTCATACGATGTAATGCTGCTTTAATGCTAATAAACTCTTATGTTATGATATTCTCTGTTAATTATAGTTGCTAAAATCCGACTCGTTAGCCAATAATTATGTTGTGTAATCAGCAGCACTGAAAGGTTGAACTATCATCTAGTCAACCAGAACTATTATCTAGTCAACCAGAAGTCCAGAACTATTATCTAGTCAGCCAGAACTATTATCTAGTCAACCAGAACTATTATAGAGTATGACAAAACATGTCTTTATGCTGCTTTAAACATTTGCATATTTGCATATTTATTGCCACAAACAATACAAGAAACATTGTAAATAGTGAAAACCATGAATTTCCTGAGAAGGATAACAATCACTTATAACACCAAAGTGAAACTGCAATACTGATTAACACCAAATGCAATTAAGTGTGGTGGTAAATTTTGTTGATGTTTCTTACGCGATTCTTGTGCATATCTCTTCATATGCTACATTAATCTGCTGTTTGTGAGAATGTGGAATGTCTTTCACATGCATTATATAAACATTGGACTGATGACCAGAATCTCACATTACAGTCGACCAAATGCATTTAGGCGGTGGCGACTTTAAATAAACTTAATAGTCAGTCGGATTCTCACACAGACGGATCTGCAGTCCAGCGGTTAACACGCTGGACTGGTAATACAGAAATCACAGGTTCGATCTCCCGATAAACCGGTTCGATAATTGTCGGTACTCTCCTGCAATATAAGTAATTGTACGAAAAAAGAAATTTAACTATATATCAAAGTAATATCCAGATATTTGTTCTAAAGTGTATATTTGTTATCATACTATTACTCAGAGCCTCAAATTATATTGTAAATTTATGTATACATCATTTTGTCACGTTATTCATGATATGAGTGTAATAAAGGATTTTGACTTGACATACTGTAAATTGCCATAGGCAATTGCAATTTTGCAAATTACCAGAACAACTTGTTTATTGCAAATAAGTGTACAATGACAGACGCTACTGATTGAGTGTGCTGGTCACTGATCGGAATACACTGATTGTGATTACAAGAAATGTGACCGTCTCCTAGACCAGTAGCCAGTGATACAAGGAGTTAATCCAGTTATCTAATTATAGTCAATATACAATTCATAATTAATGTTTTAGGCTGTTGATAGGTAACTAATATTTTTAAATTCATAGTTAAAAATCCTTTGTACATGGGATTATCTTTACAATTGAAAAAATGGGTAATTTGCTCAAATTAAACGAATTGGATGGTTTTGTACCTTTGTGGTATTTCAGAATATTAGCTGTGTATCCTTCTATCTCTAGGAGTTCTAGAGTTATGTGCTTTTCATTATGTTCGTTTTTGTCCTGGGATTGCACATTTACTATCCTAACTTACATACCAAAGTGATTCAGTCAGTAATCATTTTACTGAACTTAGCGTTGAATTTTACAAAATATTTTGGAAAAGTCTAAAGCAGTACTATATTAAATCCATTAACTATTCTTATTTTAATGGAAATCTTACCGATTTACAAAAACAAAGTATTATAACATTATTACCCAAATCTGGTAAGGATCAAACAACACTATCAAACTGGCGTCCAATAAGTCTGCTTAATGTTGATACGAAAATAGCAACAAAAGCGATTGCCAACAGAATAAAAAAAGTCTTACCCACAATTATAAGCCCAGAACAAACAGGCTTCATGAAAGGACGGTATATCGGTGAAAATATTCGTCTACTTTTTGAAATTATCGAATATTATAATGATAATAAACTTCCTGGATTATTATTGTTCTCAGATTACGAGAAAGCGTTTGACAGCCTCAATCACGAATTTATATTTGCATGCTTAAAACATTTTAATTTTAGTGAGAATTTCATTAAGTGGATTCGACTTTAATAGCATAACATAAATAGCGTTGTTATAAACAATGGTTATATGTCAGAAGCTTTCCAGATTAAAAGAGGGGTAAGACAAGGATGTCTCCTCTGTCATCTTCACTTTTTATCATATGCATGGAACTATTATCAAATACAATAGCAAGAGATCCAAATATCCAAGGAATACACATAAATGGTCAGGAAATAAAACAAACACTATATGCTGACGACGGAACATATACAAACAATGGTAATAAAGCTTCTTTTGAACGTTTGATTTATGTTATAAGTGAATTTGGCAAACTGTCAGGATTGAAATTAAATACATCAAAAACCATTATACTCAGAATAGGATCCTTAAGAAATTCAGATATTCAGATGTGTCAATATAAGAACTTTATATGGACCTCAAAGAAGGCAAAAACACTTGGAATGTATTTTAGTAATGATAAAGAATTTAATCTTACATCAAATTTGGAACCAAAATTGCAAGAATTTAAAAACTGTTTAAAGCAGTGGCAACATCGTAAGCTTACTTTGATGGGGAAAGTGACAGTTATTAAAACGTTTGCATTACCAAAACTTGTTTATCCATTTACTGTTTTACCGAATCCACCAGCACATATCATTAGTGATATTACAAAATCATTATTTGTATTTATGTGGGACGATAAACCAGAAAAAATCAAGAGAACTACATTATATAAAAATTATGAAAGTGGTGGTTTAAAGTTAACAAACATAACATATTTTTTAAACTCAATAAAAGCTTGTTGGCTTAAGAGAATCTTAGACGACAAAAATAAAGGACTCTGGAAATGTATTTATGCAAAGCAAATAGAGAAATATGGGGGTGAAATGTTACTAGATTGCAATCTGTCTGATAATGATATTCATAACGTCAGTGGTGGTAATTCATTTTTACATGATATTCTAAAGTCATGGTTTAATATTTCTGCACAATTTAGTAATTCTAGTGTTTCTTTTAAACAACATATCATCTGGAATAATTCTGAAATTAAAGTAGAGGGAAACACTGTCTTCTATAGGGATTGGTTCAATAAAGGAATAAAATATGTAGATCAATTATTCAATTTTAGGAATGGTAAATACATTTGATGACATGATAGAGTTATTTAATTTAAATGAAAAGGATTTCTTAACCTATCATAAACTAAAACACAGTATACCACAATCATACGTAAATAAAATGAACCAACGACTCCTTGCAGAAACAAGAACAGAAACGTTAATTGACAAACTAAAAACCTCAAAAAGCCCCAATCAACTATTATATAAAACACAAATGGACAATTCAGAGATTGAAGGAATTAAATCAGAAAATAAATGGAATACCATACTAGGTAAACAAGATTTTGAATGGAAACGTATTTACTCAGTTCTGTATTTTGCGACAATAGATACGAAGTTAAGAAGTTTTCAATACAAATTCTTGAAGCATATTCTACCGACTAATACACATTTATTAAAATGCAAATTAGTTCCGACAAGTCTTTGTGATTTCTTTAATATGAATGTCGAAAATATTGAACATTTGTTTTGGGAATGCCCATGTGTACAACACATGTGGAAACAACTAAGCACATTTCTAAAAACAAAAAATATAGATGTGGATATAAATTTTGAGGTAATTTGTTTTGGTAAAATAAACAACTCAGTAATAAACAATACAATTAATTTCGTAATTATTCTATGTAAATCTTTTATATATAGAATGAAGTGTAGAAAAGAATTGCCACGTTTTGAATGCTTTAAAAGCTATCTAAATATTAGAATTAATTTAGAACGGGAGATTGCTTTACGAACAGACAAATTAGAAAAATACAACTCCAAGTGGGTAGCGTTTATATAATCGATTAATTCCTCTATTTATGTTTTGTTTTTTTGTGTGTGTAATTTGAAAATAAATAAATGGAAACGATCACCCATATGCTTTTTTCTTTTTCTTCACCCTTCTCTTTTTTGCTTTACAATTTATTTTTCAAACTAGGGATACTTATCCAGAAATAACCCTTTTGTGTATATACATGGAAGGCAAACGTCTTATGATATCATTAATGTTGTAACATTGTGTAAATGCTTTTTATGTACATACATGAAAGAAATAAACTGGGTTACTCGAAAAGGGGCCTCAAAATAAAAAAAAAAAAAAAGTAATCATTTTACAATCAATCAGTCAAGACATTGTATTGGCAAAAACATTTTACAATGCCAATTCATATATAGCCCATCCCCACCCTAATCTAATCATAATATTTGATTTCATATCAAATTATTTTCTTTATATATTTATATACTATTTGGACTTCACGTGATTTTTAATAATTTCGTTGCACATAATTATGTTAATGGTGAAAAACTGTAATAACTCTAATAAAATTGTATCTTATTATTATCGGCAAAACACAAGCAATGACGGTTATATACATATTTTGAGAAAAGTATGTAATAAAACTACAGATAGATCTATCTGTAAATTTGTAGAAAATCAATAACTGGTCTGCACATTAAAGTCAGCAGGTTTAGACTGCGTTTTATACACCTATATCTGTCTGCATTTTATACAGACCCACTTATTCCAAATATTCAGGGCCTCCGCTGTCTATCGCCACTGGCGCCAATTTTGGCAAAAGTGGCTCCAAATATTTGAAAGTGGCGAATATGTATGGCGCCATGATTTAAGTGACCCGAAAATCGTTCTCGAGTTGCGCGTACCACGAGTCGCAGGGCACAGAAGTCGATAACCAGCCCAATCAATACACGGTCAAGATTGTTTATTGCTCGTTAGTGGGATATGAATGACACGATGTGAGAAGATAATTGGGTAAGTATGCTCGATCAATTAGTTAAGAAAACACCTGGCATCATGTATATTTGAAGTGTGCCGTGGATACAACAAATTAACAACAATTACGGCACAATTTTGATGATAAAGACACTGACCTGAATGTATACAGCACTCGACAAATTCGGCCGTTTTGATTTTGATCAGCTGTTAATTACGCTAGTTTGCTGTTTTGCAAACGTTTTTTGTGATGATCTCTTAATTACAGTGATCCCAACAAAGGTGAGGAAATTGATTGTTTATCAATAATTTCTGCTTGCCCAGCAGGAAACTCAACGTGCCCGGTGAAAAATCACGTTTCTTGCAATTTACATTTTGTGTCTGTGATTCGAAAGCCACACCAGGTTATTAACTTGTCCGTGAACACGTTTTATTATTATATTACGGACTTGTGTCATTGGGTTTTATAGCACAATGAATTATATTTAAGCGTGCTCGACTATAAAGATAATCTATGTTCTCGTAAGAGACAGAGTGCACTGAATCGGTAGTAAAGTCAATTTTCTGGAAGATTCGGAAATTCCACATCTATTTTTAGACACGCACCTGTTAAATGAAACTCATAGTGGTTATTTGCCGTATAGACGGGCTTGCTCTCCGCAATAATGATCAATGTAGTACTATGCTGTAATTAGTGTACCAGTCAATTGACTATTACGTTTGAAGTTACAATTTAATGCCTCGGGGAAAACATCTGTCACGGATTAATTTATGGCTTCGGATTATCGGACAATAGCAGCAATCAACAAGGATCAGTCAAGCAGGTCGCATATCGTATCTTACTTGTGGCCCCTGTTGAGTGTGAAAGGGGGTTTAGCAGGCAAAATCTCATCAAAACTTGCCTGAGAAACTCTCTGGCAATGCCCACATTTAACAACCTGATGAGAATTTCTATTGGACTTGAGGACTTTGACGGAGCATTTTTTAAGTGGAAGTCCATGAAATCCAGAAGAATCCTCTTTTAACACCTTTATGAGAGATTTTTATTTGTATGAATGTAATGAATAAAGAATGTATGAGAACACAATAAAGAATGTTGTAAAACAAAGAAATTGAGCCTTTCGTTTGTTGTTGTAGTTTATTTTATATTGGCTCCAATTTTAGCTTATATGGCTCCAACTTTTTGAAAGTGGCGACAGAGGTGGCTCCACCTTAAAAAAAAGCCAGTGGAGGCCCTGAATATTAGTGGTATAACCATAGTACACAGATTTTAAACTTCGTAGTCTTATCTAAAGGTATTTGCTTTAGGTATTTGCTTTGTAATTTTAAAGTAAAATGTCGGATGTGTTACTTTTGTACTACGGTTATTATGAAAACATAATGCTGGAATGCAAACTGGAAAATTTGTCCAAAATAGGCAACTTCAATATAGAAAAAACATGGGTACGAGTTGACCAATTTCAAAATGACAATGGGTACGAGTTGACCCAAATGAGTACGAGTTGACAAGTATTGAGAGTTACCAGTTGATATTCCGCAATACAAAGCATTTTTATAAATCAACAAAGCTCAGCTAGCTTGGGCGCCATGATACAGCAATAAGATAATCTTCCGCGGTGGTTATTTCATTACGTCCGCAGTGTTGGTGGCCGTTTGTGGACAAAACATTTCTGACCGGAGGTTGTATCTGTGTGGTCTGGCGTATTTTGAAAAGTCTGCGTGACCTGTATATAATACCTGCATATGATATATATTTAGCATTTTCTACATTTGCAGGTTTTAAGATGCGTCAAAATTAAAAGGGTTTGAAAGAGACGTATTCCGTGTCATATATAACCGGACGTCAATTTACAATATTGCTTATGTTAAAATACCTTTGACACTTTTCCTGTTGACATTGGCTCCTTTTTCAAGAAGATATTTTGCAATTTCATGATGTCCTTTATAACATGCTATCATTAGACACGTGTGTCCATGTCTGTTTGCGATCTCGATGTCAGCACCGTTATCAACCAGAAATTTAACAATATTAAAATGTCCATCAAAAGATGCAGCTCTAAGTGGTGTTGAATTAGTTAATGTTGTCTTGTTAACAGATGCCGTTCTAGTAACAAGAAATTCTACAATATTCAGATAGCCAGCTGCTGCGGCACACCAGAGTGGTGGAGCACCTTCGATTGTTTCTCCGTCGAAGGTGACGGACCCAACCTGCTCTAAATCGGCTCCACATTGTTCTATCAAATACTTAGCCACATCAAAGTGCCCATTTCTGGCTGCCATTATCAACGGCGTGGCTCCATTCGTCTTGGCCTGGACTAGTTGCCCGACAACATCTTTAGATTTATGGTCGAGAAATATTTTGAGACGGTTCAGTTTGCCGTCTCTTGCTGCGTTGTAAACAACACTTCTATATTCCATGTCCTGTCCACTGGACAGACAACGAAAGTCTCATATTAAAATAATTATTTATCGAAGATGGTAGTTGACTTTGGCGTTAGAAATACGTGGAAACTCTTCTGGAATTGATAAATATTTGGACAAATATGGCTAACATTTTTGGCCACCAGAGGGCGTTATAAATGTGTGCGTGAGAATAAATAGTTGGTTTAAATTGCAATGTGGGTGTTCGACCGGTACGACTATTTACCCCAAGACACCACAGGACACACCAAGACTCCTGAAATACGGATTATTCATGCAATATTATTTCTGTACGTTTATTTACCGTCGCTACCGGTTGCCCATATGAGCGACGCCTCCTGAAGAGATTAGTTATTTTAGATTTTGGAGGATAGTGCATGATACAGACAGAGACCAATTCCAGAATCTCCTCGGGTTCTTTTACGTGGACGGTGTAAAGCAACGATACGAGTCCCATCTGAAAGACTGCTAATTTTATTAAGGGTCAGACGGGGAATCGAACCTGCAATAAAAGTCTATCTATCTATTTATACTGCCAGACTCCCCTTTCGGGTATTAACGGCAGATGCGCGTCAGTGCAAGACAACAGTTTGTCCCAGGACATGTCTACGTCCAGGCGAGGGTTCGACATTAAAAGAAGCTGTTGCTGCTGCTGCTATTGCTGTTGTTGTTGCTGCTGTTGCAGCATCAGTAGTACTACTGAAAACCATTTGCTTTCATGCTACTCCGAAAAGTGCACGTCATTCAAAATTGTTTGTAAATATTGTTTGTACTAAAACCTATGTTCTGCTCTACAGTCCTGAGGAGCCATAAGACACGCATACATGAAAAACATTTACGCACTGAAGTCTAATACATACGGCTAAATATATAATCTGACGTATCTCCAAGTAGGCCATTACTAAGATTGCTAAATGGTGATCATTGGGTCATATTTAGAGGCACATACTTTATATTGATTTATATATTTTTTGCACAGCCGCTATATAAATGCATTTGTATTTGTATATTAACCGTGTAAAGTCGTCTTCTCAGAAACCACAATGCCCTGATCTTTGATATTTGACATGTAGTATCTGATATCACCTAGTGAACCACTACTAAGTTTGCTCAAACTATGATCCTGGGGTCATAATTGACACCCACGGTAAGGGTCACATAGTTTATATAAACTCTTGTAGTAAAAGCGTTTAAAAATCTTGTTCTCAGATACCACACTTCCCATATATTTGATATTATGCATGTGCCATCATCTAGTGAACCACTACTAAGTCGGCCCAAATCGTGATACTGTGGGCATACTTGATCATACTGAGTTGGTCACATAGTTTGCATAGACTTAAATGTATGTATACATGTATATATAAATGTTGTACAGCTATTTTTAAAATCTTCTTCCCAGAAACCACCCATACCAATAACGCCTTCTAATGGAGCAGCCTCCGTGGTGTAGTGGATATGGTGTCTGACCCGGAACCGATGGGTTGTGAGCAACTCGAGCCCCACCAGAAATCATGGTTGTGATGTCCTTAGGCAAGACACTTAGATCAAAACTGCCTCTTCTCCCACTCGTGGCAATGGATTCCATCATGCATGAGGTATCGAGAGCGAGTATGCGATTAAGCTATTGTTATAAGAACTTGCTTAGCAACCGAGCTAAAACAAACTTGTATAAACATCAATAAAGTAATATCTAGAATTGCATGCATAGGTAGCAAAGACAGTTGAATAGGCACCGACTATACCTTATGCAGTACATGTAAATTGTCGAAACAGGTCCGGGCACTCCAGCTGATCCGTATCGTCTCCTGCAACTCACACGCATGTGCTTCCGATCGAGAACGCAGTTACGATCACTGAAAACCCCAATCAAATAAGCATTGTCCATGTATCAATAGGTACAATATGGAGGAACCTTTGTTCGATGTCTATTCAACCCTATTATCATTTAACGGGGCCTGTCTATGGCTGAGACCCATCAACAGTCGTATCCATAATCAAGGGCATATGGCGACGCTTCATCTATTATTGTAGGATGGAGACCCCGATGAATGCGCCTTTCCGAGTAGAGATTCACCCATGGACTGGCAACCTGGTAGAACGACCGACCTTCCTCACGCCAGCTGAATAGTTTCCTTACTTGAAATAATTCGACAACATCGTTGCTATTAATATGCTACCCCTTCAATAAACTATGTAACGTGAAGTACGCAGGCAGGGTGTAGTAATAACATGCTACCCCATTCAATAAATTACGAATACATGCATGCTTTGGTAAATATTAATTGTCTCTATATCCTAGTCTTCAACGGATTTATCAACACTCTCTCAGCAGCATTGCATGCACCTAGGTAAACCACCGACATTCCGCAAGTCAGCTTGATAGCTTTCTCACATAAAACATAAATTTGATACCTCGAGTGGGATTCGAACCTATAGCCATGAGGGGCAAGTGCCCTGATGTCAACGACAAAGGTCATATACCACTAATTTTCACGAACACGCACACACACACACACACACACATATATGGACATCGCGCCTGTGCCTGCTGCCACTGCCATCTATGAGTCTATCAGCCGAGATTATGGGTGGGGTAGGCTCAGTGTCAGCATATTTCAACTGGTGATCTGCGGCGAGCGCTATTGAGCTCATATTTTAACCGACTCAATTCACATTGGGCTCATGTTAAAGCCTTGCGCCATACTTACAAGACCATTGTTGATATATTCCAATCATAAGGCGCTCGTATCAACGCTTGAAGAATACACTGAATACTAGTAATCAACTACGCACAAACAACAACACTACAATACAGCAACATACTCCATTCACGATAATCGACGGTATTATACACGGAATAATCGACTACGCACAAACATCAACACTACAATACAGCAACAACATACTCCATTCACGATAATCGACGGTGTTATACACGGAATAATCGACTACTCACAAACATCAACACTACAATACAGCAACACACTTCATTCACGATCATCAACGGTGTTATACACGGAATAATCGACTACGCACAAACAACAACACTACAATACCGTAACATACTTCATTCACGATAATCGACGGTGTTATACACGGAATAATCGACTACTCACAAACATCAACACTACAATACAGCAACATACTTCATTCACGATCATCAACGGTGTTATACACGGAATAATCGACTACGCACAAACAACAACACTACAATACCGTAACATACTTCATTCACGATAATCGACAGTGTTATTCACGGAATAATCGACTACTCACAAACAACAACACATACATTATGATTTCGAATGTCATACTCACTTGATCTGTTCATTCGAATGTTGTAAAGTTGACAAGAAAATGCTTTACTTCAAAGCTTATTTCTTGTAGCCTTATCATTAATAGAAAACGTTTCACAAACATGTTTCACGTGACGTAATTTGCATGGTGTGTAACAGTCCCCGTTGCACTGTTATAGCATATCTAGTTTTACTGGGGGGGGGGGGGGTAACAATTATTGCATACTCATACTTTAGCTTCAACTCTTTGACCAGAAGTTATGTATACAATTTGTTAATTAATATTTTATAAATCGCCCTAGTAGATCTATCTAATGTTTCTAGCGATTTTCCATCGATTTCTAAAATGTTACTAGTTTTAGCTTTCGTTCTATTAGCTTCTTCAGATGTCATTACACCATTCCATGACTTCGGTATTGCTTCAAGTATTTGCTTCACTTCTGCTAAGCAGTTTCTTTTATCTATAAGTTTTTCAATAATGGTATTCTGATCAATTTCCCGTTTGTGTTTAAAATGTCATTGATAAATATAATGTTCGATTGTATTCAGTTATTGAAAAACAGACATTTATTATTTATTTTTATGAACATGTTTCCCCATATCAATGCTATGGCAGAATCTTAGTTCAAGAGAGGAATATAGTTTTTAGAAGGATGTTTGTTTCATCTGAATATTAGCTGTGATCTGGGGAGCAAGAGATTGACATAAATGAAAACTAAACAATAATAATAATACAAGTATAGAAAAGTACTTAGTATTAGATGTGTTAAACCTAAACTTATGATTTTCACAAGCTATTAAAATTATGGGATATCCGTAGTGGCAATATTATCTCCCTTGAAAGAAGAAAAAAATGTTTTTATTTTGGGGTTAAAATTTATCATTCATGCAATGACTTGGAAGTTATTTACTTGATAAAGTACTGTTAAAACATCATGTTTACAAAATTGAAGCACAAAGGTAGGATGCACTCTATGTTATCCAAAATGTATTTCATGCATATTTCATGATTTTGAATTTTAGTTTTCCAATTTGAATGATCACTCATTCACTGTCTATCCTAAACAAAACGGTTCTGGATAGAGGCAGTAATCCCACAAAACAGGTGGCAGTAACCTACGGTACAGGTCCCGCTTAGTTTTCTATTTCCACTTTACCATGGAGGGAAGATTTATCTCCTAGTGGAAAATCACGGTGGATATATTTTTCCTCGGGGAGATGCATTTCTCGTGGATTGACTATATGGTCCGTGGTGGAAGAATACGGTACACGGTGGAACCCGCATAAGATTGTTGCGATATTTACCTGGATGGTGATTTATAAGTTTTATTAGCTCAAATTGAATAGGGTTGGCTTTCTTCCGGGAAGAAAGGTATTTCTTCCCTTCCGTGGGAAGAAACATGGGAAAAAAGGGAAGAAACACCTTTCTTCCCGGAAGAAATGGGAGAAACTAGGAAGAAACTGGGAATAAAGTGTGATATTTGTATTGCATCACTGTCAGCAACTATAAGAGAATAATATTTACATATATACATTAATCAATTGCTCAATCAATGGTTGCACTCAAATTCAATAGTGTGTCCGTCAATTAGCAGGGCTCGACAAATCCTATTGCCCGACGCCCGGGGCAAGTCAAAACAATGTTCGGGCAAGTGGCCGTCAACCAGAGTTTAGTCCCGGGCAAGTCAACATTCCATGGATGTGATTATCGGACAGGTGTCAAATAAACATATCAATTAATAGAATAAACAAACTAATCAACTGTTTATGTCATGATTGGACCCTATTATTGATTGTAAACCCTGCAGACTGCATGCTATGAATGACAGGTATCGCCCCAAACATTTAACCAATCGAGGCTCTCGTTACACTTCAATTGTTTTATTTGCACTTTGTCAAATTAGTCCTATTAAATAGACTACGGCGCTTTTAACATCCATGTGCTTTCTTAATTTCTACAATTTGCAGTCGCCAGCAAGATATCAAAGAATCTGTCAATGCCTTGCGTATATACTTGTTAATTACACATTAGTCGTAGCAAGGACATTATCCATGAGTACATACACAGTAAGTACATGTTTTCTACACCTATGGTGTTGATTAATCTCGGAAGACAGGCCGATTTCATTGATGTATTGTAAATTTGTAAGTTATAATTGACACAAAATTAAACAGTTAGAACTCGGGTAATTATCAGATTACAAATGTACACAAATTGTTTTATAATTAAGCCCCAAATCCCCCTGTTATCATTCAAATGCATGCTCAATTACAATACGTTTGCTCAAATTCTTTAACTCCAATTGATGAAAGTGAAAGTAATAGTAAAAAACGGAAACTAGATTTAAAATGTGTGCCTACTTCCAAGAAAGTGAAACTCACTGAGGGTAAAAAGGATATTAAATATGATTCAAAACGCGAAAGGACTTTTCATTAATATATACTATGATGATGTTATTCATAGGCTTAACTAGTTAGTGTAAGCCATCATTCGACATTTAGCATAATAATTGGGGCAAGTCAAATTCACATTGGGGCAAGTCAGTTTGCCAGTGTCACTTGTCCCGGGCAAGTCAGTTCGAAAAGAATTTGTCGAGCCCTGATTAGACTGCCGTACGCAATTAGTAACACATGTACCCTTGAGTTTCCGGTTTCCGTTTTGATAAGAAATGATCGGCATTCAACAAAACGAATCTTAAAACTACATAGTTTCTAAATGTATGATGTAAATAAAGTAGCGTTCCTCTTTTATTCCAAAGAATTAGAAATGAATATGACTACGTAAATAACAACGGGCGCTGTCATTTTTACCATGACCCGAAACCGACATCTGTGGTACCGGAGTTTTCGTGACCTTTCAGAAAATCAATTTTGCGTAACATCGAATGGGTGTAAATATAAAAAGAACACGTTTTATGCAGCATAAAGATAATTTCTATTATTTTGATGAATATTTCTTTTCACAGTGAACACTTTCACAGTTTAACAAGCATTTTCACAAGTGTACACCTGAATTCATCACCTAATCTTGTAAACCTGACTTTTGAACAGTAAATGAGGTAGGTCCAATGGTCACACTGTTAAAGGAACATACATACTGTGCCCATTTGTAAGGGCTGTTGATGAATATTGCCTGCACTTTCGCTTTGTAGGTGGTGGACTGCCATACACCTAAAACAAAAATAAAAACTATTCATTTAAAATCAGACGACGCAAAACAAAACTGGAAATGGTCAATATTTTGCAGTAAATCAAATGGACAAATGGTGATGCAATATTGCATTATGAAAGATAGCATGTTTTATACCAATGGAAGGAAAATAACCGATTACTTACGCCTTCAAGGATTATACGGCGCATTGTTGTTGCCAAATATGGAAAATGACCATTGACACTATCTATTCCTGATTGGTGATGTCAGAAAACACCGATCGCGCCCAGTATTGTAAATACTTACGTGGTAACGAAAACGAAGGTATCACGATTTGAGGACACTAGAGGATATTTGATTGAGCAAATATGTCATCATATGCCTTTGTTCATTGGCAAGTGTTCACACCTCCAAAAATACTGTTTTGATGTTTGAATACGATACATGTACTAATTTAAACTAAATATTTGTTTAATACTGACCATTGCATAATGTCGGCAAGATTTCGAACAGATTCATCATTTACTACGCACATTATTAAGTAATGTACCTGTGTGTATAACCGACAATCTGACAATGTCACATTGCATCATACCCGCAAATAGAACTGCCAGTCCGTAGTTTCAGTGTAACACTGTTATGTCATTTTGACTGCGTAAATAGCATCCCATGACACTTCTCAACTAGAAACGTGCAAAATTATCAATAAAACATAAATATATTGTTGTTGCAAGTGTAGTCCTTGGAGCTGGTTGATATATGGCATGATCAAAAGGTCGCCGCATCATTCTGTAGACAATAATTCTTTACGTGCTGACAGCCTTGGTCATGATTACTAGTATTGTTCACAGCGATTCGGTACGTCAAAGCAGATATAAATATCGTAAATGTTACAATTTGTTGTCTTCT
The DNA here is from genome assembly GCA_014843695.1 of Archivesica marissinica. Taxonomy (NCBI): domain Eukaryota; kingdom Metazoa; phylum Mollusca; class Bivalvia; order Venerida; family Vesicomyidae; genus Archivesica; species Archivesica marissinica. Next base: position 57,426,208 of record CM026399.1, read on the forward strand.
ACGTACATGATCCAGCCTTACAGGATAGAACTACAGCTGTTCTGGTTATTACACATGTATATAGATTTTCGGAAAATATGAATTGGTAAATGTACGACGTAGAAACCGTGCTGCATGTACATGTCGGAGAGATATATCGCGCAAATATTTACATATATATTCCGTTGTGGAGAACTCCTACTAATATATGTATAAATTTAACATATCTTTCTATACAATGGGATAGTGGCCTAGTGGTAGAGCATTGGCTTACAGATCCAGAGGACTGAGGTTCGGGCATTTGTTTTCTTGTTTTAGTTTTTCTTTTAAAGGTTATTTTTATTTCTTAAATCACAGCTTAGTAATTAGAATTGCCTGACTACATGTATGTAAAATGTCTTATTGTCGATGTTAGGAGCTATTACTCATGCTGTATCTTTATAATCGATAATTTAGTTGCTTTCATGGTTTTGTACACTTGTTAAATGTTTGTCATCATAATTATAGCCTATTAGGTAATGTTATTTGTAAATGTGATCAGAGTCTTCAGACTGTCATATTTTTGTTAGCACTTAAATAACACTTCTTAATTTGTATCCCGGCGTAAACACTATGAAGATAGATATCCCGTGTTACTGGTATCCGGCGATGTAGTACAGTAAAAACCCTCTATGCGAACACCCCGATTGATTGATCTTCTCGAGTGTTGGACAATAAAGGATTATCATTAAGACAGTATGTTTCATATTACATTTTGCATTTATAGAATAAACATGGACCGTAAACGCAAAGAACTCTCTCTTAAAGAGAAAATTAACGTAATAAATGAAAGTCCTGGTAAGAGCCAGAGACAACTCGCAGAATAGTTCTGCATTGGAAAGACACAGGTAAATTAATTAGTAACACTTAATCAAACAAATTCCGAATGGATAAATATAGGATAGTCTGAGAAGGGTGGAACAAAATGTGTGAATAACTTAATTCAGTGGGTACAGAAATATTTAATGAAAACAAGTTGCTATGAATCCAATTTTTTCTACAATCTAAGGAAGAAGGCTTGCTGTGTGACTGACCACTGAACCTGCTAATTGAAGATTATTTTATTTTGGTCTTCTTGACCAAGCTCGATAAAGAGACCACCCCGCTAATAAGACCACTTTTTGGAAGTCCAATAGGCAGGGATCATTCTAGAGGGCGATGTGGGCGAAATTGTCTCCCTAGGGACCCTGACATCGCCCTCTGGGGGCCCCACTTCTCCCTAAACGATTTTCAAACAAAATTTTGTCTAGTAAGATATACGTGATCGCTTCCTTAAATGGTGTTCTTTAATATACTTCTGCAAAATAAAGTTAAAATGCACAGAACAACCATTAAATACCACATTTGAATAGAAGGAGTGCTTTATAATGGGCCAGTGTATACTAGACAAAATTTTGTTTGAAAATCGTAAAAACAAATTTTTTTATTATTTTTTAAATTTATTTTAGGGAGAAGTGGGGTCCCCATAGGGCGAAGTCAGGGTCCCTAGGGCGACACTTTAGCCCACATCGCCCTCTAGAATGATCCCTGATTGTAGGGGTTTTACTGTACATAACATACTCCTATAGATTTTTACTGTTTATACACTGAAAACAATTTCAAGTGACTGAAAAAACAACATTTTACCTTTCATTCATAAATATCTCAACTATAATCGATAGTTTACTTTTTGAGTAAAGTCAATAAAATGGAGGCACCTTGCTCCCAGTAATCCAGAATGACGTCACATGTTTTCACTGGCAGTAATCTTGGGAGAGTTTTCGGATATGTTCGAATAGATCGGAAAAGACGAGGGTTAGGGATAAATTATCTTCAATTGAAGAGTATTCTACTTTTCAGCTTTTCAAAATCAGCGAGACCCCTCTCACACACTACATGTAGTCTAGACCCCTCTCACACACTACATGTAGTCGAGACCCCTCTCACACACTACATGTAGTCGAGACCCCTCTCACACACTACATGTAGTCGAGACCCCTCTCACACACTACATGTAGTCGAGACCCCTCTCACACACTACATGTAGT
>CM026399.1:57429252-57488811 GCA_014843695.1 Archivesica marissinica
CCTCTCACACACTACATGTAGTCGAGACCCCTCTCACACACTACATGTAGTCGAGACCCCTCTCACACACTACATGTAGTCGAGACCCCTCTCACACACTACATGTAGTCGAGACCCCTCTCACACACTACATGTAGTCGAGACCCCTCTCACACACTACATGTAGTCGAGACCCCTCTCACACACTACATGTAGTCGAGACCCCTCTCACACACTACATGTAGTCGAGACCCCTCTCACACACTACATGTAGTCGAGACCCCTCTCACACACTACATGTAGTCGAGACCCCTCTCACACACTACATGTAGTCGAGACCCCTCTCACACACTACATGTAGTCGAGACCCCTCTCACACACTACATGTAGTCGAGACCCCTCTCACACACTACATGTAGTTTTAGCCCTGCTTGATATACTTGCTATCTGCACTATATTCTTTTGTATGTACATTCATCTCAAATGGTGAAACATGACATAGCAATTACAGTCGAACTTCGTTGCCTCAAACTCGATGGGTCTGTGAATAATGGTTTGAGTCATGTGTGGTTCGAGTCAAGGATAGTCAGTCTGGAGTGACCCATGAATATTTAGAAATTACGTGTATTATTAGCTTACTGTTGTATACTGGTTTATGCAATTCATCCAATATATCCTTCTCTCGTGGTTTGATACGAATAGATCTGTGTTTATACAGCGGCGCTTCATACATGTACTTATGTCAGGGATCATTCTAGAGGGAGATGTGGGCGAAATTGTCACCCTAGGGACCTGACTTCGTCCTCTGGGGGCCCTTCTCCCTAAAAAAAATAAAATAATAATTTTTGGTTTTTACGATTTTCAAACAAAATTGTGTTTAGTAAGATACACTGGCCCATTATAAAGCACTCCTTCTATTCAAATGTATTTAATGGTTGTACTGTGCATTTTAACCCTATTTTGCAGAAGTATATTAAAGAACACCATTTAAGGAAGCGATCACGCGCTTTCTCACTTCTCCCAAAAATTCTGACATAGAATGAACCCTGTTATGTTCTATGAGAATTTCGATACTTTGGTGGTAAATATGTTATGCAATTTTAGCCAAATGGTTTAAATCTACATGTCATGTAAAATGATGTCAACGAAAATGGAGAAAGGTGAGAAACTTTTGTGTACATTTTCTGAGACATGAAGACCTGAGCACTCAGCCGATTGTGTTCAACCCAACCAGGTGTTAATTGAAGTAGTAATTGAATTCATGGGACCAGTGATCTGGTTCGAGAGTTCCATTCATCTGTGTTCGAATCATCACAGATAGAGCAATATGCATTATATAGAGATTATTGCCGGGACCAGGCGACACGCTCGAGTAAACGGTGGTGTTCTAGTTAACCGAGTTCGATGCAACGATGTTCGACTGTATTTTAGATTTTATTTCCAATTGCTTTTTATTTTCAGATGGATTTTGTAGTACATCGAGAGATCAGATGCATGTCAATATTGGCAAAGAGCTGTTTATGTACACGCAGCAGCGGGTATTCGGGGGGCGTAGAATTGATAACCTCAACCCCCAGAACATTGTTGATGACTATGTCTCACAGCTTATGCCTCAATTATTCCGAGAAAAGGAGTTCCACCTGGGACAAATGAACAAGATTTTCTCCTCTCAGTGGCTGAATAGCAAGCAAATTGTGTTTGGAACTAAATGTAATAAGGTAATAAATTGCCAACCATTCACTCATTGTAGCATTCACTCATTGTAACATTCACTCATTGTAACATTCACTCATTGTAACATTCACTCATTGTAACATTCACTCATTGTAACATTCACTCATTGTAACATTCACTCATTGTAACATTCACTCATTGTAACATTCACTCATTGTAACATTCACTCATTGTAACATTCACTCATTGTTTTTCACTCATTGTAACATTCACTCATTGTAACATTCACTCATTGTAGCATTCACTCATTGTAACATTCACTCATTGTAACATTCACTCATTGTAGCATTCACTCATTGTAACATTCACTCATTGTAACATTCACTCATTCACTCATTGTAACATTCACTCATTCACTCATTGTAACATTCACTCATTCACTCATTGTAACAGTCACTCATTGTAACATTCACTCATTGTAACATTCACTCATTGTAACATTCACTCATTGTAACATTCACTCATTGTAACATTCACTCATTCACTCATTGTAACATTCACTCATTGTAACATTCACTCATTGTAACATTCACTCATTCAATCATTGTAACATTCACTCATTCACTTATTGTAACATTCACTCATTGTAACATTCACTCATTGTAATATTCACTCACTGTAACATTCACTCATTGTAACATTCACTCATTGTAATATTCACTCATTGTAGCATTCACTCATTGTAACATTCACTCATTGTAACATTCACTCATTGTAGCATTCACTCATTGTAACATTCACTCATTGTAACATTCACTCATTGTAATATTCACTCATTGTAATATTCACTCATTGTAACATTCACTCACTGTAACATTCACTCATTGTAACATTCACTCATTGTACCATTCACTCATTGTAACATTCACTCATTGTAATATTCACTCACTGTAACATTCACTCATTCACTCATTGTAACATTCACTCATTGTAACATTCATTCATTGTAGCATTCACTCATTGTAACATTCACTCATTGATTGTAACATTCACTCATTGTAACATTCACTCATTGTAGCATTCACTCATTGTAACATTCACTCATTGTAACATTCACTCATTGTAACATTCACTCATTGTAACATTCACTCATTCACTCATTGTAACATTCACTCATTGTAACATTCACTCATTGTAACATTCACTCATTGTAACATTCACTCATTGTAACATTCACTCATTGTAACATTCACTCATTGTAACATTCACTCATTCACTCATTGTAACATTCACTCATTGTAACATTTACTCATTGTAACATTCACTCATTCACTCATTGTAACATTCACTCATTCACTCATTGTAACATTCACTCATTGTAACATTCACTCATTGTAATATTCACTCATTGTAGCATTCACTCATTGTAACATTCACTCATTGTAATAACATTCACTCATTGTAATAACATTCACTCATTGTAGCATTCACTCATTGTAACATTCACTCATTGTAACATTCACTCATTGTAATATTCACTCATTGTAACATTCACTCACTGTAACATTCACTCATTGTAACATTCACTCATTGTAACATTCACTCATTGTAACATTCACTCATTGTACCATTCACTCATTGTAACATTCACTCATTGTAACATTCACTCATTGTAATATTCACTCATTGTAATATTCACTCATTGTAGCATTCACTCACTGTAACATTCACTCACTGTAACATTCACTCATTGTAGCATTCACTCATTGTAACATTCACTCATTGTAATATTCACTCATTGTAACATTCACTCATTGTAACATTCACTCATTGTAACATTCACTCATTCACTCATTGTAACATTCACTCATTGTAACATTTACTCATTGTAACATTCACTCATTCACTCATTGTAACATTCACTCATTCACTCATTGTAACATTCACTCATTGTAACATTCACTCATTGTAATATTCACTCATTGTAACATTCACTCATTGTAACATTCACTCATTGTAATAACATTCACTCATTGTAATAACATTCACTCATTGTAATAACATTCACTCATTGTAGCATTCACTCATTGTAACATTCACTCATTGTAACATTCACTCATTGTAACATTCACTCATTGTAATATTCACTCATTGTAACATTCACTCACTGTAACATTCACTCATTGTAACATTCACTCATTGTAACATTCACTCATTGTAACATTCACTCATTGTACCATTCACTCATTGTAACATTCACTCATTGTAACATTCACTCATTGTAATATTCACTCATTGTAACATTCACTCACTGTAACATTCACTCACTGTAACATTCACTCATTGTAGCATTCACTCATTGTAACATTCACTCATTGTAATATTCACTCATTGTAACATTCACTCATTGTAACATTCACTCATTGTAACATTCACTCATTGTAATATTAACTCATTGTAGCATTCACTCATTGTAACATTCACTCATTGTAATATTCACTCATTGTAACATTCACTCATTGTAACATTCACTCATTGTAATATTAACTCATTGTAGCATTCACTCATTGTAACATTCACTCATTGTAGCATTCACTCATTGTAATATTCACTCATTGTAACATTCACTCATTGTAATATTCACTCATTGTAACATTCACTCACTGTAACATTCACTCACTGTAACATTCACTCATTGTAGCATTCACTCATTGTAACATTCACTCATTGTAATATTCACTCATTGTAACATTCACTCATTGTAACATTCACTCATTGTACCATTCACTCATTGTAACATTCACTCATTGTAACATTCACTCATTGTAATATTCACTCATTGTAGCATTCACTCACTGTAACATTCACTCACTGTAGCATTCACTCATTGTAACATTCACTCATTGTAACATTCACTCATTGTAATATTCACTCATTGTAATATTCACTCATTGTAGCATTCACTCATTGTAACATTCACTCACTGTAACATTCACTAATTGTAGCATTCACTCATTGTAACATTCACTCATTGTAATATTCACTCATTGTAGCATTCACTCATTGTAATATTCACTCATTGTAGCATTCACTCATTGTAACATTCACTCATTGTAACATTCACTCATTGTAACATTCACTCACTGTAACATTCACTCACTGTAACATTCACTCACTGTAACATTCACTCACTGTAACATTCACTCATTGTAACATTCACTCATTGTAACATTCGCTCACTGTAACATTCACTCATTGTAACATTCACTCATTGTAATATTCACTCACTGTAACATTCGCTCACTGTAACATTCACTCACTGTAACATTCACTCACTGTAACATTCACTCACTGTAACATTCGCTCACTGTAACATTCAATCATTGTAATGCATTTCCTCTCTTGAAGTACATGTATTTTAGTGAACAGGATCTCTAAATTTTGCTGTCTTACTAAATTATAAACTCGTGTCAAGGAAACATTTTCAAGGAAATCGCAAATACATGTATGACAAAATGTATTAGTTTATACAAATTTATTTTAGATCAATTGCGAAACAAGTTCTTACAACTTATATTAATCACTCTCGAGACCTCATTCCTGATGGATTCCATTGTCACGAGGGAGAGAGAAAAGGAATTTAAGTGTATTGGATAAGGACACAATCATAACGGCTCCATCGTGGATCAAACGCCATGTATTTATATATACATTGTCGAACAGTCAATTAAATGTGAAGTCCGCCTCCGTGGTCGAGTGGTTAAGGTCGCTGACTTGTATACCACTGTAACCTATCATCACTGATGGTCACGGGTTCGAGCCCCGCTCAGGCCGTGTCTCATTTATATGAAAAAGTTGGCAGTTTCTTACGGAGGTTGGTGCACCCAAGTACTGGTTAACCGCTGGAGCCTGCCCAGGAAAGGTGTTGTTAAGTAAACTGCCCGCCGGCGATATAGCCCAAAATGGTGCTGATGCAGGCGTAAAACCCGAAATATAACATAACATAACAATTAAATGTGAAATACAATGTAGTGTGTTTTTCTGTATTTAAAGTCAAGTCAAAAAACATTTTATTCTCTCATTTCACATACATGTAGATACCTGAAAGAATGAGGCTTACGTTAACTAATAAGGTTTGTAGAAACATGGTATTAACATTATAATAATTTACTATTATTGTTAGTTTATACACATTTATTTTAGCTCGATTGCAAAACAAAGTTATTACAACTTATATTAATCACTCTGGAGACCTCATTCCTGATGGCAACGTGGAATTTAAATTCCCTTCCTAAGGGCACATTAGTAGCGGCTCCAGCAGGTCTCAAACTCCAGACCTTTCACACCTGAAGCGAACACGCTACCACTATACTGCTGTGTTGTCTGTCATTTACAAACATATACAATGTACTGCTGTGTGGTCTGTCATTTACAAACAGATCTATACAATGTACTGCTGTGTGGTCTGTCATTTACAAACATATACAATGTACTGCTGTGTTGTCTGTCAATTACAAACATATACAATGTACTGCTGTGTGGTCTGTCATTTACAAACATATACAATGTACTGCTGTGTTGTCTGTCAATTACAAACATATACAATGTACTGCTGTGTGGTCTGTCATTTACAAACATATACAATGTACTGCTGTGTTGTCTGTCATTTACAAACATATACAATGTACTGCTGTGTGGTCTTGTCATTTACAAACATATACAATGTACTGCTGTGTGGTCTGTCATTTACAAACATATACAATGTACTGCTGTGTGGTCTGTCATTTACAAACATATACAATGTACTGCTGTGTTGTCTGTCAATTACAAACATATACAATGTACTGCTGTGTGGTCTGTCATTTACAAACATATACAATGTACTGCTGTGTTGTCTGTCATTTACAAACATATACAATGTACTGCTGTGTGGTCTGTCATTTACAAACATATACAATGTACTGCTGTGTGGTCTGTCATTTACAAACATATACAATGTACTGCTGTGTTGTCTGTCATTTACAAACATATACAATGTACTGCTGTGTGGTCTGTCATTTACAAACATATACTGGCACCATTCTGTGACACCATAGGTGTGATGCCATTCTGTGACATGTGTGATGCCATTCTGTGACATGTGATGCCATTCTGTGACATATGTGTGATGTCATTCTGTGACATCATATGTGTCATACCATTCTGTGACATGTCATGTCATTCTGTGACATCATATGTGTGATGTCATTCTGTGACATCATAGGTGTCATGCCATTCTGTGACATGTCATGTCATTCTGTGACATCATGTACATGTAGGAGTACATATTGAAGTGTGTAAATAGTAGGGATGTCAACGAGTACTCGAGTACTCGATCGAACGTCCGAGTATCAAATACTTTTCAGATAATCGAGTACTCGGTTAAAAAAATCGTGATCAGTGGGATTAGCGAAAATTCCGCTGTACCAAACAATGCAATATACAGCGTGTCATGGTGATTAACAATACCTGTATATCACACAGAGATACAGTGACCGAATAATTAAGGTGTTAATTGGGAAGCGTAAGTTTGATGCAAATTATTTTATCATTGTCGTCACTACTGAGGCGGGTCGTCCGATTGTCTGTCGTGTGAATGACATCTTTTGTCTGGTGGTTGGAACTTGTTTTGATGTTATAATTGACTCTTAATTGATTACTCAATTTAGAACGTTAAACAGCTACACATAGCAGGGCAATACTGAAATAGTTGTTAAATAATAAATATCGTAACTTTTGCCATTAACGTTAACGCTGTTAACCTGTGAAGAGATCTTTAGAATATAATAGTAGTATAGTAATATAAGTGAATTGTGAGAATGCCTCCACCTAAATCTGTGGTATGGAAGTACTGGACAACACATCAAAGCAATGAATTGATTAAAAGCAGGACCAATCTGATTGACGAGACAAGAAGCATAATCCACGGTAACGGTAACCGAGTACTCGATCGAATACCTTTCCGAGTACTTGAGTACCAAAATCACTACTCGTTGACATCCCTAGTAATTAGTTATTTACTGTGTATATATGTGGACATGTATGTAATAATGCACCATTATTCTTGTGTCTACAGTTAGAGGTAATGGACTTGAACACAGGAAATTTGGATCATATACCGTCTCTAAAGAGTAGTAACACCAGTGTCCCTGCAGGTTGTCCATGCGGCATACACAGCATAGCTGTCAACCCATCCAAGTCTTTACTTGCCACAGGAGCAGAGAATACTAACGATTTAGCTGTATATAAATTACCTACATTTGACCCGGTTTGTGTCGGTGAGGTATGTATTACTGCAATTGTACTGAGAAAAGAGTGTACATGTATGCCTTCACCTTCCTGTTGATGACAAATCACAGTTAATAAAGTATAACGTTCTGGCAAAACCTCCAACCTAGGAATCCAGAATTCTGTGGATAATATTGCAGCTTGCTCTTACAGAGCAAAACGGGGACAGCAAGACCTGGCTCTACTATGATAATACAGGGATACTATGATAATACAGGGATAGAGAAACCTGACTACCATTTCACTTAGGGACAGCAAAATCCAGATGTAACAGGCCACTGCGAGGACAGCAAAACCCAAATAACTTGGCACTATGGGGACAGCAAAGCCCAACTTTAACTTGGCACTATGGGGACAGCAAAACCCAACTCTAACTTGGCACTATGGGGACAGCAAAACCCAACTCTAACTTGGCACTATGGGGACAGCAAAAGCAGGGTCTAACTTGACACTATGGGGACAGCAAAACCCAACTCTAACTTGGCACTATGGGGACAGCAAAAGCAGGGTCTAACTTGGCACTATGGGGACAGCAAAAGCAGGGTCTAACTTGGCACTAAGTGCATGTCATCCATGTTTCATGACATGAAGAATTGTCAATCTGTTACTATCTACTATCTTCTTCTTGTCGTTCGCGAATCACATGGACAAGCCGGCAGCAAACACGAAATGGGTCGTCCTCCTCAGATCCTCCCGGCAGCCATGTAGCTTCGTCTGGAGAGAAGTATCTGTTGGCCAGGTTGTTTTCCTCAGCCCATGAAGATTGGGACACTCCTGGAGGATGTGTTCTGCAGTCTGGTCCCCTACGTTGCAGCTGCAGACAGTAGTCCAAGCTTCCATCTACTATCTTCATAGTCCATAATGTAAAAGTGATGTATTGTCATTATATTTATCATTACGATCTATGGCGAAAATATCAAAATTGTGATTTATATTCCAAATGAGATAAATAAAATAAAAACTTGACTTTCAAATCAGGGAGACGTTCTTAGCATAATAGGGAGACTATGTAGTTTAATAGGTCAATGTGTAGATGCTTGGTGCATCCACTAAATGTTTAATAGGTCAATGTGTAGATGCTTGGTGCATCCACTAAATGTTTAATAGGTCAATATGTGGGTGCTTGGTGCATCCACTAAATGTTTAATAGGTCAATGTGTAGATGTTTGGTGCATCCACTAAATGTATAATAGGTCAATATGTTACTTTGTAGATGTTTGATGCATCCACTAAATGTTTAATAGGTCAATATGTAGATGTTTGGTGCATCCATAAAATGTTTAATAGGTCAATATGTAGATGCTTGGTGCATCCACTAAATGTTTAATAGGTCAATATGTAGATGATTGGTGCATCCACTAAATGTTTAATAGGTCAATATGTAGATGCTTGGTGCATCCACTAAATGTTTAATAGGTCAATATGTAGATGCTTGGTGCATCCACTAAATGTTTAATAGGTCAATATGTAGATGCTTGGTGCATCCATAAAATGTTTAATAGGTCAATATGTAGATGCTTGGTGCATCCACTAAATGTGTAATAGGTCAATATGTAGATGTTTGGTGCATCCATAAACTGTTTAATAGGTCAATATGTAGATGTTTGGTGCATCCACTAAATGTTTAATAGGTCAATATGTAGATGCTTGGTGCATCCACTAAATGTTTAATAGGTCAATATGTAGATGCTTGGTGCATCCACTAAATGTTTAATAGGTCAATATGTAGATGATTGGTGCATCCACTAAATGTATAATAGGTCAATATGTAGATGCTTGGTGCATCCACTAAATGTTTAATAGGTCAATATGTAGATGCTTGGTGCATCCACTAAATGTTTAATAGGTTAATATGTAGATGCTTGGTGCATCCACTAAATGTTTAATAGGTCAATATGTAGATGCTTGGTGCATCCACTAAATGTATAATAGGTCAATATGTAGATGCTTGGTGCATCCACTAAATGTATAATAGGTCAATATGTAGATGCTTGGTGCATCCACTAAATGTTTAATAGGTCAATATGTAGATGCTTGGTGCATCCACTAAATGTTTAATAGGTCAATATGTAGATGCTTGGTGCATCCACTAAATGTTTAATAGGTCAATATGTAGATGCTTGGTGCATCCACTAAATGTTTAATAGGTCAATATGTAGATGCTTGGTGCATCCACTAAATGTTTAATAGGTCAATATGTAGATGCTTGGTGCATCCACTAAATGTGTAATAGGTCAATATGTAGATGTTTGGTGCATCCATAAAATGTTTAATAGGTCAATATGTAGATGCTTGGTGCATCCACTAAATGTTTAATAGGTCAATATGTAGATGCTTGGTGCATCCACTAAATGTTTAATAGGTCAATATGTAGATGCTTGGTTCACTACTAATGTATGTTGTTTTATTATACATGTTACCTCTATGTCCACCTGTGCTAAACAACCACATGTTCTGTGATTCCATTGGCTGGCTGCTTAAGACAGTCTTGACTGTTGTTGATTTATTGTACATATTTCCTCTATTTAGTAGCCATCTGTGCTAAGAAGCCACTTTCTGTGATTCCCTTGGCTGGCTTGACTATATAATAAACTTCTCTCCCTGCTGGATGTAGTGAGATGGGAGACTATTTCGCACAAATCACCCTCTAGATTAAACCGTATCACACATATAGTTTTCTTCCTGAGATGGAGCTATAACTTGAACTACTTTTATATAATAAGAACATGAAATATATACAGTGTATAGTAAATGTTTCAGCGTGCATATTGTATTGTGTTTTCAGAGAGCTCATAATGACTGGATTTTCGATATTTGTTGGTTGGATGATGAATTCCTAGTCACAGGTGTGTATTACATATTAAATTCAACCAATGAAATCGTACGTAATTTGTATATTACTGCAGTCTATTATCCAAGATTTCACCAACTTACGAGCAGTAAAATCATTGTAGCATAGCTTCTTACAAAAAAATAATGGTTCTCATTTGATATTTTAGTATGTTTATCCAAGTAACTCGCCTAGTTATTACAAGACGTAATCAGTTTATCTAAGTATCTAGCCTAGTTATTATATGACGTAATCAGTTTATCCAAGTAACTCGCTTAGTTATTACATGACGTAATCAGTTTATCCAAGTAACTAGCCTAGTTATTACATGACGTAATCAGTTTATCTAAGTAACTCGCCTAGTTATTACAAGACGTAATCAGTTTATCTAAGTATCTAGCCTAGTTATTATATGACGTAATCAGTTTATCCAAGTAACTCGCTTAGTTATTACATGACTTAATCAGTTTATCTAAGTATCTAGCCTAGTTATTATATGACGTACCGGTAATCAGTTTATCTAAGTATCTAGCCTAGTTATTATATGACGTACCGGTAATCAGTTTATCTAAGTATCTAGCCTAGTTATTACATGACGTAATCAGGTTATCTAAGTAACTAGCCTAGTTATTACATGATGTAATCAGTTTATCCAAGTAACTAGCTTAGTTATTATATGACGTAATCAGTTTATCTAAGTAACTAGCTTAGTTATTACATGATGTAATCAGTTTATCCAAGTAACTAGCCTAGTTATTACATGACGTAATCAGGTTATCTAAGTAACTAGCCTAGTTATTACATGACGTAATCAGTTTATCTAAGTAACTAGGCTAGTTATTATATGACGTAATCAGTTTATCTAAGTAACTAGGCTAGTTATTACATGGTAGTCAGTTTTATCTAAGTAACTAGCCTAGTTATTGCATGACGTAATCAGTTTATCTAAGTAACTAGCTTAGTTATTACATGACGTAATCAGTTTATCTAAGTAACTAGCCTAGTTATTGCATGACGTAATCAGTTTATCTAAGTAACTAGCCTAGTTATTACATGACGTAATCAGTTTATCTAAGTAACTAGCTTAGTTATTGCATGACGTAATCAGTTTATCTAAGTAACTAGCCTAGTTATTGCATGACGTAATCAGTTTATCCAAGTATCTAGCCTAGTTATTATATGACGTAATCAGTTTATCCAAGTAACTAGCCTAGTTATTATATGACGTAATCAGTTTATCTAAGTAACTAGCCTAGTTATTACATGACATAATCAGTTTATCCAAGTAACTAGCCTAGTTATTACATGACGTAATCAGTTTATCCAAGTAACTAGCTTAGTTATTACATCACGTAATCAGTTTATCTAAGTAACTAGCCTAGTTATTGCATGACGTAATCAGTTTATCTAAGTAACTAGGCTAGTTATTACATGACTTAATCAGTTTATCTAAGTAACTAGGCTAGTTATTGCATGACGTAATCAGTTTATCTAAGTAACTAGTCTAGTTATTATATGACGTAATCAGTTTATCTAAGTAACTAGCCTAGTTATTGCATGACGTAATCAGTTTATCTAAGTAACTAGCCTAGTTATTACATGACGTAATCAGTTTATCTAAGTAACTAGCTTAGTTATTGCATGACGTAATCAGTTTATCTAAGTAACTAGCCTAGTTATTACATGACGTAATCAGTTTATCTAAGTAACTAGCTTAGTTATTACATGACGTAATCAGTTTATCTAAGTAACTAGCTTAGTTATTACATGACGTAATCAGTTTATCTAAGTAACTAGCCTAGCTATTACATGACGTAATCAGTTTATCTAAGTAACTAGGCTAGTTATTACATGACGTAATCAGTTTATCTAAGTAACTAGCTTAGTTATTACATGACGTAATCAGTTTATCTAAGTAACTAGGCTAGTTATTACATGACGTAATCAGTTTATCTAAGTAACTAGGCTAGTTATTACATGACGTAATCAGTTTATCTAAGTAACTAGCCTAGTTATTACATGACGTAATCAGTTTATCTAAGTAACTAGCCTAGTTATTACATGACGTAATCAGTTTATCTAAGTAACTAGCTTAGTTATTACATGACGTAATCAGTTTATCTAAGTAACTAGGCTAGTTATTACATGACGTAATCAGTTTATCTAAGTAACTAGCCTAGTTATTACATGACGTAATCAGTTTATCTAAGTAACTAGCCTAGTTATTACATGACGTAATCAGTTTATCTAAGTAACTAGCTTAGTTATTACATGACGTAATCAGTTTATCTAAGTAACTAGGCTAGTTATTACATGACGTAATCAGTTTATCTAAGTAACTAGCCTAGTTATTACATGACGTAATCAGTTTATCTAAGTAACTAGCCTAGTTATTACATGACGTAATCAGTTTATCTAAGTAACTAGCTTAGTTATTACATGACGTAATCAGTTTATCTAAGTAACTAGGCTAGTTATTACATGACGTAATCAGTTTATCTAAGTAACTAGCTTAGTTATTACATGACGTAATCAGTTTATCTAAGTAACTAGCCTAGTTATTGCATGACGTAATCAGTTTATCCAAGTAACTAGCTTATTTATTATATGACGTAATCAGTTTATGCAGACATTGTGCACTGTTAGGGTTATTATTTACCGTTACATGTGAGTCAGTGATCATTCTACAGCAGTTTCATTATATATATTATTTGGCCGCCGCCATGCGAAAATGGGCAGTCGGACATTTTTCAAAAAGATGAGTTAAAAATGTTTTAATTAGACTAAAATTACACATTTCTCCACCTTTTAACATTACTGTATAATTCGTTAAATCTATACCGTTCAAGGGATTATTCGTTAAATCTATACCGTTCAAGGGATTAATCGTTAAATCTATACCGTTCAAGGGATTATCCATTAGATTAATTAGTCGTTAATGTTTGCGCAACATTTCAAATGTTCTTTCAAAAACATGCGTGTACATGTATAATGTGTCACTAAGCAAGTCACAACTTTCTCAATCAAAGGTAACATATTGAATTGAAATTTTATGGATTTATTTTTGAGACATTGTGGCATAGACCTGATATAGCAACTTCATTTTTGTTAATTATGTTTGAGTTCCGCTTTTGTGTGTCGCCGGCCATTTTTTGCTGTCTCATAATTTCTAAGAGTTTCAAACAGTAATGTTTAAAGTAATATTATATCTAACTGGGGTGCAAAACATAATTCAAACAGTTGAGTGTTTTTGTGTGTTTTACGTTTATTTATCGTCGCTACCAGTTGCCCATGTTAGTGACGACGCCTGAAGAGATTAGTCATTTTAGATTTTTGGAGGATAGTGCAATGATACAGACAGAGACCCATTCCAGAGTCTCCTCTCACAGTTTATGTTATAAGTGTACTTCATTTTGTATGCACAGTCAGTTCTATGTTATATAATTATATTGTGTACTATTGACCTAGGTTCCCGTGATAGTCGACTTGGACTATGGAGGATAGATGGTATTGACGATGTTGATTCGTCTCCGCTAACCAGCCTGCAGGTGCCGGAGTATAGTATTAAATCTCCACTACTTGTCAAAGAGTGTACCGATGCAAGGAAGGTTCGGGCACTTGCATACCATGATGAGAGAAGGGTGAGATGAAATTGAAAATCTACAACTTAACTCTTTGCATGCTAGCTGTGAACATTACAGTCAAATATGTCGTGGAATTTCATTATATTTTGTCGTAACGATATATTTCTATTGAAATTCTATGATATATTTCTATTGAAATTCTATGATATATTTCTATTGAAATTCTATGACATATTTCCAGAGTTTTCACTTACAAATAAGAAAAACACATTCATGGGTTGTTGTCTGCTACAAATAATTGAACTACTGTCTACATCCGTTATGTCCAATTCCGTCGGATCAAACAAAATACTTCGATATAACCGAAGTTCGACATAACGATATTAACTATATTTCCCCAAGATGATGTTTCTCAGAGATCGCAAGCCGTACCTATCTACACTTTTCCCATAATAAATAATTTTCCAAGTTGTTATTGTCTGTTATAACCGTGACATGGGCAAACTTGATAAAAAAACACACAGCAATATTGTATTTCATATTTAATAAATGCAGCACGTAGGACCTACATGTAAATAACATTTATATACGAAACTGTGATAACCAAACGCTTGTGTAATAATGGTGCATCCGGGCAGGTTAAAGTTTGTTTATGCCGAAATATGTTATTTTGAACAAATATAAACTAATTAAATAACCATAGTCCCCCTCCGTGGTTGGTAGGTTACGGTCGCTGACTTGTATACCACTGTAACCTATCATCACTGATGGTCACAGGTTCGAGCCCAGCTCAGGCTGTGTCTATTTATATGAAATAGTTGGTAGTTTCTTACGGAGGTTGGTGCACCAAGTACTGGTTACATCTTTGCTCAGGTAAATTTGGTGAATTAAAAGTCACACTTTGGCGACAAACTGGCACTTTGACAGACCGAGTGTGAAATACTGCACATTAAATTGGACTTTACAAAATTTGACATAAACAGTTGTATACAAAATGATAGTATTTCAAATGGGACCGTGGCCCTACTTTGAGATAACTCATGAATTTGACATAACTGACTTTGATATAACGGATGTAGGCTGTATTTAATGCCTTTATTATACCCAGCATTCAAAGAGTTAATGTCATGGTGTTTTGTTTACCTTTATAACGGAATTAGAATCATTTTGATCCTGTATACAAAAACAAGGAGAGACACTGGTTAAAAGGACCTTTCATTCAAAAACTTCAATGTTTTTATATTGTTTCTACTGATCTCCCCTGAGATATGTTATATAAAATGTTATACTGCTATATTATATATGTCCTGCATTGTTTGCCCTGGTTCCCGTTTACACCTTTGTTACAGGGTATTTTGTCCAATGTTTTTCCCTATAAAATGCTGACTTTGACAAGAATATTAAGCACAATGTATCATAACAGCAGCATTTGCACTTGCCATTTTGTACGTAGGATTATGACACATTTCGATTGTCGATTATCCGTGTTATAATGCAGTATTCGTCTGTGTATGTTTGTATAACAGTTATAAGACGTATGTTTGTCTGTTATGAAACTTGTTTCTCCGTGTATTATGACATTGACCCTACTTGCATAGCATATACGTTCTATGGTCTGTCTACCTGATGCATTTTTAACAAGAAAAACTATTACATATAAATATGTAATACGACGATTGAAAACTCACTCTGCATAATACACACTCGGATGGTGTATATTAGATTTAAATAATTAAATAAGTATATCCGTGGTTGGGTGGTTACGGTTGCTGACTTGCGCTATAACCTATCATCACTGATGGTCACATGTTCGCACCGGGAAGTATCACTATGTGAGCTGTTACGGTGGTTGCCAGATCGGACTGGTGGTTTATCTCCGGGTACTCCAGTTTCCTTCCACATATACGCTTTCATCCGCACCAACGAGAGTGATTAATATAAGTTGCTAAAACTTGCTTCGCAATCGTTGTAAAATAAATAAAGTTTAAACTTAAAGATTAAAAAGTGCATAATTTGGTAATTAAATGCAAACATGTTGACAATAACATGAAACCCTGCCCAACATTATAGTATATACCACATCCCTGCTGGAACATCCGCTAATCATATGGGAACCAAGTATTGTTACAGAATTCTATCTACATAAATAGATTGACCTGGCCATTTCTGGATTCCAGCTCAAGCCAGTATTTCTATGTACACACCAATGAAAGCTTGGAACTAGTTCCCTGAAAACAATTGGGACAATTTGAATACCTATAATACAAATACATAGCAGTAATTCTTATCACATGAAATCCCATTCGTCCAGACAAATGTATGCTTTATCTTGAAAATTGTGTGTGGGTTAGGAAGAATACATTGATTATATTTGTTGTTTCAGGAACTGGCAGTTCTGTCTCTTAATGCATACTTTCATATATGGGATGTTGAGACGTTCCAAATGGTAAGTTTCATTCATATACTATATCAGGTTAACTATCAATGAAACTAGTTAACCCTTTCCCTCATAGAAACACCTCTTTACGCCATTACCAATACGACATAAATTGACAATGTAGTAGCCAAACCAATGTTCATAATAAAGGTCAGAATCTCATGTAGTCCCAGTAATATCTATGGAGGTGGGATAGATATAGCGGCTACTTATCCACTGCATGATAGCTAAATGGCTGTCGTTTGTATGGAGATATAATAGTATATTAACATAAATCTCTATGAAGTCCCAGTAATATCTATGGAGGTGGGATAGATATGGCGACTACTTATCCACTGCATGATAGCTAAATGGCTGTCGTTTGTATGGAGATATAATAGTATATTAACATAAATCTCTATGAAGTCCCAGTAATATCTATGGAGGTGGGATAGATATGGCGACTACTTATCCACTGCATGATAGCTAAATGGCTGTTGTTTGTATGGAGATATAATAGTATATTAACATAAATCTCTATGAAGGAAAGGGTTACGGGTAATGTTTTTCATTTGTGTTATATATTGATTTCACTGCTTGTTCTTTCTGCTTGTGTTGTTCAGTATTTATACAATATGGTTCAGGGCATCTATAATCGCTGTTCTCCAGGTCCACGACCAAATTTTAAACTGGCGGATCGGTTGTAGCAACCAGAAAGTCATAAAAAATCGGTCCAGAAAATTGTTGAAAAGGCCAATAAATCGGTCAAATACATTTTTCTAACAGACCTAAATTGGTAGATCTCTCGATAAGATGTATACACACCAGTCTAAGATCGATATGCGACCTGCTTGACTGATCCATGTTGATTGGCCCTATTATCCGATGATCCCAAAGCCATAATTAATCTGCGACAGATGTTTTACCCAGTGGCACTAAATTGTCAAACCGTGATTTATATAGGGGAAGTAACCACTACAGAGCTTTTTAAAATTACAACATGTGCGTGTCTAAAAATAGATATGGAATTTCCGTGTTTTGTTTCTAGAAAGTGATTTTGCAATACAGTGCGCCGGCGGCGAGGGTAAATAAACTCAATCATTGTGCGCACTTACTTGATGAGTTGATGTCATAGGCAGCCGATTGCATAGATACACCTTCATCTCTAAAATTTATACAAGTACACGGTCAACCCGTACCATACTGAACTCGACCTTTTGATTTTCGATTTTTAATCACTGCACTGCACTGGTCAAACATCAACACACTATACAATAAAAGCCTTGTTTTAAAAATTAAAATGATTGTCAGGTATATAACTGTAATTATGATTATTCTCTCAGGTATATAACTGTAATTATTCTCTCAGGTATATAACTGTAATTATGATTATTCTCAGGTATATAACTGTAATTATGATTATTCTCAGGTATATAACTGTCATTATGATTATTCTCTCCGGTATATAACTGTCATTATGATTATTCTCTCAGGTATATAACTGTAATTATGATTATTCTCTCAGGTATATAACTGTAATTATGATTATTCTCTCAGGTATATAACTGTAATTATGATTATTCTCTCAGGTTATGTTATGTTATGATTCGGGTTTTACGCCTGCATCAGCACCATTTTGGGCTATATCGCCGGCGGGCAGTTTACCTAACAACACCTTTCCTGGGCAGGCTCCAGCGGTTAACCAGTACTTGGGTGCACCAACCTCCGTAAGAAACTGCCAACTTTTTCATATTAATGTGACACGGCCTGAGCGGGGCTCGAACCCGTGACCATCAGTGATGATAGGTTACAGTGGTATACAAGTCAGCGACCTTAACCACTCGACCACAGAGGCGGACTTCTCTCAGGTATATAACTGTAATTATGATTATTCTCAGGTATATAACTGTAATTATGATTATTCTCTCAGGTATATAATTGTAATTATGATTATTCTCAGGTATATAACTGTAATTATGATTATTCTCTCAGGTATATAACTGTAATTATGATTATTCTCAGGTATATAACTGTAATTATGATTATTCTCTCAGGTATATAACTGTAATTATGATTATTCTCTCAGGTATATAACTGTAATTATGATTATTCTCTCAGGTATATAACTGTAATTATGATTATTCTCTCAGGTATATATCTTTAATTATGATTATTCTCTCAGGTATATAACTGTAATTATGATTATTCTCAGGTATATAACTGTAATTATGATTATTCTCTCAGGTATATATCTGTAATTATGATTATTCTCTCAGGTATATATCTGTAATTATGATTATTCTCTCAGGTATATATCTGTAATTATGATTATTCTCTCAGGTATATAACTGTAATTATGATTATTCTCTCAGGTATATAACTGTAATTATGATTATTCTCTCAGGTATATAACTGTAATTATGATTATTCTCTCAGGTATATAACTGTAATTATGATTATTCTCTCAGGTATATAACTGTAATTATGATTATTCTCAGGTATATAACTGTCATTATGATTATTTTCTCAGGTATATAACTGTAATTATGATTATTCTCCGGTATATAACTGTAATTATGATTATTCTCCGGTATATAACTGTAATTATGATTATTCTCAGGTATATAACTGTAATTATGATTATTCTCAGGTATATAACTGTAATTATGATTATTCTCAGGTATATAACTGTAATTATGATTATTCTCAGGTATATAACTGTAATTATGATTATTCTCTCAGGTATATAACTGTAATTATGATTATTCTCTCAGGTATATAACTGTAATTATGATTATTCTCTCAGGTATATAACTAATTATGATTATTCTCTCAGGTATATAACTGTAATTATGATTATTCTCTCAGGTATATAACTGTAATTATGATTATTCTCTCAGGTATATAACTGTAATTATGATTATTCTCTCAGGTATATAACTGTAATTATGATTATTCTCTCAGGTATATATCTGTAATTATGATTATTCTCTCAGGTATATAACTGTAATTATGATTATTCTCTCAGGTATATAACTGTAATTATGATTATTCTCAGGTATATAACTGTAATTATGATTATTCTCTCAGGTATATATCTGTAATTATGATTATTCTCTCAGGTATATAACTGTAATTATGATTATTCTCTCAGGTATATATCTGTAATTATGATTATTCTCTCAGGTATATATCTGTAATTATGATTATTCTCTCAGGTATATATCTGTAATTATGATTATTCTCTCAGGTATATATCTGTAATTATGATTATTCTCTCAGGTATATATCTGTAATTATGATTATTCTCTCAGGTATATATCTGTAATTATGATTATTCTCTCAGGTATATATCTGTAATTATGATTATTCTCTCAGGTATATAACTGTAATTATGATTATTCTCAGGTATATAACTGTAATTATGATTATTCTCTCAGGTATATAACTGTAATTATGATTATTCTCTCAGGTATATAACTGTAATTATGATTATTCTCTCAGGTATATAACTGTAATTATGATTATTCTCTCAGGTATATAACTGTAATTATGATTATTCTCAGGTATATAACTGTAATTATGATTATTCTCTCAGGTATATAACTGTAATTATGATTATTCTCTCAGGTATATATCTGTAATTATGATTATTCTCTCAGGTATATATCTGTAATTATGATTATTCTCTCAGGTATATATCTGTAATTATGATTATTCTCTCAGGTATATAACTGTAATTATGATTATTCTCTCAGGTATATAACTGTAATTATGATTATTCTCTCAGGTATATAACTGTAATTATGATTATTCTCTCAGGTATATAACTGTAATTATGATTATTCTCTCGGGTATATAACTGTAATTATGATTATTCTCAGGTATATAACTGTAATTATGATTATTCTCAGGTATATAACTGTAATTATGATTATTCTCCGGTATATAACTGTAATTATGATTATTCTCAGGTATATAACTGTAATTATGATTATTCTCAGGTATATAACTGTAATTATGATTATTCTCTCAGGTATATAACCGTAATTATGATTATTCTCTCAGGTATATAACTGTAATTATGATTATTCTCTCAGGTATATAACTGTAATTATGATTATTCTCTCAGGTATATAACTGTAATTATGATTATTCTCTCAGGTATATAACTGTAATTATGATTATTCTCTCAGGTATATATCTGTAATTATGATTATTCTCTCAGGTATATAACTGTAATTATGATTATTCTCTCAGGTATATATCTGTAATTATGATTATTCTCTCAGGTATATAACTGTAATTATGATTATTCTCAGGTATATAACTGTAATTATTCTCAGGTATATAACTGTAATTATTCTCCGGTATATAACTGTAATTATAATTATTCTCAGGTATATAACTGTAATTATTCTCAGGTATATACTGTAATTATTCTCAGGTATATATAACTGTAATTATGATTATTCTCTCAGGTATATAACTGTAATTATGATTATTCTCTCAGGTATATAACTGTAGTTATGATTATTCTCTCAGGTATATAACTGTAATTATGATTATTCTCAGGTATATAACTGTAATTATAATTATTCTCAGGTATATAACTGTAATTATTCTCAGGTATATAACTGTAATTATAATTATTCTCAGGTATATAACTGTAATTATGATTATTCTCTCAGGTATATAACTGTAATTATGATTATTCTCTCAGGTATATAACTGTAATTATGATTATTCTCTCAGGTATATAACTGTAATTATTCTCAGGTATATAACTGTAATTATAATTATTCTCAAGTATATAACTGTAATTATTCTCAGGTATATAACTGTAATTATGATTATTCTCAGGTATATAACCGTAATTATGATTATTCTCTCGGGTATATAACTGTAATTATGATTATTCTCTCAGGTATATAACTGTAATTATGATTATTCTCAGGTATATAACTGTAATTATGATTATTCACTCAGGTATATAACTGTAATTATGATTATTCTCAGGTATATAACTGTAATTATGATTATTCTCAGGTATATAACTGTAATTATGATTATTCTCTCAGGTATATAACTGTAATTATTCTCAGGTATATAACTGTAATTATAATTATTCTCAGGTATATAATTGTAATTATTCTCAGGTATATAACTGTAATTATAATTATTCTCAGGTATATAACTGTAATTATTCTCAGGTATATAACTGTAATTATTCTCAGGTATATAACTGTAATTATAATTATTCTCAGGTATATAACTGTAATTATTCTCAGGTATATACTGTAATTATTCTCAGGTATATAACTGTAATTATGATTATTCTCTCAGGTATATAACCGTAATTATGATTATTCTCTCAGGTATATAACTGTAATAATGATTATTCTCTCAGGTATATAACTGTAATTATGATTATTCTCTCAGGTATATAACTGTAATTATGATTATTCTCAGGTATATAACTGTAATTATGATTATTCTCAGGTATATAACTGTAATTATGATTATTCTCAGGTATATAACTGTAATTATGATTATTCTCAGGTATATAACTGTAATTATGATTATTCTCTCAGGTATATAACTGTAATTATGATTATTCTCTCAGGTATATAACTGTAATTATGATTATTCTCAGGTATATAACTGTAATTATGATTATTCTCAGGTATATAACTGTAATTATGATTATTCTCTCAGGTATATAACTGTAATTATGATTATTCTCTCAGGTATATAACTGTAATTATGATTATTCTCTCAGGTATATAACTGTAATTATGATTATTCTCAGGTATATAACTGTAATTATTCTCAGGTATATAACTGTAATTATTCTCAGGTATATACTGTAATTATTCTCAGGTATATAACTGTAATTATGCTCAGGTATATACTGTAATTATTCTCAGGTATATAACTGTAATTATTCTCAGGTATATAACTGTAATTATGATTATTCTCAGGTATATAACTGTAATTATGATTATTCTCAGGTATATAACTGTAATTATTCTCAGGTATATAACTGTAATTATGATTATTCTCAGGTATATACAGTAATTATTCTCAGGTATATAACTGTAATTATGATTATTCTCAGGTATATAACTGTAATTATGATTATTCTCTCAGGTATATAACTGTAATTATGATTATTCTCTCAGGTATATAACTGTAATTATGATTATTCTCTCAGGTATATAACTGTAATTATGATTATTCTCAGGTATATAACTGTAATTATTCTCAGGTATATAACTGTAATTATTCTCAGGTATATACTGTAATTATTCTCAGGTATATAACTGTAATTATGCTCAGGTATATACTGTAATTATTCTCAGGTATATAACTGTAATTATTCTCAGGTATATAACTGTAATTATGATTATTCTCAGGTATATAACTGTAATTATGATTATTCTCAGGTATATAACTGTAATTATTCTCAGGTATATAACTGTAATTATGATTATTCTCAGGTATATACAGTAATTATTCTCAGGTATATAACTGTAATTATGCTCAGGTATATACTGTAATTATTCTCAGGTATATAACTGTAATTATTCTCAGGTATATAACTGTAATTATGATTATTCTCTCAGGTATATAACTGTAATTATGATTATTCTCTCAGGTATATAACCGCAAACTACAGAATAGTAAAGAGAATGTGTGTATGTGTGTGTCGAAGCCAAAAACCCTGTATGCCATTGGCTCGCAGTCACACGTAAACCTTGTAGATCCGAGATCAAAACACACGCTCACTACAATCATTTCCAAGTACCGAGGCGGCGGTAAGTCAACATCAAATAGAAATTGTGACATGCTTTTTTCTAGAGCATTTTATTATTTTTTCACTTTATCTGTGTGTTTTACATTTATTTATCGTCGCTACCGGTTGCCCATATGAGCGACGCCTCCGGAAGAGATTAGTCATTTTAGATATTTGGAAGATAGTGCAATTATACAGACAGCTACCCATTCCAGAATCTCCTCTGGTTCTTTTACGTGCAGAGTGTAAAGCACCGACACGCGACCTTGGTTTAAAGTCCCATCTGAAAGATGGTTAATTTTATTAGGATCAGACGGGGGATCGAACCTGCGATCCCTGGATTACCAGTCCAAAGTGTGAACCACTAGACTACAGATCCGTCTGTGTCAATGTGTCACTTTATCTACTCCTCTACTGGCCTTTTGTATGGCACATAACCAGTGAAGATGTCTGCATTCTAATTCCAGTTTGTACGAGTATTTCTAATTATAAAATTATAAATATATTACCTTGTCATTAATATATGACGGATCTATTAAAAAATTGTATATTTTTTTCCAACTCGCCTATTAAATTAAAATTTATAAGACAGTCCTGACCTCACAAAAGGTATATAAGGTGTAACAAACACTTTCCTGATCTCAAAAGGTATATAAGGGATAACAAACACTTTCCTGACCTCACAAAAGATATATAAGGTGTAACAAAACACTTTCCTGACCTCACAAAAGATATATATGGTGTAACAAACACTTTCCTGACCTCAAAAGGTATATAAGGGATAACAAACACTTTCCTGACCTCACAAAAGATATATAAGGGATAACAAACACTTTCCTGACCTCACAAAAGGTATATAAGGTGTAACAAAACACTTTCCTGACCTCACAAAAGATATATAAGGGATAACAAACACTTTCCTGACCTCACAAAAGGTATATAAGGTGTAACAAAACACTTTCCTGACCTCACAAAAGATATATAAGGTGTAACAAACACTTTCCTGACCTCACAAAAGGTATATAAGGTGTAACAAACACTTTCCTGACCTCACAAAAGATATATAAGGGATAACAAACACTTTCCTGACCTCACAAAAGGTATATAAGGTGTAACAAAACACTTTCCTGACCTCACAAAAGATATATAAGGGATAACAAACACTTTCCTGACCTCACAAAAGGTATATAAGGTGTAACAAAACACTTTCCTGACCTCACAAAAGGTATATAAGGTGTAACAAACACTTTCCTGACCTCACAAAAGGTATATAAGGTGTAACAAACACTTTCCTGACCTCACAAAAGGTATATAAGGGATAACAAACACTTTCCTGACCTCACAAAAGGTATATAAGGTGTATCAAACACTTTCCTGACCTCACGAAAGGTATATAAGGTGTATCAAACACTTTCCTGACCTCACAAAAGGTATATAAGATGTAACAAACACTTTCCTGACCTCACAACAGGTATATAAGGTGTAACAAACTCTTTCCTGACCTCACAAAAGGTATATAAGGTGTAACAAACTCTTTCCTGACCTCACAAAAGGTATATAAGGTGTAACAAACACTTTCCTGACCTCACAAAAGGTATATAAGGTGTAACAAACTCTTTCCTGACCTCACAAAAGGTATATAAGGTGTATCAAACACTTTCCTGACCTTGCAAAAGGTATATAAGGTGTAACAAACACTTTCCTGACCTCGCAAAAGGTATATAAGGGGAACAAACACTTTCCTGACCTTGCAAAAGGTATATACGGGGTAACAAACACTTTCCTGACCTCACAAAAGGTATATAAGGTGTATCAAACACTTTCCTGACCTCACAAAAGGTATATACGGTGTAACAAACACTTTCCTGACCTCACAAAAGGTATATAAGGTGTAACAAACACTTTCCTGACCTCGCAAAAGGTATATAAGGGGAACAAACACTTTCCTGACCTCACAAAAGGTATATAAGGTGTAACAAACACTTTCCTGACCCGTGCAAAAGGTATATAAGGTGTAACAAACACTTTCCTGACCTCACAAAGGGTATATAAGGTGTAATAAACACTTTCCTGACCTCGCAAAGGGTATATAAGGTGTAACAAACATTTTCCTGACCTTGCAAAAGGTATATAAGGGGTAACAAACACTTTCCTGACCTCACAAAAGGTATATAAGGGGTAACAAAACACTTTCCTGACCTCTCAAAAGGTATATAAGGGGTAACAAAACACTTTCCTGACCTCTCAAAAGGTATATAAGGGGTAACAAAACACTTTCCTGACCTCACAAAAGGTATATAAGGTGTAACAAACACTTTCCTGACCTCACAAAAGGTATATAAGGTGTAACAAACACTTTCCTGACCTCACAAAAGGTATATAAGGTGTAACAAACACTTTCCTGACCTCACAAAAGGTATATACGGTGTAATAAACACTTTCCTGACCTCGCAAAAGGTATATAAGGTGTAACAAACACTTTCCTGACCTTGCAAAAGGTATATAAGGGGTAACAAACACTCCTGACCTCGCAAAAGGTATATAAGGGGTAACAAAACACTTTCCTGACCTCTTAAAAGGTATATAAGGTATAGCAAACACTTTCCTGAGAGGAAGCTATTCAGGTGGCTTGTGAAAACTGTCTGCAGGGGCTGGAAACTATGCATCACCTAAGTTGTTCAAGTGTTGATGCCAATTTAAACCATGAAACAAGTGATTGATTGATTGATTAACTCTGACTGACAGTTCAATTAGTGATTGCTTATTCACGATGTAGCACTATGAACAAGCCAGGTCCAGTTTAATTTAGAGAAAGAACAATCTATTATGGAACTATAGCATGGTTAATGTTAATTCGGTTCACATTTGTGTTGCAGGTATACGATCTGTTAGTTTCCGAGAAGATATTATTACTATAGGCACGGGTACAGGACACATATTGTTTTTTGATCTAAGAGGCGGGAAATACCTAGAAAGTGGGTGTGGACACTCATGTTCCCTTGTCCTTGGAAAAGGTTGGCTGGTAAGTTATTGCTGTTCTCTGGTGGTTGGTAAGTTATTGCTTTTCTCTGGTCCTTGGAAAAGGTTGGCTGGTAAGTTATTGCTGTTCTCTGGTCCTTGGAAAAGGTTGGCTGGTAAGTTATTGCTGTTCTCTGGTCCTTGGAAAAGGTTGGCTGGTAAGTTATTGCTGTTCTCTGGTCCTTGGAAAAGGTTGGCTGGTAAGTTATTGCTGTTCTCTGGTCCTTGGAAAAGGTTGGCTGGTAAGTTATTGCTGTTCTCTGGTCCTTGGAAAAGGTTGGCTGGTAAGTTATTGCTGTTCTCTGGTCCTTGGAAAAGGTTGGCTGGTAAGTTATTGCTGTTCTCTGGTCCTTGGAAAATGTTGGTTGGTAAGTTATTGCTGTTCTCTGGTGGTTGGTAAGTTATTGCTGTTCTCTGGTCCTTGGAAAAGGTTGGCTGGTAAGTTATTGCTGTTCTCTGGTCCTTGGAAAATGTTGGTTGGTAAGTTATTGCTGTTCTCTGGTGGTTGGTAAGTTATTGCTGTTCTCTGGTCCTTGGAAAAGGTTGGCTGGTAAGTTATTGCTGTTCTCTGGTCCTTGGAAAAGGTTGGCTGGTAAGTTATTGCTTTTCTCTGGTCCTTGGAAAAGGTTGGTTGGTAAGTTATTGCTGTTCTTTGGTCCTTGGAAAAGGTTGGTTGGTAAGTTATTGCTGTTCTCTGGTCCTTGGAAAAGGTTGTCTGATAAGTTATTGCTGTTCTCTGGTCCTTGGAAAAGGATGGTTGGTAAGTTATTGCTGTTCTCTGGTCCTTGGAATAGGTTGGCTGGTAAGTTATTGCTTTTCTCTGGTCCTTGGAAAAGGTTGGTTGGTAAGTTATTGCTGTTCTCTGGTCCTTGGAAAAGGTTGGCTGGTAAGTTATTGCTTTTCTCTGGTCCTTGGAAAAGGTTGGTTGGTAAGTTATTGCTGTTCTCTGGTCCTTGGAAAAGGTTGGTTGGTAAGTTATTGCTGTTCTCTGGTCCTTGGAAAAGGTTGTCTGATAAGTTATTGCTGTTCTCTGGTCCTTGGAAAATGTTGGTTGGTAAGTTATTGCTGTTCTCTGGTGGTTGGTAAGTTATTGCTGTTCTCTGGTCCTTGGAAAAGGTTGGTTGGTAAGTTATTGCTGTTCTCTGGTCCTTGGAAAATATTGGCTTGTAAGTTATTGCTGTGCATATTTCATATGATCTAAGTATAGTATAAACATGAATAATTGGCCTTCATGGCTGAGCCATTGACTGTCATTAAACTGGCTTTCAATACCATTGGTTTGAACCCTATCAAGTCAAATTCTTTCAAGCGAGGAAGTTGTCCATGAGGTTTGTAGAAGTTAGCTGTTCAACCAAGGTGTCTGACCTGTGGTTTGAAGGCTATTCTCGCCTTGTCTGTAACAATGCTTGATCACTAGAGACAACTTACAGATTGCATCACCTATTTGTAATGCATCTTTTCTGCAGATGTAGAAGTTTGATTCTATACCTCATATTTTACTTTTGCTTTACAATAGATGTCGCAGCCGATGATTCTAATCCTGTTTAGTACTTGATAACCTACATTCGCAATCTGGTTTAGTACTGTATAAGTTACATTCGCAATCTGGTTTAGTACTGTATAAGTTACATTCACAATCTGGTTTAGTACTGTATAAGTTACATTCACAATCAGGTTTAGTACTGTATAAGTTACATTCACAATCTGGTTTAGTACTTGATAACCTACATTTTCAGTATTGTAATGTTTAGTACTGTATAAGTTACATTCGCAATCTGGTTTAGTACTGTATAAGTTACATTCGCAATCTGGGTTAGTACTGTATAAGTTACATTCACAATCAGGTTTAGTACTGTATAAGTTACATTCACAATCTGGTTTAGTACTGTATAACCTATATTTTCAGTATTGTAATATTTAGTAGTGTATAAGTTACATTCGCAATCTGGTTTAGTACTGTATAACCTATATTTTCAGTATTATTATTTTTTACAAATTTATTTTAGCTTGATTGTGTAACAAGTTTTTACAACTTATATTAATCACTCTCGAGACCTCATTCCTGATGGAATCCATCACCACGTGGGAGAGAGAAGGGGCAACGTGGAATTTAAATGCCTTGGCTAAGGGCACAATCGTAATGGCTTCAGTGGGGCTCAAACTCCTGACCTTTCGGTCCTGAAGCGAACGCGCTACCACTGCACTATCACGAAACCCACAATTTCAGTATTGTAATGTTTAGTATTGTATAACCTACATTTTCAGCCCTGTTTGGTACCTTATGACCTAGGTTTTCAGCCCTGTTTAGTACTGTATGACCTAGGTTTTCAGCCCTGTTTGGTACTGTATGACCTAGGTTTTCAGCCCTGTTTGGTACTGTATGACCTAGGTTTTCAGCCCTATTTGGTACTGTATGACCTAGGTTTTCAGCCCTATTTGGTACTGTATGACCTAGGTTTTCAGCCCTATTGGTACTGTATGACCTAGGTTTCAGCCTATTTGGTACTGTATGACCTAGGTTTTCAGCCCTATTTGGTACTGTATGACCTAGGTTTTCAGCCCTATTTGGTACTGTATGACCTAGGTTTTCAGCCCTATTTGGTACTGTATGACCTAGGTTTTCAGCCCTATTTGGTACTGTATGACCTAGGTTTTCAGCCCTGTTTGGTACTGTATGACCTAGGTTTTCAGCCCTATTTGGTACTGTATGACCTAGGTTTTCAGCCCTGTTTGGTACTGTATGACCTAGGTTTTCAGCCCTGTTTGGTACTGTATGACCTAGGTTTTCAGCCCTATTTGGTACTGTATGACCTAGATTTTCAGTCCTATTAGGTACTGTATGACCTACATTTTCAGCCCTATTTGGTACTGTATGACCTAGGTTTTCAGCCCTATTTGGTACTGTATGACCTAGATTTTCAGCCCTATTTGGTACTGTATGACCTACATTTTCAGCCCTGTTTAGTACTGTATGACCTAGGTTTTCAGCCCTGTTTGGTACTGTATGACCTAGGTTTTCAGCCCTATTTGGTACTGTATGACCTAGGTTTTCAGCCCTATTTGGTACTGTATGACCTAGATTTTCAGCCCTATTTAGTACTGTATGACCTAGGTTTTCAGCCCTGTTTGGTACTGTATGACCTAGGTTTTCAGCCCTATTTGGTACTGTATGACCTAGATTTTCAGTCCTATTAGGTACTGTATGACCTACATTTTCAGCCCTGTTTGGTACTGTATGACCTAGGTTTTCAGCCCTATTTGGTACTGTATGACCTAGATTTTCAGCCCTATTTGGTACTGTATGACCTACATTTTCAGCCCTATTTGGTACTGTATGACCTAGGTTTTCAGCCCTGTTTGGTACTGTATGACCTAGGTTTTCAGCCCTATTTGGTACTGTATGACCTACATTTTCAGCCCTGTTTGGTACTGTATGACCTAGGTTTTCAGTCCTATTAGGTACTTTATATCCTACTTGTTTGGTACTATATAACCTACAATCTCAGTCCAGTTTGGTACTATATAACCTACAATCCCAGTCCAGTTTGGTACTATATAACCTACAATCCCAGTCCAGTTTGGTACTATATAACCTACAATCCCAGTCCAGTTTGGTACTATATAACCTACAATCTCAGTCCAGTTTGGTACTATATAACCTACAATCTCAGTCCAGTTTGGTACTATATAACCTACAATCTCAGTCCAGTTTGGTACTATATAACTTACAATCCCAGTCCAGTTTGGTACTATATAACCTACAATCTCAGTCCAGTTTGGTACTATATAACCTACAATCTCAGTCCAGTTTGGTACTATATAACCTACAATCCCAGTCCAGTTTGGTACTATATAACCTACAATCCCAGTCCAGTTTGGTACTATATAACCTACAATCCCAGTCCAGTTTGGTACTATATAACCTACAATCTCAGTCCAGTTTGGTACTATATAACCTACAATCTCAGTCCAGTTTGGTACTATATAACCTACAATCTCAGTCCAGTTTGGTACTATATAACCTACAATCTCAGTCCAGTTTGGTACTATATAACCTACAATCCCAGTCAGTTTGGTACTATATAACCTACAATCTCAGTCCAGTTTGGTACTATATAACCTACAATCTCAGTCCAGTTTGGTACTATATAACCTACAATCTCAGTCCAGTTTGGTACTATATAACCTACAATCTCAGTCCAGTTTGGTACTATATAACCTACAATCTCAGTCCAGTTTGGTACTATATAACCTACAATCCCAGTCCAGTTTGGTACTATATAACCTACAATCTCAGTCCAGTTTGGTACTATATAACCTACAATCTCAGTCCAGTTTGGTACTATATAACCTACAATCCCAGTCCAGTTTGGTACTATATAACCTACAATCCCAGTCCAGTTTGGTACTATATAACCTACATTCTCAGTCCAGTTTGGTACTATATAACCTACGTTTTAAGTCTTGTTTTGTACTGTATAACCTGCACGGAATAATGGCATCATTGTAGACGTGGATCGTCTTATTTGAGATCAAAGTGTCCCGGGCTCGGTACTAGGACATGTCATGTCATTTTTATCCTTAAAGCGACATTACATTGCAACAAGTCCCAAAAATGCGTTTTGACGTATAAATAACATTGCTACTAAAAATTCTTCAGAAATAATTCGAACACTAACTTTCTATACATAAACAGTGTTTTTGTGATATACACACTCAAAAGTGAAAGTAGGACTTCATATAGCGATCAGCTACTCTCCTGAATTGATGATTGTTTACTATTGGAGTCTATACCAAACGCATGCTACTGTCATTTAGAGATATTTTAAATCATATTAGTCGAACAATGAATATGCACAGGTAACAAAGTGTGAGATATAACGGTAAATCTGTACCATAAATCGTGTTATTCATGATACACACACTGCATTACGCATGGATGTTTCCCCTATTTATATTAGTTTGTTATGTCAACAAACCGCGTATGCGACGTTTTTTTATTAGTTGAAAAACTCCGCTTTTGATGCAAATATTTGGAAAACAATTATACCATATAATAGGAAATTACATTCTGTAGAAATTGGCGTTTTCACCGATGTATTGTCGCTTTAAGCAAGACCCTAGCACACATTGCTTTAATGTTGCTGGTTAACTGCTTAGGTTGTCTAAAATTGTCCACAATGTATTTGACAGTAAATGGAAATATAATCTAAAATGTATGAGTATTTTGATGTACATATAAACTTTTATTTCCTAGCTTCATGACGAGAACTACATGGGTTTCTTTATGCATCAATATAACCAGGAATTTCCAAACGCAATCTACACACACCAGTACGACGATACAGGAACGAGACTATTTGCTGCAGGCGGTCCCTTGCCAGCAGGATTGTGGGGGAATTATGCAGGATTATGGTCTTAGCAGTGTAGTGAATGTAGACTTCTAATTTTGTAACCGTCATCGGAGATTCCATTTTTGTTACGACCTTTGCTACAGTGATTACATCAATAATCTAATTCATCACAACAGTTCATTTTGTTTTGTGAAAATCACTTCCAACACTTTTTATTAATTTTATCGTTTATATTTAAAGCATTGAGTTTTGATGTTTTGTATGTGGGAAAGCCACATGTGCATGGGAAACTGTCATATTGAATGCATTGACAAGGGCCCAGTATGAAATATCTTCTCTTCACGCTTGATATCATCAATTTGGTTTGCACTCAACTTTCCATTAATTTGCAATTAGAGTTGTGTTTCTTCTGGACATTTATTTTTGTACTTTAACCCATTCAACCCCAAGTAACTGACACGGACTGGTGCGTGATATTTTCAGACCAATAAATTAATAAGAAAATTACCTTTGGACCAGTTCATTTATCAAAATGGGTAATTTTATCTAAAAATAGTAATAATTATTACTGGCAAAAAAGTGCAGATCCTGATGAGACGGCTCGTCACGAGCCGGCTCATCTGGATCTACACTTTTCATAAGCCTATTTAGAGGCCTGTGGGGTTGAAAGGGTTAATGCATTGAGGCACACATTCATGTTAGAGAGAATATTTATCTAATGTAAAAGGAGTTGGAAGTTGTGATAGTGCAGTGGTAATGCATTTGCTTCTGGTGTGAGAGGCCCGGAGTTCGAGCCCAGCTGTAGCCGTTACGATAGTGCCCTTAGGCAAGGCACTTAAATTCCACATTGCCTCATCTCTCTCCCTCAGATGGATTCCATCGGGAATGAGGTCTCCAGAGCGATTAATATAATGTTGTAAAAACGTGTATCTAAATCAAGCTACGGTCAATTTGTATAGCCTTAAAGTAGATAGCCGAGTATACGCTCCAGGGTTCATTCTATGTCAGAATTTTTGGGAGAAGTGAGAAATCGCGTGATCGCTTCCTTAACTCATTCAACCCCAAGTAACTGACATGGACTGGTGCATGATATTTTTAGACCAATAAATGAATAAGAAAATTACCTTTGGACCAGTTCATTGATAAAAATGGGTAATTTTATCTAAAAATAGTAATAATTATTACTGGCAAAAAGTGCAGATCCTGATGAGACGGCTCGTCATGAGCCGGCTCATCTGGATCTACAATTTTCATAAGCCTATTTAGAGGCCTGTGGGGTTGAAAGGGTTAAGGTGTTCTTTAATATACTTTTGCAAAATAGGGTTAAAATGCACAGTACAACCATTAAATACAACATTTGAATAGAAGGAGTGCTTTATAATGGACCAGTGTATTTTTTTTTAGGGAGAAGTGGGGCCCCCAGAGGGCGAAGTCAGGGTCCCTAGGGCGACTGTTTCGCCCACATCGCCCTCTAGAATGATCCCTGCTCTCTAGTTAGGAAGAAAATTGATGTTATCTAACAATAGACTGCCGCCTGGTTACTCTAAGTCGTTGTTTAATCTTTTGTTTATGGCTGTTTAACTTCTTCATATATCTACGTATTTCAATCTAGATACAATTTTCAATTTCAGTCAATCATTACTGTATTGTATTAAGCTTACTGGTATAGGTTTCTTTTAGTTTATACAAATTTATTTTAGCTCGATTGCGAAACAAGTTATTTCAACTTATATAAATCACTCTCGAGACCTCATTCCTGATGGAATCCATCGCCACGAGGGAGAGAAGAGGCAACGTGGAATTTAAATGCCTTGCCTAAGGGCACAATCGTAACTGCTCCAGTGGGGCTCGAACTCCGGACCTTTCGCACCTGAAGCGACCGCCGCGCATCCACTGCGCTATCACGACTTCCACGACTTAGGTTTCTTTTGGAGTCGGGGTGTGTGCTAGGGTGTGCAGGGATGAGATGGTATCTAAGGCAACACAAAAATACGTAAGTGTTAGATTATCTAAACTGTGATATTTGGCTTCATCTTATTATTGAAACAATGCTAAAAAGTGGCCACAATGTCAAAAATTAATACCGAAAATATGATGAATTGAATAATTGAATATATCTGGTTAACAGGTGCGAAAGGTCCGGAGTTCGAGCCCCGCTGGAGCCATTACGATTGTGTCCTTAGGCAAGGCATTTAAATTCCACGTTGCCTCTTCTCTCCCTCGTGGCGATGGATTCCATCAGGAATGAGGTCTCGAGAGTGATTAATATAAGTTGAAAGAACTTGTTTCGCAATCGAGCTAAAATAAATTTGTATAAACTAACAGCAGATTAAATAATAAAATAGTGCAATTACTTAGTATCATTCTGTAGATCTGTCAAATAAAACATGCATCTGTCACATTCTGTGTACAACACTGTTTTCAGTTCTATTGGATAAGTTTTGTTTGACATAAGTTATTTTGTTACATGTTTTAAATTTCATTGTTATTTTGTTACTATGTACAGATCGGTTTCACATGTGTACTATGTACAGATCGGTTTCACATGTGTACTATGTACAGATCAGTTTCACATGTGTACTATGTACAGATCGGTTTCACATGTGTACTATGTACAGATCGGTTTCACATCTGTACTATGTACAGATCGGTTTCACATGTGTACTATGTACAGATCAGTTTCACATGTGTACTATGTACAGATCAGTTTCACATGTGTACTATGTACAGATCGGTTTCACATCTGTACTATGTACAGATTGGTTTCACATGTGTACTATGTACAGATCGGTTTCACATGTGTACTATGTACAGATCGGTTTCACATGTGTACTATGTACAGATCAGTTTCACATGTGTACTGTGTACAGATCGGTTTCACATGTGTACTATGTACAGATCGGTTTCACATGTGTACTATGTACATATCGGTTTCACATCTGTACTATGTACAGATTGGTTTCACATGTGTTCTATGTACAGATTGGTTTCACATGTGTTATATGTACAGATTGGTTTCACATGTGTACTATGTACAGATCGGTTTCACATGTGTACTATGCACATATCGGTTTCACATGTGTACTATGCACATATCGGTTTCACATCTGTACTATGTACAGATCGGTTTCACATGTGTACTATGCACATATCGGTTTCACATGTGTACTATGTACAGATCGGTTTCACATGTGTACTATGTACAGATCGGTTTCACATGTGTACTATGTACATATCGGTTTCACATCTGTACTATGTACAGATCGGTTTCACATCTGTACTATGTACAGATTGGTTTCACATGTGTACTATGTACATATCGGTTTCACATGTGTACTATGTACAGATCGGTTTCACATGTGTACTATGTACAGATCGGTTTCACATGTGTTCTATGTACAGGTCGGTTTCATATCGGTTTTACAATATTCTGTATTTATGTTTGTTAAAATATGGTAAGATAATTTATGATTAAGTCAATGGTTTGATGATATATCTGTTAAGTCAATGGTTTGATGATCTATCTGTTAAGTCAATGGTTTGATGATATATCTGTTAAGTCAATGGTTTGATGATCTATCTGTTAAGTCATTGGTTTGATGATGTATCTGTTAAGTCAATGGTTTGATGATATATCTGTTAAGTCAATGGTTTGGTGATCTATCTGTTAAGCCAGTGGTTTGGTGATATATCTGTTAAGCCAATGGTTTGGTGATATATCTGTTAAGTCAATGGTTTGATGATATATCCTCGATCACCCGAAGTTTGTGCCCCTTTCCAGCAAAATGCATGTCACAAACAATATTAGGAAGGATAACTAATAAACTGTACTTACTCGCTTTATTTCATCCTTTATCTATAATTTAATCCATAAATTCCTTTAAAACAACACATTTAATGCACCTATAAACGAAAGTAAACAGTCTACATGTGAAACATATTTACTTGGAGTTGCCTCCCCCTAAGTTTGTGTACATTCTGTCAATCGTGATAATTATAAAATCGGGTTTTACTAAATTAGGCCAATCACGTCAAATGTTTGCTGGTATATCCTGTTTGTTGTTTGTTTAGATAAATACAACAGGTACTGAATTTTAAACAGTTTTAACACAGAACATGAACACTTCAACTAGATGGACAGTTCTATTCCTCAGTGCAACGAAGGCAGTAAAACGTATCAGCATAGGCCTCACCAACAGTCTGAGCCTGTGTACAGTACTTTACATGCACCCAGTGCATACATGCCTTGCCATCTCTTAACTCCATCACACTGGCCCTAACATAACATCTGAATGCCCCTCCCCTGCCTCAATTTATCCATGTAAGCAAGTGGCACACCACTCTTTCGAGGTTTAGACACTTTAATTTCAGGCCACCGTTTTCAAAGTCAGTGGGTTAGCACGTATCCTTTTTCCTAGCAGTACAGCATAGTCTGTGACAACATCTTGTATTATGTACCCATAACCTGCCATGACTCTAATATGGTCCACAATTTTGGCCTCTTCAATCATTGATAAGACAGGGGCCCTACCAGTCACAACACACTCCGGGTCAACCTTCCCAACAACTAGAGCTATCTATCTTTAAGGGTCTGCATCGGCACTCCATACATAATAGAGGCCCTTCTGACCGAGACTCCATCCTCATGGATACATTTGTATGCATTATGCAGATGTGGGTAAGGATTCTTTGTACTTTGACTTCAAGTGATGAGGAAAGGCCTAAAAAAATATTTAATTATCAAAATTTGCAGCTTTTGACACCAGTAACAAACATTCTTTGCTAATGTGCTTGGCCAGTAAACTAAAAATTCAAAACGAGGC
Source organism: Archivesica marissinica (assembly GCA_014843695.1). Taxonomy (NCBI): domain Eukaryota; kingdom Metazoa; phylum Mollusca; class Bivalvia; order Venerida; family Vesicomyidae; genus Archivesica; species Archivesica marissinica. The sequence goes on from CM026399.1 coordinate 57,466,057, forward strand.
TGTCAGTTTGCCAACATGCCAGACGGTACAGACAAACTTGTGACTTTCAAAATAATTGTTGTTTTATGCAGAAAAATCGATAGTTAACATGGCAACAGTTTTGAGAATAGTGAATTTACAGGTAAAACTGCTCCTCCAAATAAAAGTGACAAATACTTACATCCTGGAAGCGCATTTTAGTTGATGTTTACAACTTTGAAAGCTGTGACCTAGTTTTGTTTGTTTTTGTTTTTCCCGGCAGTAAAACGTCACGCGCTCAACCGGTGTCGAGTTAAAAATAAATAGCACAAACTTGCGGTGTGCACGAACATGAGGGGTGAGACGATATCTGTTAAGTCAATGGTTTGGTGATATATCTGTTAATCCAATGGTTTGGTGATATATCTGTTAATCCAATGGTTTGATGATATATCTGTTAAGTCAATGGTTTGATGATATATCTGTTAATCCAATGGTTTGATGATATATCTGTTAAGTCAATGGTTTGATGATCTATCTGTTAAGTCAATGGTTTGATGATCTATCTGTTAAGTCAATGGTTTGATGATATATCTGTTAAGTCAATGGTTTGATGATCTATCTGTTAAGTCAATGGTTTGATGATCTATCTGTTAAGTCAATGGTTTGGTGATATATCTGTTAAGTCAATGGTTTGATGATATATCTGTTACGTTTGGTGATATATCTGTTAAGTCAATGGTTTGATGATATATCTGTTACGTCAATGGTTTGATGATGTATCTGTTAATCCAATGGTTTGATGATATATCTGTTAAGTCAATGGTTTGATGATCTATCTGTTAAGTCAATGGTTTGATGATATATCTGTTAAGTCAATGGTTTGATGATCTATCTGTTAAGTCAATGGTTTGATGATCTATCTGTTAAGTCAATGGTTTGATGATATATCTGTTACGTCAATGGTTTGATGATGTACCTGTTAAGCCAATGGTTTGCCGATGTACCTGTTAAGCAGGGCGTTCACTAGACTGTGTCAATGACCCTTGAGGTAAAAATCTCAAGAGTCAAGCTGGATTTTTCAAGAGTCAATATGCATGTTGGTACTTTCCGTACAGGTAACCGTTTCCCCGAAACATACAATAACCTCTGGACCAAGGTGTGTCTTCGGTGCAACCAGATCAGCCTGTCATTGGATGTGCAGTGCTGCTAGTTTTTTGTTACCAGAATTAGAGAAAACATTGACTAGTTTGCTGAGCTTTACATCTGGGTTTAGGACCTTACAAGTAAGTTTACTGTGACTTTGTAACTTATATAGTTCTACATTGTATCCCAGTTGTAACAGTCACCAACTGAATCATGAGTAGTTGATGTCAACATCTGAGCCTTCCAGGGTTCCTGCACCCAGATCAGTCTGAGCCTTCCAGGGGTCCTGTACCCAGATCAGTCTGAGCCTTCCAGGGGTCCTGCACCCAGATCAGTCTGAGCCTTCCAGGGGTCCTGGACCCAGATCAGTCTGAGCCTTCCAGGGGTCCTGTACCCAGATCAGTCTGAGCCTTCCAGGGGTCATGGACCCAGATCAGTCTGAGCCTTCCAGGGGTCCTGCAATAGAAATGACGATTATACAACAATAAATAATTGATCTGCATTTCATTTTACTATGCACGAAATCGGTACGAAACGGATCGAGTACGGTTCCACAACATTATAAAGCCGTTAATCTGCATGCATGTATTATATAAAGTGGACATATTTATTTCAATGTCTATGAAACTCTGAATTTAAACACATTTTTAGGAATATATAGTATGTATAATTAGTATCATTTGTGAAATCAACTAAAATTATTAAAGTTATTATTGCAAGTAAAAGGCAATTTTGATCAGCTGTTTCACAAACTGGGACGAAACTGAAGATTTTCATTTATAATGTAAGATAGTGAGCTGAAGAGTCAGAATTACTATGAAAATGTGATTTTCATCAACTATATTTAGTTACCTATTGAAATAAATCAGAAAATCTTGTAAATTATATTGTTTTCTTGGTGACAAGCAGTTTTATCCATCACTGTCGTCGGATAACTTGCAATGGCCCCACATCGGCATATTCAAAATGGACATGCATATATTTACATCTGGAGTCACCAATTTCAAAGCAAAATGCGGGTAACTGAAAAATTATTTTTGTACCAACATTAAGATAAAAGCTTGAACTTTTAATAAATATTCAGTAAATCGGCAAAAAAGTAATATTTTCATGTAAATTTGGCCCCAAATTTACAGAATGTTTTTAAACTGACTCCGCCCGACCCCTCCAATTGTATTTGACAGGCAGATTATGATAATTACCCCCTGAGAAAATGTTTGATGGCGCTTCACCGCTCATCGTCCCGGGTCAAAGTTGACTCGCTAGGCATTTTCAACAAGAGTCAAACAAGCATCTTTAGTGATCTCCAGGTGTCAAAACACGGGAGCTCGGATCAAATGAATGCCATGTGTTAAGCCAGTAGTTTGGCGATCTATCTGTTAGGCCAGTGGTTTGTTGATCTATCTGTTAGGCCAGTGGTTTGTCGATCTATCTGTTAGGTCAGTGGTTTGTCGATCTATCTGTTAAGTCAGTGGTTTGTCGATCTATCTGTTAGGTCAGTGGTTTGTCGATCTATCTGTTAGGTCAGTGGTTTGTTGATCTATCTGTTAGGTCAGTGGTTTGTCGATCTATCTGTTAGGTCAGTGGTTTGTCGATCTATCTGTTAGGTCAGTGGTTTGTCGATCTATCTGTTAGGTCAGTGGTTTGTCGATCTATCTGTTAGGTCAGTGGTTTGTCGATCTATCTGTTAGGTCAGTGGTTTGTCGATCTATCTGTTAAGTAAGTGGTTTGTCGATCTATCTGTTAGGTCAGTGGTTTATCGATCTATCTGTTAAGTCAGTGGTTTGTCGATCTATCTGTTAGGTCAGTGGTTTGTCGATCTATCTGTTAAGTCAGTGGTTTGTCGATCTATCTGTTAGGTCAGTGGTTTGTCGATCTATCTGTTAAGTCAGTGGTTTGTCGATCTATCTGTTAGGTCAGTGGTTTGTCGATCTATCTATCATGAGGTTTGTTTGCACTATCATATATTTCTGATGCATATTGAAGAATATTACATACCTGTATGTAAAATGTTGTTTCTGCATGAGCGATTTTGTTGAACTATAGTCTAATGTAGAAGCTATTTGAACTATCAACATCATTAGACGCTTATTGATTTAAGGAAGTAGAGTAAAGCTGCTATTGAGTAGATGCAAATCAATCACTCCAGATCTTTCTACTTCGAATCTATTTCGTATGGGTGAAGCCATTTTACGTTACTGTTTTGTTTTCTGTATGAATAATTTGCACACCGGAAGTAGAATAGAGGTCAAGGTCGCACAGGGAGGCAACTCTAGCTGACTAACAAAGAAAGATAAATCATGTTTCCGAACTGGCCTATTGTAATGGTTCCTAGTTTATAAGCTGCTTTCTACATGATGTGTCTGGAAATCGGGAACCGAGACAATTCTATAAGATTCCCAATTTGAATGTTTTACTTAGAAATAAAACAAATAGTATACTGATGTGTGTCTGTATTCACATAATGATGTTTGTATTAATTTACTGCTGCCTTGGTGAAGAGAATGAACCCTGTTAGCTCTGACCCCACCCTCGCTCGCCATACCACTGGCCCACATTGACCCCTGTTTGTTCGCATGATGTGAAGAGCTAATGTGAGTCTCTGATATTAAGCAGATGTGAAATCAAATTTGTCCTGAAATGTTGCACTTTCTTAGTTTTTTAAATTTTTATTACGTTTATTTACTGTCGCTACCGGTTGCCCATATGAGCAACGCCTCCTGAAGATAATAGTCATTTTAGATTTTGGAGGATAGTGCATGATACAGACAGAGACCCATTCCAGAATCTCCTCTGGTTCTTTTACGTGCACGGTGTAAAGCACCGACACGAGACCTCGGTTTAACGTCCCATCTGAAAGACTGTTAATTTTATTAGGGTCAGACGAGGGATCGAACCTGCGATCCCTGGATTACCAGTCCAGCGTGTTACCACTGGGCTATAGATCCGTCTGTTTCTTAGTTTCATGACAGTGATACATTTCGGCAATTGAAAGTTTGTTTTGCATTGAATTTAGCCTTACTTTATGATATTAAATATATAAATACTCTATTGTTAGATATTTTAAAATGTATTTAATTGTTGAATATATGTAAATATGTGCTATGTACAAGCTAGCTGTTTTTAATAGTAATACGTGGATTTTGTTTAGATAGTTTTATGTATGTGGGTTGTTTCAACAAAGACTTGTAGTGATGTAGATATTGTCAGATGGTCTTAAACATACAGAAATATGGAAACACCGCAATGCACATTTTTGCATTGATGGAATTTTCTAAATAGTTGATACAAAAATATAACAAGATTATTGGAGATAAGGAATCTTCTCCCCATTTTCACATTTAAACTAGTATTACTGTGCTGTTAACCCTTTCCTTCATAGAGATTTAGGTTAATATATATTATCTCTCCATACAAACGACAGCCATTTAGCTATCATGCAGTGGATAAGTAGTCACCATATCTATCCCACCTCCATAGATATTACTGGGACTACATAGAGATTTAGGTTATTATACTATTATATCTCCATAGTAATGACAGCCATTTACCTATCATGCCGTGGATAAGTAGTCGCCATATCTATCCCACCTCCATAGATATTACTGGGACTACATAGAGATTTAGGTTAATATACTATTATATCTACATACAAACGACAGCCATTTAGCTATCATACAGTGGATAAGTAGTCACCATATCTATCCCACCTCCATAGATATTACTGGGACTACATAGAGATTTAGGTTAATATACTATTATATCTCCATAGTAATGACAGCCATTTACCTATCATGCCGTGGATAAGTAGTCGCCATATCTATCCCACCTCCATAGATATTACTGGGACTACATAGAGATTTAGGTTAATATACTATTATATCTACATACAAACGACAGCCATTTAGCTATCATACAGTGGATAAGTAGTCACCATATCTATCCCACCTCCATAGATATTACTGGGACTACATAGAGATTCTGGCCTTTATTATGAACATTGGTTTGGCTACTACATTGTCATGTATTTTGTATTGGTAATGGGGTCAAGAGGTGCTTCTATGTGGGAAAGGGTTAATAACTGTGACAACGTTTTAACTTGTCGTTTCGACTGTAAGTGAGACGTTGATCAATAAATTTAGGAATATCATACAAAATACAATGTAGTTGCGAATATATACATCACTCATGACTCATGTTTCTTGTATGTCAATCAAAATGAAATTATGGTTGGGCAAGCAATGCAATTGGCAGGATGTACTGTGGTACTGAGCAACACAACAGATAATAGGGTTCAGCTGCAATGCAAGTTGTAAGTTACGGGTTTACCCATTTTTCAATGTCATGTCTGGTACGGTTGATTTAATCTACATAAGCCTGTTTGTACATTTATTTGCAGCGCAGTACAAGCATCCTATTGAAGGTAAAATGAAAATCGCTCTTCAAATAAAACATTTCGGAAATACTGTATACAAGGTGGCCATTTTTAATTTTTGCCGATTTTGTATGACATCATAAATACACAGAACATGCTACCCGCCATGTTTATGCAGTTATATACATGTAATATATTAAATGGTTATTGTAAAATGGTCGCCTTAATTACTTGTATATTACAGATACTCAATATGTCTTTATTAAACTATTAAATTTGCGACGTTCTAAATTCCTTCATTTAATTGAGACCAATCCAAAACGAATTCTGTTCAGGTGCCAGTCGTGAGACATAACTGTAAATGTGTACCAAACCTCACTGTGATTATCCTCACAGTATTATTCAGCAGATATGTGTTGTTTTACGCATGAGTTTTGCACGCGTTTACATAAATTTGTTGTATCAACAAGTGGCGTAAACAGCGTTTGTTTATTAGTTGACATGTTTCACTTCTTTAATAAATATACATGTAGACAAAGTAAGTTGGAAATAATATTCTATTGAACCGGAAATATCTTGCCACATACTTTATTTTGGGCTTATTTTGAGCAGTCTTCATCTGAAGTTTCGTGACCTTGACCTGTAGTTAAGACAAATGAAACCCCAATGGGCAACAGCGGCGTAACCAGCTGCAAATGATGTGCAAGTCTGTTTGAACTATTAAGCACCGTAGGTGCGAACCCAGTGGAGGGTCTGGGGGCATCCTCCCCCCTAATTTGTTGAAACCTAGACATCTGGTACACTTTGGCACATTTTACGGGCAATTTATACACTAACAAACACATAAGAAAAGTTCAGTATTTCATATGATGATGATTCCGTTTATTTACCCTCGCCGCCTGTAAACCATATGGGCGAGCAAAGTATTTCATACATTATTATAACCCCACGACCGTATAAACTAGTCACGAGTATGATGCTACACTATGGTGCTTCAATTATGAAAGGACAAGTTCAATACAGATTTATTCATGTCATTAAACTTTGAATCGCTCTCGGGTCTGTTCCTAGGGTAAACATGTACAAAACGAAGTTCTTGCTCAATGAAATAGTAGCTTTATATATATATAAGAATGGTAAAATGTTGATGCGTTCCCGATGAACGTTCATTACCGATCAGTCTCTTCAACATGCATTTATTTGAAGTCTCTAGTCTCTTTGATTTGCCATCGGCAAATATATGAATAATTTCTTGGACATTGATTTCCCTATTAATGTGAAGTTTTGCCAGGTTTGCCGTACGGTCCGCGAGTATTGTTGACCTTGGTTAGGTTTTGAGGTATACACTGTTTGCCGTACGGTCCGTGAGTATTGTTGACCTTGGTTAGGTTTTGAGGTATACACTGTTTGCCGTACGGTCCGTGAGTATTGTTGACCTTGGGTAGGTTTTGAGGTATACACTGTTTGCCGTACGATCCGTGAGTATTGTTGACCTTGGGTAGGTTTTGAGGTATACACTGTTTGCCATACGGTCTGTGAGTATTGTTGACCTTGGGTAGGTTTTGAGGTATACACTGTTTGCCATACGGTCTGTGAGTATTGTTGACCTTGGGTAGGTTTTGAGGTATACACTGTTTGCCATACGGTCGGTGAGTATTGTTGACCTTGGGTAGGTTTTGAGGTATACACTTCCATACGGTCCGTGAGTATTGTTGACCTTGGGTAGGTTTTGAGGTATACACTGTTTGCCATATGGTCTGTGAGTATTGTTGACCTTGGGTAGGTTTTGAGGTATACACTGTTTGCCATATGGTCTGTGAGTATTGTTGACCTTGGGTAGGTTTTGAGGTATACACTGTTTGCCATATGGTCTGTGAGTATTGTTGACCTTGGGTAGGTTTTGAGGTATACACTGTTTGCCATATGGTCTGTGAGTATTGTTGACCTTGGGTAGGTTTTGAGGTATACACTGTTTGCCATATGGTCTGTGAGTATTGTTGACCTTGGGTAGGTTTTGAGGTATACACTGTTTGCCGTATGGTCTGTGAGTATTGTTGACCTTGGGTAGGTTTTGAGGTATACACTGTTTGCCGTACGGTCTGCGAGTATTGTTGACCTTGGGTAGGTTTTGATGTATACACTGTTTGCCGTACGGTCTGCAAGTATTGTTGACCTTGGGTAGGTTTTGAGGTATACACTGTTTGCCGTACGGTCCGCGAGTATTGTTGACCGTGGGTAGGTTTTGATGTATACACAGTTTGCCGTACGGTCCGCGAGTATTGTTGACCGTGGGTAGGTTTTGAGGTATACACTGTTTGCCGTACGGTCCGCGAGTATTGTTGACCGTGGGTAGGTTTTGAGGTATACACTGTTTGCCGTACGGTCCGTGGGTATTGTTGACCTTTGGTAGGTTTTGAGGTATACAGTTTGCCGTACGGTCTGGGAGTATTGTTGACCTTGGGTAGGTTTTGAGGTATACATGCTCTCACAACGGGGGAAATAGAAAATCCAGGTCGACTATATATGTTATTTAATTTATTACAGTCGTGCACTAACAGTATGATAGATCTACTACTGTATATCCAGCAAAAAAGTAAATCCTGAGAATAATGTGCAAGCCCGGGCGTTGTGGCGTAAAGGCAACTACGCGTCTGGGCAAAACCTGGACTTCATTGAATCCACATATTCAATATAATGTATTGCGTTATACAGGAAAGCTACTAGCCTGGGATCAGGCATTGATATATTTTGCCTGATCAGTCACATACATATATTGTAATACTGAGATCATTAATTGGGACGTATCGAGTTTCTGATAATATCAGAAGTAAATTGGTGAAATATCGACAGACTGGAACCCAGGCTAGGAAGCTACTAATGGGATGTAAATACTTGGGTTTGCTGCATCTCTGTGATTACAGTATATGTGAACGTTTGTGGTTTCTTATCTCTTCATTATTTAATCAATGTAATACCGACATTACCATAATCAACAAAACAGCTTGAACTGTTTTGATAAGCTGTAAAACCCAGCTCGAATATTGACAATTATTTGCTTGTTGTTTAGCGAGGACAGTTTTTCTTAGCCCCTTCATTGTCTCGAATATGGCTGCATACTGAGCCTCCGTGCTGAACTGTAAACGGTATCCGCCTCGTAATCGAGAGCTTGTGAGTTTGAACCCCGCCAGAACCACGTGATGTCCTTAGGCAAGACATGGCGTTGGACTCCATCAGGAATCCGGTCTCGAGAACTAATGTTGTAAGAACTTGTTTCGCAATCAAGCTAAAACAAATTTGTATAAACCATAGCTGCACTTGAAGATCTAATGAAAGAACACTCTAAGCTTGCATATACATTACCTGCAATATTGCTTGTTAAAGTAACTTAAATCTAATGAGAGACATCTAATCATCTATTACCTCCCTTGGCAGATAAAGTCTTGATTTATTCCAAAATGTGAATAGGTCTTTTTAGTTAGAATCCTTTGTTTTTACTGTTGTTCCCTAACCAGATGTTGCAGTATGATAAATGTGATTTTATCAAAATCATGTTAATTAACTGATAACATTCTTTTACAAATAAGTACACATTGCATATACTGTAGGAGATCTGTCGAGATATAGTAATTTAATACTCATAATAAGCGAAAATCGAAAATGGAATAAAATTGCTAGCATGTTGTGCAAAGGAAACAACTATAAAAACAGAGGAAAACACTTAATAGGACCTATCTACTCTTAGGGAGTATTCAGGGGCAGTAACCGACCGATGTCTCTCATTACATACATTGTTATCACCATTTCATGTATACTTTAGTACTTTACATGTCTTGTTATTGAAGTCCTCTGCATTTATGTGCTTATTTACACGAAAGAAGTTTTGAGCTTAGCAAGAAAAGAAAATGCTTTGCATAAAAATGTGTGATTGATCAAATATGATATGCGTATGTATTGTTACTTTATTTCTCATCAATAAATTGTTGACATATACTTCTGTAGAGTTGAGTATTTTATAGAGAACAGAGGATAGGAAACTGTGGTTAGAGAGTAGGGGAAAAGTATTGCACAGGTTAAGCAGAGGTTAAGAGAAAGGTTTGTCCACATGGCTGGTCGGGATCGAATCACTTTGGTGAGGGGCAATGAGCCGGTAAAGTATGAAACGACATAGAAGTATGCACATAGGATGGGTTTATAAGTATAACACCGGAGAGTAAGAGTTTTAGTGGTATCCAATGAAGGGATGCAGTAACTACACAGTGGAAAGGGGAAACTGACATGTACGGGAAAGAGAAGCACACCTTGCGATAGAGGTGCGTTTGCAGTTCAGGACACATAACTGACAGCAACCGAACGCATAGGTTAACAAAAGTCGACATGGGGTTTATTTGGGTTTTTTATTCAAGATAGATATTTTGTATCATTTCAGCCAACAGAAATGTCAGCAATAATGTCCAACGGTAGTTCATCTACAGGCGAAAGGCATACCAGTGCCTGAGGTGCCTGCACAAGAGCACAAGGTGTTCATCGAAGCACGATATCGGGTTTATGACCACTACTTGAGGGAGCATCTGAGTCTGGATGATGCGCCCTTCTACTGTAAATTGTGTCTTCCGGTCGTTCAAGAGGGAAGATCTGGACAAGCATGTGGTGGCTTATCAAAGGCACAGGCTTATACTGAGGGAAAAGGGTGTCATGGATTCGGATGACATGCTGATAGAAAATCCGAGCCCTTATCGAATAACAGAGAGAGACATTGCCACTCTGTCTGGTGATGAGAGCAGGAGACACTGGGAGAGCCGAACACCTGCGAAGAAGGATGCATTACGAAATACTGTGGAGATGAACTTCCCTCAAGGTTTGGCTGAGGCAACATTCAGTCCAGCTCAACCAGCGTCAGCCCTGAGCATCACTTCACCATTGCCAGATTCGGCATTGATGCAACCTGCAGCAACAGAGACTTTGGGACTTGTTATTTATCCTCCAGGTGTCCAGTGCATGTCACCTCTTCACGATCTGGCTGCGCTGAGCCCTTCTATCCAGCAGGTTATAGACATTACACATTAATCCTCTACAACAGCTGGTGAACTTATTGGGAGCATCAACTGTTCCAGCAGCTGCAACGGAGGTGATGTTTCCGACTTCTACCAAGCTACCCGATAGTTCAGTGCTGTATGTGAGTCCTTGTACAGCGCAACCGGCAACAGTTGCCCCCATTGTTACAGTAGCAAGTGGCAACGCACACACAGCTCCCAGCGTAGCATCCCATCTGGACTCGGAGAGGGGTGAACTCCCTATCGACAATAGAAGAGTGTCATACCATCGGAAGGAATTCAGCGACTCCCTCAGTAGCATCATCGTCCAGCTCGGATTCGAGTGATGGCCAGGAGAGAGCAGAAGAGAGGCATGGAGAATTGATGAAATCCATCAAGGGACTGAACAACACGATCCAGACAGTACAGGACATACTCACTAAGCAGTATCAAAGCATGGACCATCTGCGATTGTTTCTGTCTGGAAGGACTCAAGCTTTTTCAGCAATGCCGATTTTTTATTATTCACATGCGCCCCATCACAGTGTGCGAATGACAGTGTCGCAGTCACAGGGATTCGGCACGTTTGGTGGTACTAGTATATATATTTAAGTACAGGGATTCTACTCTGTGGGATGTCAGATTTCGCATCGATCAGTAAAATGGCCCTATCTGAGACAATTTTGTACAAAGCTGTCCAAATATAACGCCTATCCCGAGTCTTTATATTGTTCTTCAAATAAAACACAACTTTAAGCTGCATGCATGTATACTTTGCAAACAATTGCCACAAACATTGGCCATAGCAGGTCACATTTCCGTACTAGGACACGGGTTCTGTCAGCAACAAAAAAAATCTTCGACGGGAGAGTTTTAACTGTGAATAACATTATCAATAAAATGTGTTTACACTAACGTGTAGGTTTATTCGGCAAATATGTACGTCAAAAAGAGATTTCGCAGCATTTTCAATTTGTTTTGAAAAATTCTAAAGCGGCGCAATTCGCGTTGAAACGAGCGTTCTGATTGGATTATGATTATTCTTCATATATAAAAAAACATCTTGTTACATTCTAATATATACTATATATATACTAGTACCCCCAAACGTGCCGAATCCCTGTGGTCGCAGTGGGTAGGAGAGAACATTCCGAAGGTCAAATGCTGTCTTCTCAGCAATGACTTCGAACACACGTGTCTCTCAGGCTATCAGCATTTGTCTTCTGTGAGGAGGGTAACTTTGCCTTTTTCTTCATGTTCTGAGCAGCAAAGTTCTGTACACGCGTACGCTTCACAGGCTGAACAAATCGATGGCTGTTCCTGTCCCATTCATCTTGAAATTTATCCCTTTCATCCTGACCCCCTTTTCAGCATATTGAATAGATATAATGCAGTAGCCTTATATGCTGTTTGACCGGTTGCAATATTCACCAAGGAAGTTGGAGCATCATCTGTGAATGGATTGCAGAATTCGTCAATTTTTCCACTCAGTTCAGCTATCTGACTGTTGTCCCTTATGATTCTTGAGGGACGACATTGAACTGTTGCATTTCCCCCCAGTTCAACCACAGTGAATGTTCTAAGCTCGGTGATTGCCATAGCTCGCTGGGTCATAGTCAACCTAAAACAGTACCCCGTGGATCTCCTGATAGTACATTTCTTAGGTTTGATTAGGAACCGTTTAGACCTACCATTACACACTGCTTTCTATTTGATCTATCCAGTCAGTAATTGTTTGTATTGACATATATACAGTAATAAACTGTATTCATGTAAGTTTCCTTATTTAATAATTACAGTCTCCTACGTAGGCTATTTAGTAAACCAACTGTCTGTATCCACATAGTCGGTCGTTCAACTAGACATAGGAACGAGATGACGATTCTACAACCTCATTTGCCGCCTGAATGTCTACCAGTTCTCGTTTCCCCCAGAATTGTTATATTGTGGAACACGTTGCCCACCATTGTTGTGATTGCCTGAGCCTGGACACATTCAAGTCAGTTGTCCAGTGATACCGTCTAGTGACGAAAACTATGTAATGTATAGTGGATGGCTGCACTTCTGATACATTGCCTGTCATATCTGGGGTCCCACAAGGCTCTGTCTTAGGACCTTGCCTCTTTCTAGTCTACATTAATGACCTCCCCAACTCCATCAAGAGTAAAGCTAGACTGTTCGCATATGACACCATAGTATATCTCACAGTAAAATCCTCCTCTGATGCACAAATCTGCCAAAGTGACCTCAATGCTCATGAACAGTGGGAACGGGACTGGTCCATGGAGTTCAATCCAAACAAGTGTGAGGTGCTGAGAATAACTCGCAAAAGAAAACCACTTATTTTCCCTTACACACTCCATAACATGGAACTAAAATCAAACGATTCCACCAAATATCTAGGTGTTACAATTAGTAACGATTTAAACTGGTCTACACACATAAACAACATCTCCTCCAAAGCTATTAATTCTCTCAGATTCATCACAAGGAATGTAAAGATCGGTAACAAGAAGGTTAAAGAAAAAGCTTATAACACCTATGTACGTTCCCAACTCGAGTATTGCTCAACTGTGTGGCACTCCTGGCAAAAGTCTCTCACCTATAAAGCAGAAAGAGTGCAAAGATCAGCCGCACACTATGTCTGCAATGACTATAACTATACAAGCAGTGTAACTAAAAATTATCAACTCCCTGAACTGGCAAACACTCGAATATCGACGCATACAAACATCAATAATATACCTATATAAAATCAAAAATAACTTGGTGTGCGCCGACCACAACCACCTCACACACGCACGCACGCACGCACGCACGCACGCACGCACGCACGCACGCACGCACGCACGCACGCACGCACGCACGCACGCACGCACGCACGCACGCACGCACGCACCGCATCACACCACACCACACCACACCACACAAGGAACCTGAACTACTTAATTCCTCAGTCCCGAACCCAATACCATATAAACCTTTCCCCCCCGAACAATACGTCGGAATGGCCTCCCCTACTGTGTACAGTCCAGCCCAACCTTAACCATTTTTGCTGAGCGGTTGGCCACGGTACCACTAATGTAACATGATGTCTGTTTTTAACCTTAGTATGTAGTTCTTTTAACACTCTCTATCTCACTAATTGAGATTTTAACCACTGTCCCTGACAAGCGCCTCCCTGTCATGCTCGCGTCTGAGTGTTGGTAGTAATATGTAGATGTAGATGTATAGTAGCCTTGAAGAGTATTTCGTTGAAGTTGAAGTACATGTATTCCATTATATGCGGCTTGGCGTGATGCATCTTCTGATGGCATTGCTAGCTAGCATCGGTAAACTGTATGCTCTTTGACTGCGTCGGGAGTGTATGCAGATAGTTTGTGCACAATGCGTTTGCAAGGAAAACATCTGTCAAGAGGCATTCGAGCACTTAGGTTGACAAAATGGATGGCTGCTGCCAATGGAACGGAGTTCATGTCCAATGCACTTCGCCTTGACTTAGAAGATTTGCAACGTTCATTTACCTACCATGGCAAGGATCTGTCAACTGATTTGATTGGCACTATTAACAAGAAGCTATTTTCAATTTCTGAGGCTATCACTAAGTTTGTGAGTAAAGGGGTACAGCAATCACAGACATTTGCCTATTCGTTTAAGTTTCTAAAAGGAGTGCATGTTTTGTTACGTCTACTTCGGGAAGATCGCAGCGCAGATTTTCTATTACACCTGAATGCTATTGCAGAAGCAATCCCTATCCTGCGGGCTGCTGGGCGTAATAATTACGCAAAGTACTTACCTGTATATCTTACCGGGATGAGAATGAGAATGTTGGAATCCAAAAACCCACCTGCGTACCAACATCTTCTTGAAGGGGGATTTATGGTCCGGCGATCCAACAACAATCTATTCAACTGTGTTGCCACTGACCAGGCATTGGAACAGTCAGTAAATATGGACTGTAAAAGTCGTGTTGGGGTCGTCGGGTTCACATTGATCAAAAGTGGTTTGACCAGGTGGCTGATTACCCGACATTTAACTGGAGAGTATGCATCGTGCATTAAGATGATGTGTGGCATTGCCAACGAGAATGAGACCGAGAGTGCTAAGAATAGTACAAGAGATGCAAAGGATTCACGTCAAATAGTTGATATTATATACCAGTGGCAAAATCCATTCGACTTAGAAGATGTACCTGAAATGTTGACATATTCACTGGTTTGGTTGCATCTCAAGATATAGTCACTGACTGGCTACATGGAAAATGGGAATAAACGTTCAGTCGAGTTCTTTGAGAAGAGGTTGTGTGACGACAGCAAGGTAGTTTGCGTTTGGAAGCCCGATGCAAGAATTAAACCATTAACATTTGCTGATATGAAACCAAGTGTCACACTGCAATCGACACAGCTGAAGATCAATTCAGAAGTACTGTTCCGGCGATTATTAGCCGTCGCAAAACAAAGAAATGTTGATCTGAAAACATGAGTTAGCCACTGTACCCCCTGCGCTATTCAATGACGACGGAACAATTCGAAAGACTACAAAGTCAGATCTTGCATACAAGATAGAATATATATGCCCAGCTCACACGGACATATCCAGCCAAGAACCATTGCAAAGCACCGCATACATTATTGATGGAATGGCCATGTTGCAGACACTGAATGATAGATTGTTCAAGACATTTGATGAATTAGCAAATATTGTTATGAATAGACTTATATCAACCATGCGTGGTAGGCTATCAGTTGTAACTTGTGTTCTTGTATTCGATCGATACGACACGCCTGACTCGATTAAAAATGCTGAGCGTAACCGACGACCTGGTGGAGGTGAAACTGTGTCACATGTAGTCTTGGGTGCACGCAATGTTCCAAATTACAAACGATTCTTGAAACATTCAAAGAACAAAGGCTCATTGACATCTCATATTTTAGAGTACATAAGTTGCGTTATACTTGCAGGTGGCTATGGCAATTGTGAAATTACCAGGCAAATAACACCAACGTCGGTGTTTGACCTGGAACATGTGTACAGTACACACGAGGAAACTGACACAAGCATGTTACTGCATGTTATAGATTCTGTGGACAACCATACTCGCATTAGTGTGCGCTGTGATGAAACCGATGTATTGGTGTTGCTGTTGTATTACTGTGGCCGCGGAGATATACCCATCAGCACATGCATGAATGCTGGTCACGAAGGGGCATTGACGAATAGGTAAAGATTCATCCCAATCAATGGAGTGACATCAACCTTGGGTGCAGCTCTAACACACTGCCTACCTGCAATACATGTCTTAACGTCAGGATGTGATAGTACAAGTTCATTGTTTAGGATTGGCAAACGAACAGCATTCAACATCCTACAAAAGAACATGCATGACATTGAGCCGATATCATTGATGGGTGACAAGCTACAGGTATCTAATGAGATGCAGAGTATATCTAGGCTGTATGCATTGACACTGTATGGGAATAAGAAGAAAGAAAACGGCCAATTGTGTGCCGATTTAGATGAACTTAGATATGTTATTGCTACATCTACAGACACATCTGTTGCTGATCTACCACCAACAGAGGACGCTTTCACACAGCACGTACATCACTGCGCTTACCAATTATACATTTGGAAGCATAGTCACATCCAGCGGCTGATGTCAGTAGCCCAATTGTCCATGACTGGAGAAGACTGCCTGGTGGTGCTATTGCCGCTGTCTTTTTCGAGAAAGATCCAGCACCAGTTGAAGTTAGAGCAATGACCCACTTATTTTGCACAGATTCAATGTGGGATAATAAGCAGCACTTTCAATGCATTCAGGCCGGACTTAATTGTACTGACAACTGTCATTGTAATGCAGAATGTTTAACAGACAACATCCAAGCAACAATAGAAGACCAATATTAGTCTGATGTATCGGTACAAAACATAATATTATGGTTGTGTACGCTAGTACTTGACATGGACACTTGATAATAGTTCAAAGTGAAGATTTTGTAATTGTATGTTAAAATCGGCATTACACTTCCCTTTTAACAACGGCATATAAGTTCATCTTGCTTGGTGTATTAACATATAGTGTTCATTTTCACAGTAGCGACTCTTTATTTTCTCCATTTCTTCCACTAAATAGCGTAATTTTGTGATGAGATATAAAATAAAACGAAGTATTGAGACCAAGATTATGCGTACTTACAGTTTCGATGGCAAAATGTTAATTATGACGTCATTAATGCATTCTATTAAATAAGCCAAACAATTAGAACAATGTATTACCTTTCCAACGGTATGTAACATGTATCGTTTTATAGGTGTTATAAATATGCATTTCTCAAAATATTTACCCTACCCTGCAATTTATTTTACTTTTGAAAATAGCAATACCATATAGTAAAGTAAGAATAAAAAACATTGAATCATCGAATTGAACATGCCAAGAACTTGCTTCGGGTCCATAAGACCCTAATTGATGATAATATACCAATTTCGTTTTGTTCTATCTCGGGGAGCACTGACTCCTTAATTAGAGCTCTTTAGGGCCATTGACCGCTGCACTATTAATTCTAACAGAATATATTGCAATCTTATTTACTTTTGTGTGTTTTATAAGTCGTGTCATCATTATTTGTTCTTTGAGTTCATTCTTAATAAAAGCTACCTGTAAACAAATATGGCGGCTGTTTTCAAACATTTGCGAGTGTCAAAATAGTTTTTCATCTTTACTGTTATACTGATAGCAATTGAAAGTAGATAATGGTCGAAAGGGGAAGATTTCTTGTTGTTGTAGCGGTTTTGGAAGGTAAGTATCTTTATAACTACTGCTTTATAGTTTGAAAGCGCAAAATGAATGACGAAAACAAGTCTGTTCTTGAACTGTTTATCTTTAAGTATAATGATAATCAGATTATTCATCAATTGTTTGCTTTCTACCTTTGATTTGTATATGGCCAACTCTGAACATCGACGTACAAAGTCAGTATGTTGTGGTGGATAAGGCCACAATATTACTCGGTAGAAACCAGTACTCAATTCTCCAACTTCTGCAAGCGACTGACAACTTCATCACCATTCTGATTCTCAGGATTCTGCGAAATTAGCCAGATGCCCATGACGTGTAGAAATCATGATGGATGTGTAACATTTCCAATCTCAAATGCCCGTTGGACACCTGTTTTAACAACGCATATATAAAAGTCTTTAACATTACAAATTGTTTACACCGGAATTGAAAGTCGTCTAGAAGCGGACATACATGTAATTCACGTTTTCGACCAGAGAATACCAGAAATGAGATTTCTGTTTCTTCGCCCTGACCGTTTCGTCCTATTTTTTTTGTATATCCAATATATATCTATGTTATGGCGAAAAAACACGGTGCGAACGGAATTAGGGCATTTCCTGTAACACATGAAAACAAACAACTGCATGTAAACATGTTGAGTTTCCTGCGATACGTCAAGGTCTCAAAGCGGGGAAAGAAATGGCCTCCTGAACAAGTACAAAGCTAAAAGATGGTTGAAATACAACGGCGAGAAAATGTTTTGTACGGCATGTACCGACAGGGTCTTTTTTAATTTTGGACAGGACACATGTCCAAAAGTGTCTTTTATTAAAAAAGGCGTACTTTATTGTCCTTTATTATCTTTATTTGTCTAATATCATAAGACTATGTGTTTGTGGTAATGCATTTTACAATTTATTATATAATATTAAGGTATTAGGTGTGTGTGCAAGGGATGCACAGTTGGCACCAGTTTTGGGCATGGAGCCAGTGTCTGTTGCATCAATAAAGTATGTCTTGTCATGGGTCTGCACGCAGGTGGCAATGACTGGTTCATTTCTAATGTTGCTCCAGCCATCCTCAACAAGGGTGACAACTTTGCCCTGGAGTTGCTCAGCCATGGTTGTCTGTAGGCCTTCATGCACTTTGTCGAGGTACTTGTCTGCTAGTTGTTTTCTATTCGGTGGGACATAGCCAGGGCGAGCTACTCTCATGAAACTGAGGAAAAGAGGATGTTCAATCACTGTAAATGGAATGTTGCACCCAAAGAACAGTTTGGCTAATTCCATATGTAGTAGCTCTGTTGTAGCTTGATCTGTCTTAGTAATGTGGTTATCAATGTGAGGCTGGGTGTTATGTCTCTTTGGAGGAGGTGCCACAATGTCTGGATCTTCCAACATACGCTTGGCTGCCTGTGGTTGTACTGGTGCAAGGACAGGCACTGGGTCTGGAAGTTGATTCTCTTGAGCATGTTGATTGGCAGGGGTAGTTAACTTGCAACACTTTTCAAAGTGTTTCTTCATTCTGAGGGGTTTGCCAACTAACTGATATTCACATTTGGTACATCTGGCATACAAATGTTGTCCAACAAGGACTTCTTGAAAGTGCCCCCAAATAGGATCTCTAGGCCTGCCAGGCATTGTGGAGATATTATGTGAATGTGATATGACAGAATAACATTCAGTAAATGATATCCTTTTCACACAGCCCTAAACTTTTATAGGCTGGGTATGTTTAGACAGTCAATCACAGTCATTTGAAGTTTTCACACATACGCTGTGGGTATAATAGGTCTTGTGACAACAAAGAAATTGACCTTAAATATGAGTCAATCGCAGTCATTTGAAGTTTTCACACATACACTGTGGGTATAATAGGTCCTGTGACAACAAAGAAATTGACCTTAAATATGAGTCAATCGCAGTCATTTGAAGTTTTCACACATACACTGTGGGTATAATAGGTCCTGTGACAACAAAGAAATTGACCTTAAATATGAGTCAATCACAGTCATTTGAAGTTTTCACACATACACTGTGGGTATAATAGGTCCTGTGACAACAAAGACAATGGTGAATTATATGTGTGAATGTAATCCCATATAACCCCTCCATATACAAAGAATCAATTTTGCTACAGAAACATATAAACTACTATGTTTATACTAGGATATGATTTAGTAAATACATTTTGCCAAAAATTCATTTAGGTCACTTTTGGACAATTTGGTGTCTTTTATTAATTCTAGACAGGACACTTTTGGACTGTCCAAAACCCCTGTCCAAAATGCAATTGTCCAAAATGTGCCAACCCTGTGTACCGACGTAGATTCGGCGTTTGTAAAGGTGTCAAATCCTTCTGAGACATTGTATATTGAAGGATTTCACCAAGAAAAATCCTTTTCATCGATATATATGATGTAACTGAATTACAGAATACAAATACAATACTCATAAAATATGCATATATATATATATGCAAGACAAACTTTAAAGAGGCAAATCATGCACTTATTAGTAATAATTATGATATGGCCGTATGAGTAAACAATGTATAAAGACAAATTACTGTTGTAATATTATTATAGTGGTGGAACCTATGCTCCAACTGTAGCGAGGAAACAGTAATGTCACGACTGAGACTGGGACATACCCGTTTCACACACTCATTTTTATTGAAAAGAGAGGATCCACCATGGTGTATACCATGCCATTCCTCTAAAATGTTGAACACATCTTAATTCACTGTGTAGATTTAGCACTCAGTCGCCTAAAATATTATACAGTTATGACAATGAAGGAGTTTTTCGACAGTGTTGATTTTAAATACATTATTGCATTTTTAAAAGATTCACATCTTTTCCATAGATTGTATGTTTTACTGGTTTATATACAGTTTTACAACTGACATTTTGTTCTCATTTTTACAGCTTCATAAATTTTGTTGCAATTGACCTTTCGTAATTACAATTTGTATACTTGTATACAATATACTTGACCCGGCGCGATATAGCCTGAACTGTGCTGATGCGCTGTTAAACCAAATACTCACTCACCAAAATAGAAATCATTAGACAAAATTGTTTTGAAGATTTATCTCCCGTGCCATTATGGTGAACCAAATAAGATTTTGTTTGATATCAAATTGTTCATATGCATGAAATGTACTAACAAATAATTAATTTGGATTTCTTTTGTGAAGACGGCACAGAAACTGTGGCAGAATCACACCTATCAATTTCAAACGGCAAAATCGTAAGCACAAAGGTCCTGAAGACAATATATTTTAAATGGTGTTTATATCTATATTTATTCATATCACCAATGCACAAATTTGTAACCATTCATGTCTGGAAAGCCTCAAAATATTGGTCAGAAATCCCACCATCGGATCAGGGCGGAAAGTGCTATGCAAAAATGAGCTTTAAAGATAAGACCTCGAAATAACAGATTGAAAAATAATTATGTAGAGGTCTTATATATAGGACTATCTGATACTGATAGGGAACGGCCCTGGTGATAGTGGTGAAAGACCAGTTATAACGACGGTGTGCTAGACCACTCGACCATGGAGGCTCTATCTATCATCCTTTAATGTCAAACCACTTGCGATGATGTAGACATGTTGCACATCAGGCCTAAACATGTCTACATCCCCGCGAGGGGTTTGACATTAGAATTAGAGGAAGATAGATAGACTGGTAACAGGCGTTAATATATTTTGCCTAGACCATTACTTGAGGAATTGGGGAAACCGTAGGTGTATTCCGTGTAAATATTGATTATCATTAATCCTATTAATAGGTCTATTAGCAAATGGCTTAATGTCATAATGATGTGCTTGAATCGAGAGCGAGGCACTACACTGTTGATAAAACTGTATAATTGGCCACCATTTTTTACTGGTCAATGGAACGGTAAAGTTTAAAAAAGTACAGCGTTCGTCTGATTTGACATATTTACTAAACATTCAAGTCGTCCGTACTTCAATTACGCCAAATCGATCCTTTACCACAGAAACGTAATAGTTAAAATCCGCCATCGCATCGATATAACGCAGAAATGTGAAATTATATGTTGACACATTTTTGCAATGTAAATGAGGCTATGGGAGTAATCGTGTATTTCAGAAATGATCGTGTATATCATTGCTTGTTTGGTGATTTCCCAAACAAATCTGTTTCTATTTTTAGCGCTCGTATCTTGCAGAGAAGAGTTGTCTTTCTTCAATCAACACCCGCAAAAACACGGGTGTATGTAGGTGTCGCTACGCTCAGAAATCAGGTTTCCCCAGGCTGTCATTTTGCCAAAATTTAAAACTCATTCTAGAGGGCTTAGGGACCCTGACTTTGCCCTATAATTTACACTGGTCCATTATAAAGCACTCCTTCTATAAAATGTTGTATTTAATGGTCATATTATGTATTTTAACAGTATTTGGTTGACATTTATTAAATAACACCATTTAAGGACGCCGTCGCGCGCTTTCTCACTTCTCTCAAAAATTCTAGAATAAGACTCGAGCCCAGGTTACGTCAAACCGCATAGAATTACCGTCGTGGTAGCGCGTTCGCTTCACGTGCGAAAGCCCACAGTTCGAGCCCAGCTGGAGCCGTTACGATTGTGTCCTTAGGCAAGGCATTTAAATTCCACATGCCTCTTCTCTCTCCCTCGTGGCGATGGATTCCATCAGGAATGAGGTCTCGAGAGTGATTAGTATAAGTTATAAGAACTTGTTTCGCAATCAAGCTAAAATAAATTTGAATAAACTAACCGCATAGAAGTTAAAAGCAAAATATAAGATAGTAATGAAAAATATGTTATTAGCGGAGAACTTGTAGTAGTCTGTTGTTGCACATAATTAACCAATAGTTTACGGAAGTGGGACGTGAGAGGGGAACTAGGTCATTCTCAATAATACTAGATATAAATATAATAATCAATAACCTAGATCCACAGGTATTTCAAGCACTATATAATTAATTATATATATTACAGAAATAGTGATTTTACTCTGCTGTAGATAACAGGATTTTTCGCATATGTAAATTATGGGCTTATCTATCCGTTGGTGTACAGTACATGCTAGACGTTGGTGTACAGTACATGCTAGACGTTGGTGTACAGTACATGCTAGACATTGGTGTACAGTACATGCTAGATGTTGGTGTACAGTACATGCTAGACGTTGGTGTACAGTACATGCTAGACGTTGGTGTACAGTACATGCTAGACGTTGGTGTACAGTACATGCTAGACGTTGGTGTACAGTACATGCTAGACGTTGGTGTACAGTACATGCTAGACGTTGGTGTACAGTACATGCTAGACGTTGGTGTACAGTACATGCTAGACGTTGGTGTACAGTACATGCTAGACGTTGGTGTACAGTACATGCTAGACGTTGGTGTACAGTACATGCTAGACGTTGGTGTACAGTACATGCTAGACGTTGGTGTACAGTAC